>JAYESA010000014.1:140294535-140459535 GCA_036927795.1 Iris macrosiphon
GGGAAAAGTAGATTTTCGGGGTTTTCTAACGAATTTAATTCTACATAAAGCAGTTAATAATTTAATGTTAATTAACAGAAATTAAATTAGGTCAAGTGGTCTCCGCATACCAAAAATAAAAATCGGATTCGGATCTCTGTGGTGGGAGATATGAATCCGGGAACATAGGTGGTCACCGTAGTTTTCTGCGATACCCAAAAGTGGTCTTTTTCTGTCAACTTGGACGCTGTTTTCGCCTAGAGTTACGCGTTGTTCGAGTTCTACTATCATACAAATATTGGAGAGGGTTAAGTGAGGATCATACCGGTAAAGACGGGGTCGAGTTTGGTTGAGCGAGGTGACAAAAAACCGCGTGGGAAGAGAGGTAAGTTGCTACTGTGGCTTTTACTAAGGGGTTGGTTTTTGTTGAGTTTTTTTTTTTACATTTTAGTCCTTTCTTTTCTTTTCCTTTTCCTTTTCCTTTTCCTTTTTCTTTCTCTTTTTATTTTCTTTTCCATTCTTTTCTTTTATTCTTTTTCTTTTCATTTCTTTTTCCTTTTTAAATATATATATATATATATATTTACGTATAGAAAAAATCTAGAATTTATATTAATGCATACCATTAAGCTAGCGACTGTCCAAAGGGTCTTCTACATGAAATAAATTAGGAAAAATTTATACTGCCTCCATAAATCTCCTAAGTGCACGTACACCTAAAATAAAAATTAAAAAAAATCTATTTCTCCTAATTAGCCACTAATTACTACAATTAAATTAATAATTAATAATTAAAAAGGGTAAATACGGTCTTTAGGATTAGAGGTTTTATACGCACATAAGCCAAAAACCTAGAAACTAAGTCGAAATGGCCATTTTGTCATTTCGACAAACACGTGGAGTGCGGCTAGCAATATCTCATGAAACGCACACCAAACCTACTCAGAATCGACCCAAAATTTACTCACGAGTTCTAATCGATGTCTAGAACCTCAAAAAAATGCTAATTCTCTGATTCTAGGTCCGTGGCAAAATTCCACATGCATGTGGAACCCACGACGACAAAAAATCCCTAAATCGCCCGAAATGCCCAAATCTCCGCGATACGACCTCACATGTCCGAACGGTGATACGTACTTACCTTCAGACATCCAAGCATGTCTATCTTGGTCCATCTAACCTAGGGCAATACCAAAAATTGGGCCAATCTCGAATTTTACCCAAAATTGACACAAAATCTAATGTCAAAGTCTCCAAACACATGCAAACAAGCTCTAACTTCCTTCCATGGGTAGCCCTAAGGTCTAAGAAGGTTCTAAACTACTAATTATACTATATTAGAGTAATTACTAAGAGGAAAGTTAGGATTTACCTCCTGGCAGTTGGAATCCCAAGGCCAAAGTCTCCAAAAATCTTCAAATCACCACTCTCAAGTCTCCAAGACTCCAAGCCAAGCCTCTACACCAAGTCTAGGCTCTATACACCTAGGTTAGGGAAAAATGAAAGATTAGGATTTGTATTCATGAGAGGAATAAATGAAGGAAGAGAAGGAGGGTGAAAAACTTACTTGAAATTGAAGAGAAAAATGGAAGAAGTGAAGAAAGAAGAATGGAGAGAAGAAAATAAAGAAGAAGAAATAAAATGGAGGGGGGGAGTGTGGCCGGCCATGTATAGGAATAGGGTTAGGATTTGGGTTAGGGTACAAAGACCAAAATGCCCTCCAATTAAGTCATGATAAAATAGGGTTTGCGTTTGGGGTTCCAAATGCACTCTAATTAATCCCTAATCACTCCAACTAACTAATTAAAATATAAATAACTAATCTACACTAATAAATAAGTCTGACAAGGGTCCACTAGGGTCTGACATGGGTCCAGACTAGCCAAAACCCTAAAATAACTAATAAAAATAAATACAACCAACTAATTAAATATTAATACAAATATTTATGATCAATACATAATTTATCAAATTAAAATAAAAAAATTATGCCCTGAAAATGGGGTAGTGATAGGCGTAGCTCGCCACTCGGAACGTATTGGCGATTTCCACACCTCAATGTTCCGTCTTCATGAATCCTGAGTCTCGTCTGCATGCCGGCCTCTGTCCTCTCTCGCAGTTGTCAGAATCTCATATCTGTAGGTAGGGTTGCCTTGATCCTCTCAACCAATGTAGACTGAACCTCGAGACTGGCTATCTGTCCATCCATGCATGGCAATACAACCTCTATCCTGAGCTCCTAAAGATCCTCTAACAATTGCTGTTGAGTCGTCAAGAAGTATTCATAGGCTTCCTGCTTAAGGCATCTGCTACTATATTCGTCTTGCCAGGGTGGTACTGCAACTCTATATCATAGTCTGTCATCAACTCTAGTCATCGCCTCTATCTCATGTTGAGCTCCTTCTGAGTGTAGACATACTTCAGACTTTTGTGATTTGTGTAAATCTCAACATGCTCTCCATAAAGGTAGTGCCACCATAGCTTTAGTGCAAATATCACTGCAGCTAGCTCTAGATCGTGCATTAGATAGTTTTTCTCATGAACTCTTAGCTGTCTCGATGCGTAGGCTATCACCTTGCCATGTTGTACCAGTACACATCCTAATCCGCTCCAAGACGCATCACTATACACTACAAATCCTTCCGATCCTGAAGGAAGTGTCAAAATTAGTACTGATGTCAAACGCTTCTTCAGCTCATCGAAAGCCGTCTGACACTCCTCAGTCCAGATAAACTCTTCGCCCTTACGCGTCAATCGCGTCATAGGCGCAGCGATCCTCGAGAAGTTTTCCACTAACCTCCGATAATATCCGACAAGTCCGAGAAAACTCCTAATCTCTATAACTGATGTAGGGGTTGGCCACGTCTCTATTGCAGCGATCTTCTCCGGGTCAACTGATAGTCCATCTCCAGTGATTATGTATCCCAAGAATGGTACTCTATCCAAGAAGAAATCATATTTGCTAAGCTTGGCTTAAAGCCTCTCCTGCCACAGCATCTCCAATACGCTCCCGAGATGCCTCTCGTGCTCCTCCTGGCTCTTGGAATATACCAAGATGTTATCGATAAATACCACCACGAACTTATCTAAGTACTGGTGTAAAATATTGTTCATCAGGCTCATAAATAATGCTGGCGTGTTGGTTAAACCAAACGATATGACTATAAACTCATAGTGCCCGTACTTCATTCAAAAAGCCGTCTTCGGAATGTTCTCCCTTCGTACCTTGATCTGATGATAGCCGAATCTGAGATCGATCTTCAAGAATACACATGTGCCACTAAGTTGATCAAATAAATCATCAATGCGCGACAAAGGATATTTGTTCTTTATCGTTACATCATTTAACGTCCTGTAATCGATATACAAACGTATCGTCCCATCCTTCTTCGGCACAAATAAGATGACACTAGCCCGAATGAAACCCTTGTCTAAGAGATCATCTACTTGGACATTCAACTCAACCAACTTCTTCGGTGCTAGTCGATAGACGGGGGAAGTAACTGACTCGGCTTCGAGAGTCAACTCTATAGTGAACTCTATCTCTCTGTCAGGTGGCAAGCTTGGAAGATCCTCTGGAAATACGTCCTCAAGCTCTGATATAAAGTGAGGGTATACTGGTTCACCTTCTGCAATGTGTGTCACTAAGGTAGGTTGGACACCATGCTCTCGGGCTCCCCGAAGAAACTCAAACTTTGGGTGATCTGGTGGTCTAAATATAATGCTACCACTTCGGCAATCTAGCATTGCGTGGTATTGGCTCAACCAATCTATGCCTAGGATAATGTCATAGTATAGACTTAACCTCATAATAAATTCTTCCGTTCTATTTACAACACTAATCCTCCTAAAAAATTTCTTCCTTCCCTAATATATAATTACTCTTCTCATCAAATTTCTTCCTATAATTGTATTCCTCAAATTTCTTCTTTCCGTTATTTATTGCTCCGAGTCACATAGTGCAATTATCATTATGGTATCACCCAAGCACATGCTAGAATTCCTGGTATCAAATCATCATCTTCCATATGAGAGCCTAAAATTTTATCTTCTCCAGTTCATAATATCGTTCTTGGGATCGCTATCATATGCTACAACTAATTCCTAGCATCTGGCTATGCATTTCCATAAATTTTTCTCGAGGGTTAGAATCAACGATCTTTCTACCTCCCAGTACTTCCCAAATCACTGCTATCTCAAGTAAGGGTAGGGTTTTACAAGTTCTAGGAATATACTTCTAGGTCCAATTCTCTTGCTAACATTCTATACTAGTTCTAAAATCCAAAAAAAACCTATCAACCTACCCTACTGAGGATAATCATCTTCTCAGAGAATATCACACAAATTATGTCTTCTGTCGTCTGGACTACGATCTTCTTCTGAAGGAAACCATCAGGCACAAGTGTTCGTCCTTCCAAAATAAAAAGGAGATGAGAACAATGATAACGATATTGATAAAAAAATGAACGAATACAATTTGGAAGTCCAAGGGCGATAATCAAATACAAAGAGAGTTTTTAAAAATCGATTATGGATTGAGATCCTATTCAACAATAACTCCTAATTTGCAGGCTCGTTTGGTACAATAATATAACCAAAATTATATGCTCTGACCTGCATGGGCCACTACAAAAATATGTCACGCCCTAGTCCTAAAATACGTAGGGCCAGGAATACGCAACATGCCAGCTACGCATTCGACCAGACTCTGGTCCGACTCGAATACGTATAAGCTGTATAATAATGGTCACTATCTAAATAATCCAATAAATATAAATATCTATGTCTCAATTCACAATGAACAAAAATACACAAGAATGAGCTACATGTGCTAAAGTCGGCCGCCCAATAACACACAAACTCGAATAGACTCGAGAAGAAATAAGAGTCTATAAAAACTAGGCTACAACAGCAGGTGAATAAACAATATGAATAAAATAACCATAACGTCGGTAGAAATAATATAAGTACCTGGTACCAATGCCTGCAAGACAAGCAACTCCATCAGCAACTCCCAAGGCTCCATAATCGTCTATGTTGCAAAACTGGCAGGGGACCAGGTCCTTAGAGGGACGTAACAAGGTACAAAAATACAGCATGCCATAGTATATCAGAAAGAAACAAGTACAATGCCGGTGTAATCTAGCATAACCAAATAAGTGAGAAACAACTTTAAAGACAATATTCGACGCGTGGGCTGTCCAAAATAAAACCGTAGCTTCGAACACAGAGAGACACGGGGAGTACCGTAGCTCCGAGCACCGAGCCACACGGGTGATACTACTACTCCGGATATAAGACACTACATAAATAGAATATATATATATATATATATATATATATATATATATATATATATATATATATATATATATATATATATATAGTGCGTGCAGAGGAGCCTAAACGTCTAGTAACTGTCTTCTCCTCCCAAAGCGGTCAACGAGTGTTCGTTGAACCTGAACCTCTATCTAACAGTCTCGTCATACTGAAGTAACTATCAAAAATTACGACCCTAAAGTCGTCCCAGATTTTGGTCATGCTGACAGTATCAGGATACAAGAAATCTGGCACGATGACGGTGTCTGAATGTGTCTTAGGGTTATGATATAACCAAGTGTGTACATCAAGGTGTTGCGGACATCTATCAATCGTTACAAGACATTACCGACGAACGTCTGCACCCGTTTATGACCCAGACATGAAGTAACGACTCTGATCCAAAATGCGCACAATGCATATAATAAATAAATAGAAATCTGGTAACTGAAATACAGGGTGGCAAGGTACACTTGCCTTGATCTGGATGCTGAAGATGGGTCTCCTGTACAACGTCCAAGTCCGCGGGTCCCGTAGTACCTAGAGACGAGATACAAGCTCAATCAATAAACTATCACGATACTAAAATAAGAGGTGACACACGTCTATAGTCACTAAGCTAGAGGGTTGACCATGGTTGACTAGAGGTACGTTACATCTAATACGATCAATCATCTGTATAATATCATCAGACCAAATCATCAATTCCCTATATTCATCATGGTGTTTTTCAGTAGTTCAAGTCATGATCATCCTCAGATTTTACCCCGGGTATTCACAGACGTTATCATGCACGTTTACATATATCATCCTCGAATAAAATAATTATTAATTATTTAAACCCTCGATTATAAAATTGTCATTTAATTAATTGAATATCGCTTCTCAATTAACTAGATACTCCTCAAATAAATTTATTATTAAATATTAGCTCTCGATAATAACAAATATTTTGATATCGCACACCATTTCACAACAAATAAACCTGCTCCTCAATACCCATCACAATGCATATAATAAAATATATAAAATCCTAAAATCTCACATGGCATACATAAACCCTAAACTCAATATATATCATTCACAACCCTAACCCTAACTAGGTTATATGTAACAAATAAACAATACTACACAAGGAGATGGGGAAGAGGTTACCTCGGTGGCAGTGCGTGGTGGTGGTGTTGGCCGGATGGCCGAGGGTGGTGGAGTCGAGTTCTCGGGGAGTTGTTGTAGTGGGTCTCGCCGGAGTAGAGGTTGGAGATGATGGACGTGGCGGTAGAGGGTGGAGCTGGCCGAGGTGGATGGCAGCAGTAGCTCACCGGAGTGGTGAGGATGATGGCGGGGGAGGTCGAGGGAGTAGTGGTCGACGGTTGGTGGAGGTTGATGGCGGTGAAGTCGGTGGTAACTCGCCGGAGGAAACGTGGGGTCGATAGTAGCAGTGGTGGTGCTGGAGATGCGGGTGGCCGGTGGAGTAGGTCGTGGTCGTAGTGGGGAGACAGGATGGACGGGTAATAATGATAATGATTGTGGTGTTGAAGACGATACGGGGGGATGGCGGTAGCTCGCCGGAGATGAAGGTGATAGCGGGGTCGAGGTGGGTTGCACGGCTCACCGAAGTGGAGGGTGGCCGGGGTAGGAATTGATGGCCAGAGAAGGAGTAGTGAAGAGGAGGAAGAAGTGAAGAAGAAGAAGAAGAAGAAGAAGAAAAAGAAGAAGAAGAAGAAAATTGGAGGAATGGTTTCAGTTGGGAATATAGGAAGAGGAAGGAGAGAAAGAGAGAGGGGGGGAGGGGTTTTCAATGCTCCTTGGGATTAGGGCCGGCATTGGGAAAGGGGAGTGATGGAGTGATTATATATGTGAGTGTGTGGTGAGGATGAGTCTTTAATTTGAATGGATGGCCCAGATTCTACATGAAAGAAATATACATCCAAAGGAGGAGAGAGGGTTGATTTGACCGGTCAAGAGAGGGAGAGGGGGTTTCTTCATTGGCCTTGGCCAATGAGATGGTGACACATATTTCCATATTTTTAAATAAGCCCCTTACTTTTGGGTAATTTCACATGCATGTAAAATGATAGAAATTTGGTGTGGAAAGTGGTGTTTGGTGTTATGTAAGGTGAGAGGGTGTTGTGTATTTTGCATGGGCTTAATAAATGGGGTATTAGGTTAAATTGGGGTTAATTTGGGATTAGTCAAAATTGATTTCCCCAATTTAATTAAAATAAAATGTCATGTGCTCTTCAATTAAATGGGGGCACATGAGGTCTCAATTAGGAGTGACACAATGTTCATGAACGGTGTAGGCTTGGCGTCAGTCTTGGACCCTTTAATTGGGTCGGCTAAACGGGTTGAGTTTGTCCCAAAATTGATGGGAGCGACAAAGGTACGCAACACAGGATTAAAGAATGGATTTCAGGACCGAAAAGTTGTGCAATTAAATTAGAGCACAAGGGATTGTGTTTATGAGTGACAAAAAAGTCCATCTCCTAGGTTGGCTTGTCAAGTCAAGAGTACAATAATTAGTTAGAAATTATGGGCTATTGTTGGGCTCCGAAAAATGCAACAACGGTAGGGTACACCAAGGGTTAAAATAAATAATCAGACAACTGCAACATAACTTCTAAATCTCAAATACCCTGACGCTACAACAATATTTCTAACCTTATCTAGTCTATCTAAAATAATAATTGAGGGGGTTTACAAAGATGTACTTGCGTACGGAGGGAGAAAAAACCTAAGGGAGAGAAATGGAAAGAAAAGATAATGAGAAGAGAGAGAGAAATGGGAATATATAGATTTATGTTTGAGATATGGACCGTTGGATCACTCAAACCCATCTAAGCCACACATTCCACCAACCCAACCAAACCCACTCTCTCTACAACTCTCGGGTCCAGTCTAAACAATGGTCGAGCTAGCAAACATTGTGCGCCAAGGAGATATGCACCAAAGTACGCCAAAAATTATGGTTTCAGGAGCTTGACACCTTGCGGGCCTCGAGTGATGTACTGACTGATCGTACGGCGAAGGCCGAGAGCCGGGCAGAGATGTCAAAGAAGGGCTGGCGCTCCAGCGAGGAGTCAGCCAAGGCAGCTCGTAGGGCTGAGAGAGAAACAAGGAGGGAGGATTTAGAGGTGCGTAGCGAAGGAGGCTCAACAATCGGCTGAGGAGACTCAGGAGGTGTGAACGACGATGTGGTGCCTTCAAAAGAAGATGGTGAAGGCGATCGCTAAGCTTGTGACCTTTTGGTGCCAGTCTATCCTCGTCGAGCTCTGATGGTTCTCCCAAGAAGAAGAAAATGAAGGGGAGAAAGGATTGAGGTAGAGTTCTGTCTGTTGTGGCGTGGCCTTGATGATGTTTGTATATTGTATTTTCGCTTTTAGTCTTTGTATTCTGTATTTGGATCTTGTATTACTGATGTAGTGATTGATGATAACTCTAAGTAAATGCCATGATGTTGTTGCTTTGTCATGCTCGGTGCCTTTGATGTTTGACTCATATGCTTTCGTATACACTTGTTTCAAAGTTGTTTGTCATGCTTTACAAATTGGAAACATGTATATTTAGAAATCTTGTGAGGGTTTACTATTCTGATGTTTGTAAATACAAGCAAACACCGAACAAAGTTGGCCAGACATTCAAGTGTATCTACTTAGATACAAGTGTATGCAAGAGGGAAAAACTGAAGAGGAGACCTCTGGTCAGTAAAATTTAATATAGTATCAAGTGTGAACAACTGAAGAACTTTACTATATATTGTTGGCAAGACACAGTAAGATATGTAATTTACATAATGTAAGCAAGATATCTTAGTCAAATAAGAAAATATCTAGAATTGATTCTTGCCACTGATAAAAATAACATATTATGCATATAGATGCTTAAGGCTGAGCTTCGGACCGGGTCGGGCCTCGGGTTGGGCTGGGTCGAACCTGGGCTTCTGATCGGGACAGGCCTATTTTATGGGCCAATATTTATGACTAGCACGACCCATTATACTGGGTCGGGCCAGTCCAGGCCGACGATTAGCCCGTGCTGAGCCGGCACATGGGCCAATTTTTGGGCCGAGCTCAAGTCGGGCTAGGCTGGGCCGGGCCGGCCCGGTCCATTTGACAGGTCTACTCCTAGCCCAAGTGGTAGGAGTATGAGGTATCCCCCCAAAGGTATTTGGTTCAAGCCTTGGGGGAATCACTTAAATTCCCTTGTGGTGGTGGAAATTAAGTGAACAGATGTGTGGTGCTACAGTCGGGTCGTGTTACAGGCCAAGTATGGGCCTTCTGGTCAGGTTTGTAAGGCCTTCGGATCAGATTATGGTCCATTAGGTGACCATTAATGTAATAAAAAATTATTGGTTCATATATATATATATATATATATATATATATATATATATATATATATATATATATAAAAGGTAACCTTATATATATATATATATATATATATATATATATATATATATATATATATATATATATATATATAGGTTGGGGGGGGGGAGGGAGAAGGTAATTATATATATTAGTAAATTCATGTTCGTTGCACGTAAAATAATTTTTTTTGATATTGTTAAAAAGTACTTTAAATATTTAAATATATTTGAATTAACTTTTTTTTATATAAGTTTATATTTTAATTAGGATTTTTATAAAAATGTTTATATTTTAATTTTAATTTATTATAGATATATGTGTAGGTAGGTAGATAACATCAGGTGGTTAACTATTAGTTAGGATATATATATATATATATATGTGTGTGTGTGTGTGTGTGTGATTTTATCTCAATTTAAATCTATGGTTGAAAGTTTAATATATTATTTTTAAAAATTTATTAATAACATAAGAACATAAAAGGATACTATCCAAATCTAAATATTAATATGGATTTAATTCGGCTCAACGTCACATCCGTTAATTCTCTCCTTCCCTTCCGTTCTCTCATTCCCCTCTTTTTCTTCGGTTCTCCTTCTTCCCTTTTTTTAGTTCTCCTCCACAAAAATTTGATCGCCTCCTCGTCTCCTTTCCAATTTTTTGTTGTCTCCTCCATGATGAGATTGGCTTTCAGAGCTCTTCTATTATTTTCTGCAATCGAAAAGAAAATTTTATTTAATTTGTTTGCAAAATCTTTATCATCTCCATGTTCATTCATGGTAGTTTAGTTTGGTTTGTGTTTGGATCAAGTATACAATGGACTTACTATTTTTCTGTTTTTTTAATTTCTTCATACAGACGTCGGGGCCCTGAGCACATCCATGACATTCTCCAAGAAAATTTAAAGGAATATGTTCAAATATTTTTGCTAAGAAACAAATACCAAGATCAAATAAAGAATTAAGTCATCGAGATTTTATACCCAAGGCTGATGTGCCTGTCATAATCATCACCATGAATGGGTAGGTAAACTCAACTTTTGGCATTATTGTTTATGCACACGTGCAAGCAAGTAGCAATATGCACCTCTCCTCCCTACCATTACAAGGCGATTGCACACAGAATGCTTCCATCATCCTATCATACAGTATCTTCACAAGCAACCAATCTTCTGTGCCTCCCCATTCATCAGCCCAAAGAGTGAGCCACCCGTCAAAAGACATTGACGTGGTGCAACGGGACATCCAAAGCCTGATTTGATGCTTACCACATTGTGTAGTCGAGTGCAGTCCAGGTTTCATTCCTCCGAGCTTGATGTGGGGATGACCCGAATTTAAATCATATATATATATATATATATATATATATATATATATATATATATATATATATATCGTGACACAACGATCTAATCCCACAAACAAACAAATAAGGACAAAGGTTAGACCACCGTATCGTGATAGTCAATGTCCCTAACTATTTGATAGAAGGTACAATAAACAATCAAGTTCAGTTATAAAACGGCCAATCACTTGTACGACTTGCTAGATGGAGTCTAGGTTATCCAAGAATTAATGTATTATTTGACATTGAAGTGAGTTTGGAAAACTTTCGTTTAACAACAAACAAAAAAGTACAAAGAGAACCTAGACTGAAAATCTAAGTACAATATTTTTAATCTGGGTAATGTGACGATGGAGATCGAGTACAGCATCGACTCTTTTACTCCATTGATGGTCCGACGAGGGAATGAGGGATGCTCTCTTCTCTCTCTCTCTCTCTCTTTCTCTCTCTCTCTCTCTCTCTCTTGAGCATGTGTTCACGTACGTAGCTCGCCTGGAAGGGTATGGTCTCTGAAGCAGAAAAGTCAGTCAGCCCTTTAGAACGTCCAAGTTGCTCATTTTTATAGCCATCATGCTGATGGGCCATAAGTGTCTCATATATTTTTGTTTGGTGGCCGCAGGGGGATCCTTCAACAGAATGCGGTTGCAACTGCCTATACGATTGGCAGGCTGCCACGTGTATTTATCCTTAATAAGATGTAGTTGAGTCCAGGCAGAGCTGCCACGTGGACGTTTGTTGGAATTTGTGATTGCTGAAGATCTGGGTGGTTCTCATCTTCTGTTTGTATGAGTTGGTCAGCTTGACACGTGGCCCGTATTTAGTTGGAGAGAATCACTTCAGTCACAATAGAAAGATTTTGTCTCAGGGAATCCTGCCACTTTGGACGCATGGGACGTATGGAGTCTAGAACTCATGTGACGCATGGAATGCATGAAGTCTGGAACATATGGGGCCAGAGACGCATGAAACACATGGAGTCTGGAACGCCTGGGACCAGAGACGCATGGAGCGCATGGAGTCTAGAACGCATGAGGCCAGAGACCCATGGATTTTGGGATGCATGTGGCCTCGTATACGTGGCATTGTATGCCTGTCTGGAGTCATTATTAGTCTGACGAGAGCTTCTTGTCGCTTAGTGTACTCACGACTTTTGAGACGTTCAAAAAATTATTTTTATCAGGATTTTGTGACAGACGTAATC
This sequence comes from Iris macrosiphon, assembly GCA_036927795.1. Lineage (NCBI taxonomy): Eukaryota > Viridiplantae > Streptophyta > Magnoliopsida > Asparagales > Iridaceae > Iris > Iris macrosiphon. Next base: position 140,306,752 of record JAYESA010000014.1, read on the forward strand.
ATTTTGTCAGACTTTTATGCGGCCAATATTTGGGGCGCATGGATGCTGCCTTTTCTTGGTCGTATGGGCATTTTATGGCCTAATTTCTTCTGAGTCTACCTTGGGGTACATGTTTGTTGGGCGCATGGATATTGATTTTGCATGCTTCTACAAGTCCCCCTTCAAAGTTTTCAAACTTAGATAAGTTTGGAATACTTTGAATAAGAAGCATGGACAAAGATCGCATAGGTTGCATGTCGCATGAGCCTCACTTGGTTTTGCTGAGTCCATCGACCACATATTCTTGTTGATGCATGGATGACCCTGCCAGGCTATCAAATCTTTATTAAATACAGGATTTAATTCGATTACCGAGGAGATTTCTTGGGACTCTGAGTCAATATCTATTTTCGAGGAGATAAATATGGATCATGCAAATCGAAGTATCAGGTTCACCCTCATAACTGCCTGGTTCATTGTCAAGATCTTCTCATGTACCCTGGGAGCCTATAAATATGTGTTCTATGGAGGAGAGAGAATATTTTGTCTCTGGGCTTTCCCCTATTTTGTGAAAGAAGATGCCGAGGGCCATTGTCTATCTCACAGAGGGTTTGTCAAGAGCGGCGTTGATCCGTGGTCCCCTGATGCTGGCATTATTTTTGGAGGTATGGGTATGTCATGATGGCGGGGACACACAGAGACACAAGTACATGGCCTCATAGCGTGGATGAAAAAATTATCTAGAACACGGGCAGGCCCCCCACTGCTGTATGGATGAGCAATCATCTGCAACATGTGCGCAGAGCCTATATGTGGCTTGATCGTATGGATGAGAACTTGTCTACAATATATGCATAGAGCCTATCTATGACTTGGCCGTGCGGAAATGGAAACTGTCTATCTGCGGCTTGGCCGCATAGATAAGAACTTCTCTTGCTCATGCTTGTGGACTTAGCTATCTCGAGATGTGCCTTCCTAGATGTGGCTGCGACTCGGGAGCCGCATGCGGCTGCTGTACACTTTTGCAATCTTCATTGAGAGTGATACGTGTTCTCTTTATGCAGGTTTTATCACCCTTCGTGGTGCCCATTATGGTTTATGGAAGGATATCATAAAACTTGTCATTCGAAGAGAATACCAACCTTATGTGGTGGTTCACCAAGAATTGATCTAGAGACGAGGATGAACATCATGCGTCATGTACGGAGCTGTCCCTGTTCATGTAGGGTGCTAGATGCATTTATCCCCTTTATGCGGCTTGCTATCGGCCGGGGGACTGCGGTATCGATGGTAGGATTTTGATTAATTAGCATTCCTGTCTTCACTTTTTCCGCATGGTTGAAGAGCGCATGATCCTGCTCCTCCCTTGTTATCCGTCAGTATATGTAAACCCCCTGATTTTTTTCAAAACTTTCAAAACTGGATTTTTCACAATTTTCTGGAATTTTCTGGGATTTTTCTGTAATTTAAAAACAGGGTTTTAATTATTCAATAATTTTTAAATAATAATAAACAGTAATAAAATATTATAAAAATAATATTTTTGGGTGTAAAATGAAAAACTGGACTTAGGGCAATTTTTCTGGAATTTATCGGACCCCGGACCTATTTTTAAAACACCTAAATTTATTTATTTAATTATTTATTTATTTATTAATTATTTACTATTATTATTATTATTATTATTACTATTTTTAATATAAACCCAGCCCAGCCCGCGGCCCGGCCCAGCCCCTAGCGGGTCGGATCCGCCAGACCCGACCCGAGACCCGCTAGCCCGTTCCTCTCCCCTCTCCCCCACGACCCGCTCCGCCCGCGCCTGCCGCCGCTTCCCCCGCCTCCGGCAGCGCCGCCCCGCGCCCGCGGCTACGCACTCCCGCCTCGCCCGACACGACCACCCCCTCGCTCCGCCCGTCTCGGCCCCCTCACCCCCAGCCACCCTATTTAAACCCCCGCGTGCCCAGCCCCTCGCCACCGTCAGCCACCCCGACCACCGCCTCCCGCCTCACCGCCCTCGCCCCTCCTCCGGCCAGCAGCTGCCGCCGCCCCTCCTTCCTCCTCCGTCAGCCGCAGCAACAGCAGCAGCTCGGGCAACTCCCCGAGCCGCCTTCGGCCGCCGCAGCGCCGGCGAGCCCCGGCCCCCTCCGCCTCAGCCTGGCCGCCCAGCCGCCGCCCTCCGCCGGCCAGCGTGCCCTAACCCTAACCCTAGTTTTCCCCTTTGTATCCGACACGTGTCGGACACAATTCGGACCCCGGTTTTTGGGCCCCGTTCAGGTGCGTGTATCTTCTTGCTCGTAGCTCGGATTTTGATTCCGTAAATTGCGTTGTGAATCCTGTATGACCCGCTCGGTGCCTGGACAAACCGCTCGGGGCATCGCGTCCTGTGGTGATCGCACACCACGATCCAAAAACAGGAAAAACTAGACCCTGTTTTATCCCGAAACTGAGTACGTTCCGTCAAACGGGACGACTTGGTCGCGTGCGGTCTTCACAGATACGTGTGCGTCGTCGATACGGACGTGCGGGATTTCGTAGAAGTCGATTCGGGTGTCCGTGCACACCGGGATCAACGCGTATCCGTGGACATCACCCCGTATCCGACTTTTCTGAATTTTACCCTAACTTTGTGTACACATGTCAGATTGAAACGAAACTTGTGCCATCGAACTCGTAGCGATACGCTGGTCCTGTGAGCCAAGTTTGGTTCGATTCTGAGAACTTTGACGAAATCGCGTGTCGTGGGCCCTATAGGCCCCGCTCGATGGGCGATTTTGTGTTCGGCTCATCGGAATTCAATTCTGGAAGTTCCGTTGGGTTCGTATTAGCGTTTCTGACCTGTTGACACTGAGTTTGGTGAATTTGGAGACCTTTGACCCGGATGCGTTTTTCGGTGCAAAGCGGGCCCACCGGTGGACCCCGTTTTGGCCCGAAACTGCCGTTTTGCCCTTGTCTCCAAATTGGACCCAAGGACAGACGTTTCTAGCTGATTGATATTTTCTGGATCTGATGGTGATATTTGTTTCAGCAACCGGAGTACCGCCTGCAATTCTCGTCGAAGTCAGAACTGCAAACATAGCCTGAACCACAGGCAAGTGTACCTTGCCAAACCCTGCAGTCTGCTATTTATTTCCTTGGCTTAATTATGCATCAGTGGACAAGTAGGGCTTGTCAATTCCCAGTAGTTCCTGTGATAATATTTTGCTGGATTTCTTGTGTAAAATTATATAAACTTGTTTTAACTGCTTCACCTAGGAAACGTGTGACGTACTTAGTGTCCGATCATAGTCGGGTGCCAACCCCGTACGCGGTGTTGGGTACGTCATTTAGATATGGATATTTGATACCCTTACTCTTGGTACTTGTCCTATCAAGTACAATAAAACCCAGGACACTTGACACTATTCATGAGACAGAATCCTCTTGAGATATTCACGATGATTCTGTATAGGATACAGGTTATGACATGGACAGTTTATTCCTAGACATTATATGACTGCTGCATTAGTTATGATCTTGTGTGTCATGGACATAAGACGTGTGATTACATTGGGTGGGGAGAGACACACAGACTACAGGCTATTTTCATATATATATACTATTAGTGTGAGGTCGTAGACTCTCCAGCAGAGCTAGACCCTTTATGTGTTATTACTGCTACCCGGCTCCCCGACACAGAGCTTGTAGCGGTCTCAGCCTGAGTTCTAGTGATGCTCTCAACTTGCATTTATCACTTAGCTGGTTACATAGTTTACCCTGCTGTTTTATTTAATTTTGTTGTACTGCTTATATTTTGGCTTGTGTATCTGTACCTTGTTATGTCCCCTGAGGACCTGGAATGGACTATGTCTCCAGGTATAGCTGAAGAGATCCATCCAGAGATACCCTATACCAGAGCACTTCTAGGAGCTGTACCAGGACCTGAAGACGAGCTCGCACCAGAGGACTTCTCCTGAGCATTGGTCGTATGTAGTCATTTATTTCTATTTCCAGTTGATTATTTTCTGTCATTTGTATCTGTTGTACCAGACATATTCTCGGATTATTTCCCGAGATATTTATTGAGTTTTGCTTATTTATTCTATTGCATTATTTCTGGCATTTAATCTGTGATTATCTGTTATGGTTGAGATTAGAACAATCTGTGACCTGTATCATTGGTTCTATTTACTGTTAGACTACAGCTTAAGCATGTCCTGATGGATCCATTAAATTGAGTTGTCCATCGATGCGTGCTGCTGGCCATTGCCCACATGCTCAGTCCCTCGGCATTTTGGGACTGGGGCGTGATATGGTTTTTGTGGTGGCCCATGCAGGTCATCGACTAAATTGTTCGGTTTCAACTCAGGGACCGAACAGGCCTGCAATAAAGCTAGGATAAGTTTTAGGATCTCATCCACTTGCTTGAATCGTTCTTGATATCTATTCGAATTAATTTATTGACTTGCATCCTGCCTTGATTCCTGTGCGCCTCTTATCGTTTATTTTGGATACAGGGAAATGGACCCACAAGCCAGCAACGAGGCTCATGCAGAAACACCACAAACCGTTATGGTTATCCAAGAAGACGATGTGATACCAGTCGGTGAAGGCCAATCATCACAAGGCAGTCAAGCAAGTCAGCCTGCCTCAATAATCCATCAAGATGATGTTCCACCCTCGACGCAGCCTACTCCACCGATGCCTTCCTTCCCACTGGGACCGCCTATGGACGAACAGCAGATGTTTCGCATGTTCTATATAATGATGTAAGCCTATCAGAGGGTGCAACAAGAAGCTCAACAAAACCAATCGGAGAACTGCATCGATAGAACTAGCTCGGAGTCACGGAGGCCAAACAGTTCCAATACAACCGCCTTCGACGAGGACGTCCTTACTGCAGCAAGACCCGTGGAGTGCACCCCAAGGATCGAGTCCAGCCAGAAGCGGCCGTATGCGTCAGCACCAGACCAAGCACAACAGAAAAGAGCTGCAAAGCGACCACAGATAAATCCACCACCGAGAGCAGCATCAGGAGCCTCATTCCTTCCTACTTGTCACTACTGTGGCAAGGTAGGCCACCTTGCTAAAGAATGCCGACGCAGACTGGGACAATGTCTATCTTGTGGATCCCAGGAGCACTTGGTAAGGGATTGCCCAGAACGTCGAGAGAAAGCAGTGGTGATTCACTAACCAGCCACATCAACACCAGCCGGAACACCACAGAAAGGAACTCCAAAGAAGTCTCAGCTGCACCAGCCACCCGAAGCATCTCCGCAAGTACTGCCTACCTGTCAACATTGTCACAAACAAGGACACATTGAGAGCGGGTGCAGGCGTAAGTTGGGATTATGCTTGATTTACGGAACCAATGAACACTTGGCCAAGGATTGCCCCCAGCATCGAGAGAAAGCATTGACGAATCTTCAACCCGCCACATCAGCACCAGCTGGAGCCCCGCAGGCAGGAATCGCGAGGGAGTCTCACATACACCAGCCACCAGAAGCATCTCCATAGGAAATACCTGTCTGTCCATATTGTCGTAAGCGAGGCCACACCGAGGACGAGTGCAGACGAAAGAAGAAATTATGCATAGCTTACGGATCCAGTCAGTATTTATTCAAGGAATGCCCTGAGCGTCGAGATAGAGCACCAACAGGTAACCAGCAAGTGTTACCAGCACCACGGTCAGCCTCTCCAGCATTGCAAGCTTCACCAATACCGAGGCCACCCTTGGCACCTCAGGCAACCCTCTTCCAGCAGGCTCAACAGCAGCAGAGGAATCAATTGCAAGGACACGGACAGGCTCCAGCGAAGACCGTAGAGAACGCGCAGACTCGTGGAGTAGCTGATGCGCGTAAGTGATTCGTAGTTATCCGTTTCTAGTCTTGTTGTAGCTCGTGCCTCTTGGTTCGTGACCCCAGCCCCAACCTAGTAAATTGCAACTTGTTAATAACAACCTGGTTTTCATAAAAAATTGTAGTTCTTTTGCTTAACTAGATTTTCTCTTGAAGGGCATAACTTTCATTTTTAGGCAAAACGGTATTTCCCTAAGTATCTTGTGCTGTGTTTTCAAACGATGCTTGCGACCGCATCATCTCTGTTGACCGATTATTCTTTGATTGCGAGGACGCAATCCTCTTAAGGGGGGTAGATTGTAAACCCCTTGATTTTTTTCAAAACTTTTAAAACTGGATTTTTCACAATTTTCTGGAATTTTCTGGGAATTTTCTGTAATTTAAAAATAGGGTTTTAATTATTCAATGATTTTTAAATGATAATAAACAGTAAAAAAATATTATAAAAATAATATTTTTGGGTGTAAAATGAAAAACTGGACTTAGGGCAATTTTTCTGGAATTTATCGGACCCCGGACCTATTTTTAAAACACCTAAATTTATTTATTTAATTATTTAATTATTTATTAATTATTTACTATTATTATTATTATTACTATTTTTAATATAAACCCAGCCCAGCCCGCGGCCCGGCCCGGCCAACTGGGCCCGAGCCCGGCCCAGCCCCTAGCGGGTCGGGTCGGATCCGCCAGACCCGACCCGAGACCCGCTAGCCCGTTCCTCTCCCCTCTCCCCCACGACCCGCTCCGCCCGCGCCTGCCGCCGCTTACCCCGCCTCCGGCAGCGCCACCCCGCGCCCGCGGCCACGCGCTCCCGCCTCGCCCGCCACGACCAACCCCTCGCTCCGCCCGTCTCGGCCCCCTCACCCCCAGCCACCCTATTTAAACCCCCGCGTGCCCAGCCCCTCGCCACCGTCAGCCACCCCGACCACCGCCTCCCGCCTCGCTGCCTCTCGCCTCACCGCCCTCGCCCCTCCTCCGGCCAGCAGCTGCCGCCGCCCCTCCTTCCTCCTCCGTCAGTCGCAGCAGCAGCTCGGGCAACTCCCCGAGCCGCCTCCGACCGCCGCAGCGCCGGCGAGCCCCGGCCACCGCCTCGCCGCGTGCCCCCGGCCCCCTCCGCCTCAGCCTGGTCGCCCAGCCGCCGCCCTCCGCCGGCCAGCGTGCCCTAACCCTAACCCTAGTTTTCCCCTTTGTATCCGACACGTGTCGGACACGTGTCGGACACAATTCGGACCCCGGTTTTTGGGCCCCGTTCAGGTGCGTGTATCTTCTTGCTCGTAGCTCGGATTTTGATTCCGTAAATTGTGTTGTGAAGCCTGTATGACCCTCTCGGTGCCTGGACAAACCGCTCGGGGCATCGCGTCCTGTGGTGATCGCACACCGCGATCCAAAAACAGGAAAAACCAGACCCTGTTTTACCCCGGAACTGAGTACGCCCCACCAAACGGGACGACTTGGTCGCGTGCGGTCTTCACAGATACGTGCGCGTCGTTGATACGGACGTGCGAGATTTTGCAGAAGTCGATTCGGGTGTGCGTGCACACCGGGATCAACGCATATCCGCGGACATCGCCCCGTATCCGACTTTTCTACATTTCACCCTAACTTTGTGTAGACACGTCGGATTGAAACGAAACTTGCGCCATCGGACTCGTAGCGATACGCTGGTCCTATGAGCCAAGTTTGGTTTGATTCTGAGAACGTTGATGAAATCGCGTGTCGTGGGCCCCACAGGCCCCGCTCGACGGGCAATTTTGTGTTCGGCTCATCGGAATTCAATTCTGGAAGTTCCGTTGGGTTCGTATCATCGTTTCTGACCTGTTGACACTGAGTTTGGTGAATTTGGAAACCTTTGACCAGGACGCATTTTTCGGTGCAAAGCGGGCCCACCGGTGGACCCCGTTTTGGCCCGAAACTGCCGTTTTGCCCTTGTCTCCAAATTGGACCCAAGGACAGGCATTTCTAGCTGATTGATATTTTTTGGATCTGATGGTGATATTTGTTTCAGCAACCGGAGTACCGCCTGCAATTCCCGCCGAAGTCAGAACTGCAAACATAGCCGGAACCACAGGCAAGTGTACCTTGCCAAACCCTGCAGTCTGTTGTTTATTTCCTTGGCTTAATTATGCATCAGTGGGCAAGTAGGGCTTGTCAATTCCCAGTAGTTCCTGTGATAATATTTTGCTGGATTTCTTGTGTAAAATTATATAAACTTGTTTTAACTGCTTAACCTAGGAAACGTGTGACGTACTTAGTGTCCGATCATAGTCGGGTGCCAACCCCGTACGCGGTATTGGGTACGTCATTTAGATATGGATATTCGATACCCTTACTCTTGGTACTTGTCCTATCAAGTACAACAAAATCCAGGACACTTGACACTATTCATGAGACAGAATCCTCTTGAGATATTCACGATGATTCTGTATAGGATACAGGTTATGACATGGACAGTTTATTCCTAGACATTATATGACTGCTGCATTAGTTATGATCTTGAGTGTCATGGACATGAGACGTGTGATTACATTGGGTGGGGAGAGGCACACAGACTACAGCTGTTTTCATATATATATACTATTAGTGTGAGGTCGTAGACTCTCCAGCAGAGCTAGACCCTTTACGTGTTATTACTGCTACCCGGCTCCCCGATACAGAGCTTGTAGCGGTCTCATCCTGAGTTCTAGTGATGCTCTCAACTTGCATTTATCACTTAGCTGGTTACATAGTTTACCCTGCTGTTTTATTTAATTTTGCTGCACTGCTTATATTTTTGCTACTATATTATCTGTACCTTGTTATGTCCCCTGAGGACCTGGAATGGACTATGTCCCCAGGTATAGCTGAAGAGATCCATCCAGAGATACCCCGTACCAGAGCACTTCTAGGAGCTGTACCAGGACCTGAAGACGAGCTCGCACCAGAGGACTTCTCCTGAGCATTGGCCGTATGTAGTCATTTATTTCTATTTCCAGTTGATTATTTCCTGTCCATTTGCATCTGTTGTACCAGACATATTCTCGGATTGTTTCCCGAGATATTTATTGAGTTTTTCTCATTTATTCTATTGCATTATTTCTGGCATTTAATCTGTGATTATCTGTTGTGGATGAGATTAGAACAATCTGTGACCTGTATCATTGGTTCTATTTACTGTTAGACTACAGCTTAAGTATGCCCTGATGGATCCATTAAATTGGGTTGTCCATCGGTGCGTGCTGCTGGCCATTGCCCACGTGCTCAGTCCCTCGGCATTTTGGGACTGGGGCGTGACAATATAGAATCTTTTCCATATACTGAGGTTTGTACTATGGATGGATGATCCAAAAAGCAGGATGGATGATCCAAAAAGCATTTAGCTCTGCTGCTGGGTTGGCTTGTGTCAGTAGTAACAACAGAGCGGAGGGGCACCTCTAATAAAAAAGGTTCGAATCAGTGAGACTTCATGGAAACCCTTAAAATAGGTTTCCATCATATGTACTCTTGACCTTGAATATTAATGAAAAACCCTTAAATGTAAAGGATTTCCAACATATGTACTCATGATCTTAAATATTAATTAATAAAGTCTTTCCTTTTTTAGAATTTCTTTTCGTGTTTGTCATATTATATGTTGTGGACTTTGGGTATTTGTTCTAGAGGTGATATGGACATCCCAATGGGGGATCTTTGGTGGACCTATTACTTCTTACGTACCGAAATACAAGTAATAAGTTTGAAACAAGTCTTGCCAGAGGTGATATGCATGTGGCAGGTTTTATGGACTTAGCACCGCTGGCATACTTAGAGTTAAGTAAGAATAATAAGTTTAGATAACGACCGATATCAGAGATAATATGGACATGATAATCGATAGTCAAGTAGGAAGGTTTGCTCAGAGGTAAGAAGGATATGGCAACCTCTACTGGGAAGGATTTGATAGCCAAGAGGTACCATAGATGCGAGCTAATCGATAGTCATACCGAGATGTTAGGTACGATCCTGATATTTTTGTGGAAGAAAAAGAAAATGAGCCGGAGGTAATATAGACGTGGCCATTTTCTTTGGATGGAGAACATAGGCAGCTCATAGTTTATAGGTAATATGGACGTGAACTATTTGCTTTTGTTGAGAAAATCCCACTGGAGGATCTTTGGTAGACCTTATTACTTCTTGTGCACTGGAGTGCAAGTAATAAGTTTGAAATGAAACCCTATCAGAAGTGATATAGACGTGGCAGGTTTTATAGACTTAACACCGCTGGCATACCTAGTTAAGTACGGGTGATAAATTTAAATGACGACCGATGTTAGAGGTATTATTAACGTGACAATCGATATTCATATAGAGGGGTTTGCTCAGAGATAATATGGACGTGACAAACTCAACTGGGGAGAACGGTTATGACAGTAGCTCAGAGGTGATGTGGATGTGAACTAATGTCCAAGGAAACCGATTAAAAGTGGTCTACCCGAGAGTGGGTATAAACCTGAAGGTTGCTCCACTAAAAAGCTTTTGAGGATCAACTGTTTGTTGCGTATTCAGGATTCTTGACCACAAACAATGGCTTTAATCAAGATTTTGTGGAAAGGAGTGCAAACTATGCATAGGCACTTTCTAGGAAAATAATACATATCTTGATTGCCCGGTTGGGGATAAGGGAAGTACAAGTCTAGCTTAGACATAGTACTTTTTAAGGAACTTGTCATTAATAGGCATAATGAGCAAGTCACCATTGTGTTTTACGAGCCGGTAGGCACCATTGTAGAACATAGACTCCACAATGAACGGACCCTCCCATTTATGTTAGAATTTACCTATCGTCTTGTGGGTCATGATCATCGATCTTTTTACTGTCAAGACGAGGTCACCCACTTGGTAAGTCCCCTTCTTGACCTGTTTGTTGAAGGCTCTTGAGAGGTGTGCTTGGTACAGCTCAATACACTGTTGAGCCAAGAGTTATTTTTCCTTGAGTGCTTCTAACTCTTGTAGCCGTCAACGGAGATTGTCGTCAACAGTCAACTGTTTGGAGAGGGCCACTCGGAATGAGGGAATTTGGATCTCAAAATAGAGGACTGCTTCGCTCCCGTAGACTAAAGAGAATGGCGTAATGACAGTAGGTATCTGGACTATTGTGCGATAGGTCCAGAGACATTCACCTAGCTTCTCATTCCTGTCGCGCTTATTAGATGACATAAACTTCTTGAGTAGCTTTATGATGGTCTTATTGAATGCTTCTATCAGACCATTTATTGTTGGGTTGTAGGCAGTAGAGGCTACATTCTGGATTTATTTTTTATACAAAATTGGTAGAAAGCATAACTTATAAACTATGGACCATTGTCGTGGATGATCCTCCGTGGCAAGACGAAGCGGTATATGACATGATGCTTGACAAAGCTGATCACAGTTGAGGTCTTTACTTCTATGAGTGAAACAGCTTCCGCCCACTTGGAGAAGTAGTCGGTGATAGCCAAGATGAACAGAAGTCCCTTTGAAGAATGTGGACTAATTATCCTGATAATCTCCATTCTTCATGCTTCAAACGACCAAGATGCTACCGTCATGTATAGAAATTCTGAGGGCTAGTGGATAAAGTCTGCATAGATTTGGCACACTTGGCACTTTCTTGCATAGTCAACAGTTTCTGCTACTATTATCGGCCAATAGTAACTCATTCTCCAAAGATGGTCATGTAGCTTCGGTCTGGGCTGATGAACACCTCAAACTCCGTCGTGAGCCTCGTAGAGAGCCTAGTTCGCTTTTGCATTTGATAGACATCGTAACAGAATACAATTATAGGAATGATGATACGATATTTAGTAGTCATATCGTAATAGAACCGGAAGGAACGTCTTCTGATATAAGTGACTTCTTTTGGGTTCTCGAAGAGAATTCCATAGACTACGTAGTCGATGAATATGAGTCTCCAGTCTTGGGTACTGGTGTCTACTTTTGCTTTGTAGCTTAGACACATGCATAGGTTATTTTTGGGACAGACCAACTCTTGACTGACCACTGTGATCATCTGCTGGGTTTTGACTGGGACTGCCAGGGAGGCAGCTAGACTAGCCAGGGCATCAACCTCGATATTTTACAGTCGAGGGACGTGTTCTATGAAGAACCCTCAAAGGTGGAGATTATTCCGAGTACGGCTTGGTGGGAGGGAATCAAGTCTTCTTGCCGGACCTCGTACTCACCACGGACTTGACTGACTATCATCTTGCAATCGTTGTAGGCTTCCAAGTAGTCTACTCTGACTTATTTAGCCAGTTGGAGATTAATGACGAGAGCGTAGTACTCTGTCGCATTATTGGAGTAGGGCCCCATGAGGAAGTACGCTCGGATGATGACCAGGTCGTGCATGTGGGAAAATCAGTATTATCCCGAAGCCAGCGACAATATCGTCTTTGGGCCCTATTCTTGAAGCACCGTTGAAGAACATTCATCAAACGACTTCTGCACTTGTGGTCATGTTTGAGTCTGCTACTTCATTCGGGCTATCCTCTTAGAGCTTCGAGGTTTTTGGTACATGGTAGGCTACCTGAAAGTCTGCCAATGCTTGGCCTTTGACTGCCTTTTGTGGGACAAACACCATATCTTACGACGACAGCAGTATTGCCCATGTGGCTAGGCGTGAGTTAAGTACTCCGAGTTTAGTCATAAGAACCCTAAGAGGGTTAACTCGCAAGATCACATGGGTATTTTATCCTGTCACGTAATGTCGGGTCTTCTGAATGGCGAAGACAGAGTGAGGCACTCCTTCTCGATGGGGTTGTACATGTGCTATATGCTGGCCATCATCCTAGTGAGATAGTATATGGCATGTCCATGACCTGCATCACTTTTTTGGGCTAGTAGAGTTCCGAGGGAGTGATCCATTACCTGCATATATAGCAAGAAGGGTCTTCCCATAACGGGAGCCACCAATACTGGGGGTTCATGAGATACTCCTTGATATCGTCGAAGGCATGCTGGCATTCTTTATTCAAGACAAAGGAGACTCCCTTCTTCATGAGATGAGCGAACGGCTGACAACATCCAGAGAGTTTCGATATGAACCTCCTGATGTATGCAAGTCTTCCTTGAAGGCTGCGATGTTCTCTGAGATTCTTCGGCGGGTGCATTTCAGGGATTGCTTTAGTCTTGTCAGGGTCGACATGGATACCCTTTGAAGTTATAAAAAAACCCAAGAATTTATTAATGGAGATTACCAAGAAGGATTTGTTAGGATTCATCTTGAGCTGGTGCAAGCGCATCAGGTCCAACACAGTTCTCAAATCCTGGAGGTGTTCATCTTTAGAACGAACCTTGAAAGGGATGTCATCAACATAACACTCCCCTATCTTGCGTAGATGTTCACGAAAGATAGTGCTCATAGCTCGCTGGTATGTAGCACCTGCGTTCTTCAGACTGAAGGATATGACTGTGTAGCAGTATACTCCTATCGGCATTCGAAACGATGTATGCTTCTAGTCGTCAAAAAATATTTTGATTTAATTATAACCTGAGAATTCGTCCATGAAGGATATGCGCTTGAAGCCACAAGTGTTGTTGATCATTATGTCTGTGATTGAAAGAAAAAACTCGTCCTTAGGGCATGCCGCATTCAGATCACGAAAGTCAATGCAGATTCGGATCTTTTCGTTCTTGTCACTACCACATTCCAGAATAGGGGTATTTTTGTCTTTTTATATATTATAAGTATTGTATGTATTTAATTTAAATAATTGCATGATATGTGTATTTATATATATATATATATTATTGTATAGTATTCATTAATGTTTAAGTTATAGTATTCATTAATGTTTAAGTTAGTAAACTAGACATAGAAGCCCACTAGTTGAACCTCTGACCGAAATATAGGGTTATAATTTTAATTTGTATTATTCGGGATTAAATGTTGAGGATTATAATTTATTACCGTAATTTTATTTAATTGTTGCGCCTTACCGTTGCTTCGATATTTGGAGCGTTACACTAGCCATTGCCTTCTAACAAACTTTACACCCTTGTCTTAGACGTGCCCGCCTTCCATTCGGACCCTTGTGTAACTCATAAATATGCTCTCTTGTGCTTTATTTTAGTCGCACAATATTCATCGTGGACGTTTATTATAATTCTATATAAATTCAACTTATTATCGTTGTGCGTTCTAATCAAAATTGGAGACCCAATCTCGACCTATTTTGTGCAACCCAAATTATGATAATATTCGATTCTGAGTTTTCTCTGTTCATGACACTTGTGTCTCACCTAATTTTAATCCCATGTACTTCTAATTAATTTTAGAACACCATTTACATCAATTTTAATTAAATTGATGTAAGGACCCAACTTGACCTAAAACTCGACCCAACACCAAACCAAACCCCCATTTACACCCTCAAGTCTCATATTAAACACCAAATATCATTTTCATCCAATACATCACACCAAATATGGTATTTTCCCTCATTAAATCCAATTTCCACTTTTTGTGTAATTTTTTAATTTGTTGGGGGCTTTATTTCAAAAGTGCAATGATGTGTCACCATCCTATTGGTCAAGATCAATGGAGAAAACAACCCCTCCCCCTTTGACCGTTCAACCCTCTCTCTCTTTCTCCTCCTTTTGTTTGTATTTTTTTCTATGTTGAATCATGGCCATCCATTTAAAATGGAGCCATCCTCACCACACAATATCCTCTCATATATATATATATATATATATATATATATATATATATATAATCTCTCACAACCCCTCTCCCAATGCAAACCCTATCCCAAGATGTACTTGGCCGGCCCTAATCCCTAGGAGGTCAACATCAACCTTTCCCCCACATGCAAACACCCCTTCCTCATTAAATTTTAACCATCATCATCCACCTCAAAAAAAACCCTAACTCTAAACCTCCCCTTCCTGTTCATCTCCCCGGCCCAACTCCGACCTCTTCTCCGACCCTCCACCGGAGGAGCACCCCGCCGAGCTTGACCCGTGCACGACTCCCATCCTCCTCGCCGAGTCCACGAACAGCCGCATCATTAAGACCACTACCATTAACATCCCCTCGCCTGAGAACACCCCGAGCCGGAGCCTGAACGTCGGAGAAGCCCGCTGTCATCCCGCCATACTCGTCGAGCCGCTGAAGCCGTCGACGGGCCCGCTGGTCCCGCTCGTATCTCCCTACGACCTTCGCCTGAACTTCGATCTCCCCGACTTCCCGGACATCATACCTCAGACGTCGGCCCCGATGTCAACTGAGCCCCGACCTCCCCCGCCTGACTCGCAGTCCCCTACCGTTCACCTCTCCGCCTGAACCATCGTCATCTCCCCCAACGCCTCACCTCGGCTCGACTTCCCTCCGGTCATCTTCCTCCGTCTTAAACGACCCCCCATCGCCGGATCCTCCGCCAAGCCGCGTCAACTTTACCTTCCCCGACTTCTTCTCTCCTCCCTTGTCGACTCTCTACCACCGACAGCCATCACCCGACCATCGAACACTCCTCCCCGAGCACCTCCTTTATTAGCCATCACCGGCCCGCCTCGTCGGACCACAGCAGCGGCTAACACTACTACCATTAACGTCGGACCTGACTTTATCCCGCTTTGCCTCGTCCTTCCCATCGATACCCGACCACCACTCCTCTCCTGAGCCGTCAGAGTCGACACAGCAGCCTCGACTCCCCGTACCACCACCTGAGCACCTTTCCTGAGTCTTCTCCTCCCGAGCAGCCTTGACCCTGCCTCCTCCCTGTTCATCATCATCACCACCAATCATCACCATCATTATCACCTTCATCATCACCATCGCCATCGTCATTATCGTCATCATCGATCCCGTGTATGCCTGCTAAGGTTCGTACCTGTCTCCCTCCTTCGTGATTTTATATACATATGTGTATATGTATTCAAATAGGTATATGTATGTATTTGGTATGTATAGTATATTTATTCCATTAGTATATGTTTAATAGATATATAATTGGTATATATATATATATATATACATATATATATATAGTATATATACTCAATTAGTATACATTTGGTATATGTATATTATTTATTTGTATATATATATATATATATATATATATATATATATTATATATGTATTTAATTGGTATATATATAAATTGTAAATAATTAATGTTATATCCTAGTTAAGACTATGTATATTTATAGATGTACTAGGAGACCTAGTGTTAGTTACGGATATCCCGTAGCTACATTGACCAAGTGGCCCTGAGTGATTATAAGTGTCTGCCTTGTGTACATTGACGTACTAGTAAGACATGTGTAGTTTGACTGTCTGATTGCACAGCAATTATAGTCGTGGCACCCATGCAGCTAGACGCACATTTGACCCTGCTAGTTGACCAGTATCATACCTAGTGTAGCCCCTGAGTTCAATATATTTATGAGTGTGTATTAGTGTATCGACTGATACAATATTATTATTAAATAATGTCTATAGGATTGTTGGATTGTTCAGACAATACTTCAGAATTAGGTTATTGGTATTGCCAGCAGCAGGACCCCGGGCGAGTATATTCTCTGACAGTTTTCATTATGTTGATTATCTCTATGATTTCAGTTGTATAGAATACATGATTTTGATACTGTTGTATATACGAGTTGGCATCATCAAGACCTGTCACGAGGAGTATTGATTTGGAATCCATTGAGCTAGCTGGAGAAACGGTAAAATATTAGTAGATTATGTTATCATACCCAACTCTACATGAACGATAGCTCACCCACACCTCATGTCGGTGCAGCCTCACCATTACATGCCTCATAGCCTGTTATATATGATTTGTCTGACTATTGCTTGCATCATAGCTATCCAGATGGTTAGCCTGACCTTACATAAATCATAGCTAGTCATATATAGCAAGCCTGATCAATCCCAAGCCGATCATACGATATATTCATGTTTCACACACTTAGCTAGATAGTCTATATATGTATCGCTAGTATATTGATCTAGCATTCCTTATGTTCTAGTCATGGTTCTAGTATTCACTTATATACCAGTTCATGGTTCAAGTATACACTTGTATTTTTGTTCATTGCTAGTGCACCATTGATGATGACATATGCTCTAGTATTTCTATTTCCAGTATCTCATTATTCCAGTATTGTTTATTGCCAGTAATTATATCCATCTTGTATTTTTTATATTGTATTATAGTTTTGTCAATATACATGGAACTGCTGTTAGTGCTTGTACTTTTCTCCAATTCTGACTGGATATTTTTTTCAAACTGTGACATAGAGGACTTATTTCCAGCATGCTTGGAGATTTGGATGTTATTGATTGCAGGTTAGACTATTTATTGTTGTTAGACTTGTCTTATATTTTATTTATTTTCTTCGATATCTCATCGTGCTCTAATTTATGTGACTGAGTATTTCCATATTATATTGTGATATCTGTGTCTCCTTATGGAGTTGAATATTCATGTGAGAGTGATTAGCTAGTATAGTGACCTAGACAGCGTTATACCGCTGATGTTGTGACGTAGGCTGGACGTACCCACGTACTCGTACCCTTATACCGGGTGCGGGTCGTAACAGTTCTTTTTGACGACGGACATGATATTGGCTACCCAGTCTGGATTTTTTTCCTTGCGGATGAATCCACTATCTATCAGTTTGTTGACTTCAACTTTAATGGCGTTCATAATATTCGGTCGGAACCACATTTGCTGTTTCTTCATTGGCTTAGCATTTGGCAAGATATTAAGTTTTTGGATCACGATTTGGGGGTCCAGTCCCAGTATGTCTTTGTAACTCCAGGCAAAGACATCGATGTACTCCCTGATGAGCTATATAAGGGATTCCCGATCCTCATCAGACAGATTTTTGCTGAAGAAGATAGGTTTAGGGGAGTATTCATCACTCAGATCAATTTATACTACTTCTTTCTCAGTGGGAGATTCTCATTGTTCGAACCGTATCTCTTATTGTTCGTCTAGGCATTGGGCCCACGGTTCTACTTCAAAGAGTTTGGATGGATCATCGTTGTCTTTCTCAGGGTCAACTGACACCATGTTGGCAGGCAATATTTGTTTGAGCATCTTTTCGATACTGACATCGGAGTCCCAAGCAAAAGATTCTGAAGAGTGAAAGTGTAACTCATCTTCTTCATCCGAGCCTTCAGGGTGTGGGAGGCATGACGTACCCTAAGCCATGCTTGGTCTTATTGTAGTAATCCTTGGACTTGCCTTCTGGAGCCTGTAGACGCAGAGGTAGCCGTCGGCCTTTGTTATAGTTTAAGCCCCTAGTAGCTTTCAGATCATATTCCATCTTCTAGATGAGGTACTTAGTTTTAAAACTATACCAGTAAAGTGGTATTTTACTGGTATCGAGTTCTGGCTCCAGTTCCTCAGGGGCAGAGGATTGGGGACTTTTTACTCTATCAAAGAAGATGACTTTGTTTTCCCTCTTCCTTGATGGAACTATGAAGTAGGAGTTTTGACTGGAAAGAACTCGGTTTACTGCATAGGTGGCAGTCACCTAGGTATGCAGGTGCAAGCCTAGACCGTGCTCCATGGAATATAATGTACTGAGATATGCAACATCTGATTAGTTCAGAGATAGCCCTTTATTCATAAAATAAGGTATCTTATCCTCAGAAATTATATTATCAAGAAAAGGTACGTTAGCATGAGCGGCTACGTACTCCTCAAGTTTGTCCTTCCCGAGATTTACCCCCAGTGCGAGCGACGGCTTCGGAGATCTCTTGTGCAGTTTTACCACTAGAGGTTTGAAAGTCGTAGTAGGTGCCTGATCTTCCTTCAGTGGCCGACTTGATCTACGAAAGTGAACGAACAGAGGTTCAGGTACTTTCCTGTGCAGTTTCACCATGAGGGGGGGCTATATCAAAAGCACATGCTTTGAGATGGGCTCTCAACTGCTCGTCTGATGTTGTCCCAATCTCTGCCTCATCATCAGCCTTATTGCCACCTTCATCTTGGTAAACTTTCTTGTATAGGATTGAGTCAGAGTAATAGGCCTCAACCCCTTTGAATGGATCGACGTGGCAAATTATGTCTTGACGATGCCAGGATCGTCCATGTACTTCAAGCACTAGTACAGGGTCGATGGTACGATCATGTACTTGAATATCCACGGATGTTCCAACAGGATATTGTAGGATATGTCTACATCTATGACGTACCAGGTGATCTCTATTTTTAAGTCGCCGATCTGACAGTTCAAGCGAATCTTGCCTAGAGGGTAGCTCCTTCCTGTATTCAAGCCACTGATAGAAGTATTGGTTGCTGCCAGACGATGTATCGGGATGCCCAAGGACTGAAGTAGACTTCATGGGATGATGCTAATTGACGAACTGGGGTCGATGTGCATCCGGTCAACCTTGATGGCACCAATGTACCATGTGTAATACAGAGGATGATCGTGCCAATTATTCTTTAGCAATATGTCTTATTGCAAGAATGTGATGTTGGATATCACCTCTATCACATTATTGCAGTGGGGACATGCAACAGGATTCTCAGCTGGCCGCTTAACCTGTGACAGGTAGGTATCGGTATTCTATAATGCCTCACTCAGAGCAACCCGGGTGTCTTTAGAGAGTCAAAAAAGCTCTAATAATTATAACTTTGATGGAGTATTGGCCATTTGTGCCAAGATATCAAAGTTTTAGGGCTTCTCCAGCCCCTGAGATGTATCTTTACGCAACAGTTTATCGAAGCGAGTTTCTTTCTGCTTGGACTTGTCCGCTGCCGGATCGACTATCCTCGTACGGACGTGATATCATGCAAGCCTAAATTATGCTTGCACAAGGCCAAAGCCTAAATAAGGGCAAGTAAGCTATTCAAGACAAAAGCAGTGGCATATATTGCAGAAAAGTAAGAACACAATGGCATAAGGAAACAAGCATCTTTATTGATATTCAAAAGTGTTACAAGCGGTGCTTGGCCGAGGTTATAATTCTCTCAAGCACTCTCTTGAATACAATAACATCGTTCCATATATTTTATCCCTTTATACAAAAGCAAATCAAAGCATCTCAATACGGCTCAAGGCATCGACTCCAGATTTCTGGGTCCTGGGGATGAGGCACAGTTATCGCTTCTTCGGACGGTCCAGCACCTGCGAATAAGAAAACTATTTGTGGTTCAGCACTTTGGAGAAAGTACTAGTGAGTAAAAATCAACGAACAGAAGTAACACTCCTGAAATCAATATTGAGTAAGCGTATAACAAAATATTACATTACAAGTGATCTTACTACTTTTACCTATGTACATTTAATGCAACACAGGGTTAGAGTCAGTTTACTTTTTTCAAAAACATAGCTTGGGAAAAATTTTGCATATTAAAATATTTAAGCATACAATCAGGATAATTTTCTATCATGCAGTATAAAGCATGTATCATGCACCATATTTACTAACTCTTTAGGAACATAAGTTATTCTAGTGGACTGATCAATTCATTACTAAGGGACAGCAGTGAAACATCAAGTGAAACATGCAAGTCTAGGGATAAAACAAGATTCAAAGCATAATCAAAAATTAATGCATCACTTATTCAGTGATTCTTATCCTTTGCCGAACAGTTATCCCTACAGCAGACGTACAAGTTAGCAACAATTTATATAAACATATATATGTTATATTCCATGTCTGTCTCTGCATCAAACAGTTAGGTATGTAAGAAGGATAACCTAGAATGTGCCCTAACTATATAATGGTTCATGGGTAGCCCCAAGATTAGCAGCGGTGACTCAAGGTTCAGCTCTGTACTAGCACTCGCATATGTCGACAGCTGTGACTCAAGGTTCATCTCTTCCCCGACACACACGAGTACTAGCAGTTGTGACATCATGGGTTTCGCATGACACTAATTGACAAAATACCCCCACTAGATCCCGTAGGACAGTATCCTCAGGATACAACAAAATCTCTTTCGGACCGACCGATTTCCAGTGCCCCAGGAACCGTTCGAGAGATGAACCTTGTGCACAAGTTGTCCTTGACCAATACATGACATGAATCATCTATAATGCAAGCAAGCAATAATCAAGCAAAATATATCTTTTCTTCTTTTCAAAATATGCGATAGGTTCAATCTTCTTTTCACACAACTAATAGCACACCCAACTAGATCACAAGGACCGTACCTCAGGACGCACTATTAGTCTCTACTTATATGAATCAATCACTTATAGTAGTTCGATATAAGGAACCAGGCAAGCAAAATATATATTAAGAAGAACGATAACGATTTTCATAACAACTAGCATGCAATTTCTATCTCTTTCAGTACGATAGGGAATATGCAAAAAAGTCTATGTAAGCAAGCATGATAGTAGTTCTTCTATCTCTTTTTTACTAAAGTATGCAATTCTACTCTTACTTAGCATATGACAAAGAGGCTTGTTCAAGCAATTCCTTTAGTATCTTTTTAACATGACAAGGGTTCATTTGATAGCGGTGTCAATGTAACTAAGCATGCAATATTTCTTTTCTATCTTGACTTAGCATAGCAAGGTTCTATCTCTTTTAGACAAGAAATACGAGTTCTTAGTTAAGCATACATGTTCTCATTCTATTATTTTTAATGTGAACATTATCTTATTAAGCAAACAAGCATTACAAAAACTCAGATTCAATATTAAGGCGTCCAAGAATCAGAGAATAAAGTTCTACCCACTCACTTAGATCAATCGTCTTGTGTTTCGATCGAAAACTCTTTGAGAAGGCTTCTGCTCAAGCAAGCAAAGCGATATCACTTGTACATAGTGCCTATGCGGAGCGAGGCACTACAGGGATGGACCGAGATCAGAAGTTGTAGGTGTGGTGTTATGGAGTACACCATTGTTATGGATGTCGTACTCTCGTTGGTACGCCAGGTCTGACCTCGTTATTCTTGCTATAGCTTCTTCGGAAGGGAGAGAAATTGTGTAGCAGGACTTGGTGTCGAGCATACGCTGGATGTATCGCTTTAATGTATAGTAATATCACGTCGCGTGGTGGACGTATCGATGGTAGTGGAAGTATTTTAGATTATTCACATCGACTGCCTCAATAGGGCGCTTGATGTTGGGGAGTCGGAGCTTATTTCCCTTCATTAACACGTTAAAGATCGCCATGACATTGTCATCTTAGAAGGAATAAGTTTCTTTCGGTTTTGGGGCCTCTACGGGCTTTTGCTAAGGCTTTTTGGTTATATTTGCGACAAGATCCTGCTTTCCCTTTCCATCCCGGGCGCTATTATTATCGTTGTTGCTGTTGTAAGGGTATTTTTTTCTATCATTAGCGACGATGATCTATATTCCCAAGAGGCGTACATCATTTACTTTTTTCTCAACACCGACAATATTTATGATGAATGTCGTCTAGTCTTTAAACTAAGAGTCGTCTATCCAGAGTCTGGCAGTGGAAAGAAGATTTCTCCGACAGGTGTCCATCAGTATGGAATCAGGATTGCTGTCACGCCCCAGTCCCAAAATACGTAGGACTAGGAATACGTAACATGCTTACTACGCATTCGACCGGTAGAGTCGCCACCTTGTTTGCTATTGAAGTGAGTTTGGGAAAAAATTTATTTAACAATAAACAAAAAAGTACAAAGAGATCCTAGACAAAAAATCTAAGTACAGTATTTTTAATCTGGGTAGTATGATGATGGAGATCGAGTAATATAGCGACTCTTTTACACCGTTGATGGTCCGACGAGAGAATAAAGGATGCTCTTTTCTCTTCTCTCTCTCTCTCTCTCTCTCTCTCTCTCTCTTGAGCTTGAGCTTGTGTGCATGTACGTAGATCGCTTGGAAGGGTATAATCTCTGAAGCAAAAAAGCCAACCAGCCCTTTAGAACATCCAAGTTGCTCCTATTTATAGCCATCATGCTGATGGGCTATAGGTGCCTTATATATTTCTGTTTGGTGGCCACAGGGGGCTCCTTCAACATTGGGGTTGCAACTGTTAGGCGCATACGATGGGCTGGCTGCCAAGGTTTTTTTATCCTTAACAGGATGTAGTTGAGTCCAGGCAGAGCTGCCACGTGGATGTTTTTAGGATTTGCTATTGCTGAAGATCTAGATGGCTCTCGTCTTTTTTTTGCGTGACTTAGTCAGCTTGACATATGGCCTGTATTTACTTGGAGAGAATCACTTCAGTCGCAACAGAAAGTTTTTGGCTCAGGGAACTATGTTACGTTGGAGGCATGGAGTCTGAGACACATGGGACATATAGAATGCATAGAGTTTGGAATGCATGATGCCAGAGAACATAAAATGCATGGAGTCAGCAACACATGAGACGTATGTAACGCATGGAGTCTGGAACATATGCGGCAAAAGACACATGGAACTTATGGGACCGGAGAGGCATGAAGCGCATGGAGTCTGTAATACATGAGGCCAGAGACACATGGAGCCTGGGATACATATGGCCTCGTACACATGGAGTTGTATGCCTTTCAGGTGTCATTATTAGTCTGACGAGAGTTTCTTGTCGCTTAGTGTGCTCATAACTTTTGAGACATTTAGAAAATCTTTTTTGTCAGGATTCAATGTCAGACGTAATCTTTTTGTCAAGCTTTTATGCGGCCAATATTTGGGGCGCATGGATGCTGCCTTTTTTTGGCCGCATGGTCATTTTGTGGCCTGATTTCTTCTGAGCTAACCTTGGGGCAGATGTTTGTTGGGCGCATGGATCTTAATTTTCCATGCTTCTACATGCATAACTAGAAATCCTTATATCGTGAGCTGTTAAGCGGGGCTAGTCGAGCCATGTCAAGCACGTAGCACGTTGTATATGCACCAATCCCTCGTAAGGCTACCGTGCTAAATCATGTTGAACACTCGTATAATATAGTATTCGGATATTATTGTCCACTAATGCAGATGTGACACAATATCCATGGGGGCCATCTTGCATGTCATGACGATTGTCTGAGGTGGCTCACGTGCACGATCTCGGGATTCTATCTCTCTCAATACTCTACAAGTTTTAGTTGCCTAATTAACCATAAGGTTATCTGGAATCACATGGCGTGGTTACATGTTACTCTACTTATATGTCATACCAAAGTACGGGAATGCTAGGTACGAATTTACTTTGTCACTCGATAGTTTAATTTGGATTCACCCGAACGTGATGCAACAATCAAACAATTCCTACCTACGCTTAGTTATTGACTAACTATCATGTCCATGCTGGAGAAATAATGGGCAACTCGTTGTACACTCAGAAGATGTAACATATAGTACGTAGCAAGATATGTCGTACCATAATGCATGTGTAAAATATTGTACGTTGGGACGCATAGCAAGTAGTAAATATATCAGCACGAAATTGAGTAGTCGAGCCAAGTTACCAATCATTAGTCATTCACATGAGTTCTAGCACATTACAATACATAGGTCAATTCATGCACATAGAAAGTATAGCCACTTGGTGCATGGTCTAGTTCTGCACATAGTCGAGTTCAACACATAGAAGCACTTAGTCCATCATACTTGCAATTTCAAAGAACAACACCTAGAATCACGAAATTCAATAAAAAGCTCCAAGATTATGCAAAACAGAAAAATAGGCGCACGGTCTCTAGGTTGCACATACGCGCATGGGAAACATATGCATAGAAAAGTTGTCGCATAGACACAAACTCACAACAGTCTACTGCATGGCGCATATACAAGTTGAGTCACCGCATGGCTCATGTACAAATCGTTGCAATAGAGGTGAGCCTGAAGCATAGAGGCCTGGCGCATAGCAAGTCATGCGCATGGAAATGCACATGGCAAGCTAGGTGTTCAGAATTAGGCACACGATGGCTTGGTGCATGTACCCTTAGGCTCATGGAAGGATCAGGCCCAAAGCAAGATCTATCGCTTGGTGTATTTGGGCGCATGGCTCAGATCGCGTATGTAAACAGTCATGTGCATCACAAGAGATGCGCATACTACGAAGGGGCTATAGAGGAAGCTTCAGCCAAATGGAATCTCTGCCACATGGCCTCCCGGTACATGGACTGCATCGTCCCAGAACCTCAAGAACACCATGAGAAAAGCTCAAGAACCCATAAACTTATTTTCTTCCTAAAATTTTTATTTTAACTCCAAATAAGTGAAACAAAAGCCAAAATACCTAGAATTGAATGCTCTATCAGAGGAAACAACTGGTTTTCTAAAATATAATATTTTAATAGATCAAAGCAAAAAAACTCATAAAAGTCCTAAGTTACAAATGTAGATCTACAAAATTTTATCCATCATAACTGAAAACTCCAAGTGCTAAACTTGCTTAGAATCATAATGTACACATATTAGACTAATAATATACAAGCAAAATCAAAAAAAATAAAAATATCATGTTTCTCCATTCTCATACAAGATGTACTTGCCTAAAATGAAGAATGAGAGAAAAATGAAGAATGAGGGAAGAGGGAGAAAGAGGTTGGGTTATATATGCTAGGGTTGAGTCTTAGACAACGAGTTCAACTCATGACCAAATCCAACCACAAATAAACCATGAACCAAATTGAACCAAAGAATGGGTCTAGTCATCATGCAACCTAACTACCATGCAAGCAAGAAATACTATGGTCTAAATATGTATATCAAAAACAGGGAGTGACATCACCCTAGCAACCTTTCCTCTTTCAACTGTTCTTTTGATTTCTATTTCTTGTCGTATTAGCAACAATATTGAAAGGTTTGCAAGCTTTGCATTTTCAGAAATTGTAATATTCATTTTCTTTGTTGTAATCATTTTTTGTACAACAATCTCTAGTAGAAATATAGATTTTAAGGCCGGACTTTAGATTTTAAGGCCCGAAACTCTAGTGAAAATCATTTTTTGTACAACAATCATTTTTTGTACAACATTCTCATACAAGATTTTAAGGCCGGACTATACATTTTCGTTGTTGTTTTTTGTACAACAATTATTTTTGTACAACAATCTCTAGTGGAAATATAAATCTTCATTTTCGATGTCCCTTCACTTTCATAACCTTTTTTGTTTCTCTTCCTTCTTTGCAGTATCGGACTTTAGATTTTATGGCCCGAAATGAACTCTAAAAGTGGTGCCCTCAAAGCTTAATGTTCACAAAATTTATTTATTTTTATCTACGATGATACTATAGTACTATCAACATAAAATTCAAGAAATAAAATAATAAAAAATATAATATCCAAAAGAATATTTTTTTATAATAAAATACTAATAAAATTAAAGATGTTCTAAACCAAAAATTAAAATTATAACTTGTTTTATTGTTCAATTATCTACAAGAAAAAATACACACACAGAAAGAGATCGAAAGAGAAAATTGACAACGACGGGAGGGTAGAGAATATTGAGAGTGTTTGACAGAAGGGAAAAGAATTTTGATAGTGACTGCACAATTTTTTTTTAATCTGACTAATTGATTTATCTCTTGGTATTCTAAAATATAACCTTTAGATATTCTATAATAAACAAAAATTATGCAAACTAAAATGATTAAAATGAGTTAACTGAATTTTTTTCTTTCAAAATTAAACTTGCATATATTCGATAGTATAAAAATTAGTGTTTTCTAAATTTTGGACTGAGACAACCACCTCATAGACCTCCTATAAAGTTAAACCTTGCTTCCTTACCATGCTTCTCCACGCTCTGCTACTACTCGTGCAAACGATATTCAACATCCAAAGACAAATAAGAAGTGGGGGAGGAAGGAGTTGGTAGGGGTGAGCAGGGGCGGACGGATATCAATAGCACTGGGGGGCGGTGCCCCTAGTGAATTTGTTTTTTGAAAAAATTAAAAGAAAGTTTATGAAGCAGCGGGATCCAGTGGAGGGCAAGAGGGGATGAGAGGAGGGGTTGTATTCGGGTGGCCCCCAGTCATCAAAAAAAAAGTTTGTGATAAGGGCACTACTAAAAATACTTGGGGCTAGCCCATTAATGAATGAAGTTTACTCATACTAGCCCAAAAGTTTACTCATACTAGCCAAACATAATCTTCCTCCCAAACCCTCCAAACCTCCACCAGAGCCCTCCCCCCTCCTCCCTTTCTTGTCGGAGCCCTCCTCCTCCACTTCTTCCTCCTCCTCATTGTCGATGCCTCCCAAACTCTCGAAAGAATCAAGGTATAATTCTTCCTTCTCCTTGTTCTATTGTATTTCAAAAAAATTCCAAAAATTATAATAATTTCTATTGTATTTTGAAAATTTTCCAAAAATTATCTTTCCAATCTTAAAATTAGGGCAATACAAGTCCTGAATGTAGTTTCGGATGTAGTTTCAATATTTTTCTAGAGTCTCGTACTCGATTTTAGGGCATACAAGTTCGACATCCGTCGAACATATGGAACAGAACCATGCAGAACTATAGAAATTTCTACAGTCCTATATACATTATGGACTGTAGAAATTTTTATAGTCCTATATGTATAAAGGACTGTAGAAATTTTAATAGTCTTGTATACATTTAGGACTATAAAAATTTCTACAGTCCGGTATACATATAGGACTGTAGAAATTCCTACAGTCCTGAATGTTGAATTAATTTTAGGATGTTAAAATATATATATCTTTTTTGTCTTATAGTCACGACCCTCAAAAGGGTATTGAGGATGAAGATATCATAAGAAGACACCCTACTGCGTTGATGCATAAGGAGCACAATATTCAGCGTACTGTTGAACTAGCTCTCACTATTAGTGACCCCGAGGCACGCCCTGAAGTTAGGAAACGTCGACTAACGAAGAAGACTGTAACTCATTCAAAGAGACGTGCTCCTAGTACTCCTAGTACTTCTGGTTCATCTTCCTCCTCCGATGAGGACATACCAACTATCCAAAATTGGCCAACTGATGGTTCAGAACCTTCTCAGCATGCAGATAGTCCTGTCGAGACTCTGCCACAAAACCTCAAAAACTGGCCTACGGATGGTTCAGGACCTTCTCAGCAGCCAGATAGTCCAGTCGAGACTCGTCCAAATGGTTGCTCTATGTTGCCGTCGATCGAGAACCATATTGCATACCAAATATGGAACAATCTGGTAAGTATATTACGTTATGATAATTTTATATATAGTTGTAAGTTCTAAGTTTATCAAATTATTTATAGATAACTATATTTTATATATAGGCATAAGTTCATCCAATTGTTTACTTTTCAGGAGAGTTCGCGTATGTTAACGGTGATCAACCACGGCAAAAAGTGTAATACATGGGGGTTTGAATTAGGGAGACGATATGAAGGCTAAAATTACTTCCATCAGTTTACAATATTTGGGTAACTACTCATATACGACGGTGGATAATTCACTCATATCAACATTTGTAGAACGATGGCATCCAGAAACCAACAATTTCCATCTACCAAACGGGGAGTTAACGATTACCCTTGACGACGTCCATCATATATTGGGACTTAGGGCTGATGGTCGAGTCATGATGAATCATACTTTTGATGAATCAAGCATCAACTTTTATGACCATATCGTGGATTATGTATCAGGGTGTCTGGGAGTTGATGCGGCTAGTTTTACTTTCCTTCGAGAATTCAAAAAGTCGTACGGACTTCCTTTAAAATATTTGGAGGAGACATTCGCTGATCCGGACCCCGAAGTGGATAATAGCGATAATATGGCCAGTGGATATATGCAGTTCATCTTAGGAGCTGTCGACATTATGGATAAGTCTGGAACGTCGATACATGCCAAATATCTCCTGAATTTTTATGACATAGACACGGTGGAAAAAATATCTTGGAGAAGCGGTATACTAGCATACCTTTATCGCGAGCTTGGTGCGGCATCCTGTAAACTCCCTCGACCAGATTTTACTATTTTAAAATTATTTTTAGCAAATTAGAATTTATTGCAATATTTTATTTATTTATATCCTATTAATTGTGCACCTGTCCATTACACAATTAATTAGAGCATTGCACTAGCTATAATTCTCAAATAAAGTTCACATACCTGTCCTAGACATGTTAGACTATTTTCTTTAATTTTGTGCAACTCCCAGATGCTTTATTTTGAGCCTCGTTTGAGACGCACAAATATCGTTACAAAAGTTCGTATTTAATTCCTATTTAATTTTCTGCTCTTTACCCATCTCTGTACTCCTAGAGATTTGAGGACCAGTAGGCACCTGTTTTGCCCAAACAAAAATACGACAATATTTTAGACTGAATATACTACAATTAGTGTATTGACACCGTAGAAAAATTATGACCCTACCTGCCTCTAAATAATTAGTGAACTCCGTGCGCAGTATTTATTAAATAATAAATACGGTGACCCGTATCACCCAAAGAACTAGACCCTGCCCCTGCCCAGACTCACCCCCACACATCCCAAAGCACTCCCCCAGCTGTCCCCCTCATTTCTGTGCAATTTGGTATTTCTAGGAACCAGGTGTTTTCCAGACAAATTGCGTATTTACGCAAAATACCAGTTTTATGACTTTTATACAAATTGTGAAAGTTTAAGGGTTTTTATGCAAAATGCATGTGAGGTGGCATAACCTCATTGGCCATTAACCCTAATCCTTACATGTGTCCCTAGGCATGCAGAAAAATCTGTTAAAAATATCCCAAAAATCAAAATTACCCAAATGCCCCTAAACTTCCCCTTATTTACCAAAATACCATCAAGCCCTAAACCTATATAACCCGACCCCCCCCATTCCCGAACTCCCCACACTCACTCCGGCCACCCTCCGCTCACCGGACCGCCGCCAACCTCCTCGCCCCTCCCTCGGCTACCCCTCCGACCATCGCCACCCCCTCCGGCCACCGCCTCCGCCTCCGGCAGCCCCCACAGCAACCAAACCAACTCCAACACCAACATCAGCTCCCCACCTCTGGCCGCCCCTCACCGCCACCCCGACCACCGTGGACCTCCGCCACCACCCCCATCCGCTCCGCCGTGACTCCCTCTACCCAACCATCACCGCCCCGTCCCTCCACGACCACCACAGCTCCCGTCGTCACCCCCGCAGCACCACCACCGCCTCTCCCTGCCCACTGCCCGAGCCACCTCCCGACCTCCCTAGACATCGCCACCACCACCTCTGACCACCGCCACCCACCCCGAACTCTTCGCCGCCCCTTCCTCCACCGTCCCGACGCACTGCTCCGCCACCCTCGCCACCGCACGCGGCGCTGCGGCTGCTGCAAGTTGCTACTGCTGCTGCTGTTGTTGACTACAGCTGCTGCTTTAGCTACTTCTCCGGCCGGCCGCCGTCGACTCCGCCGCCGACCTCCCGCCGGCGACCCGCCGTGGACCCCACCTGCCACCCTGTCAGGTATAAATACACTATTTAATACGTATTTATATATATATATGGATATATATTATATATGTGTATATATATGTATATATATGTATATTAATATATATGGTTATATTTATATATATATTATATATTATAGTATATAATATATATTATATAATACTGTATAAATACAGTATATATATGTAATATATATATATATATTATTATTATTATATGTATATATTTTATTATTATTATTGTTATATGTATATATCTATATATATATGCATACATGTATATATATATATATATGTATATATATGTATATCAATATATATATGTTATCATATATATATTATTATTATTATTAAGATTACAGTATATAATAAATACAGTATATATATATTTACTTATATATATGTATTTTGTTCATTTTTATATATATATATATATATATATGTATGTGTATATATATATATATATGTAAAAAAATATACATATGATATATATCTATATATATGTATATTATGTGTATATATATTATATATGTATACATATGTACGCTTTTTCCTGCACTTTTCTTTTCCTTATATATATGTACATCTATGTATATCTATTTATATATATTATTTATATATTGTATATATATTACCTATATATACAATATATTATTGCTGGATAAATACAGCATATGTATATATGTATATTTTACATTCCTGCACATTCTTTTTTTTAAATTATATGATATATAATATTATATATAATATTGAGCTGGATAATACAGCTTATATATATGTATATTTTCAATTCTTGCAATGTCCTTCAATTTATCATATATATATTATCTATTTACATTCCTGCATTGTCAATTTATTTTATCTATATATATATATATATATATATATATATATATATATATATATATATATATATATATATATATATATATATATATATATATATATATATATATATATATATATATATATATATATATATATATCTCAGTGGATATACCCTGACTACTATATTATTATATATCAGTGGATACACCCTGATAATATTATTATTTATTATATATATATAGCAGTGGATATACCCTGCTACTATTATAATTATATAAATACCTGCATTTGTCTGTTCTTTATATACTATAAATACTGCTATATATATTATATCTATATATATACATACTATATATATATCAATATTATATATATATATATATATATATATATATATATATATATATATATATATATATATATATATATATATATATATATACTTTATATTACAGCCATGATATTCACGAACCCTGTCTGTTTTAACAGAAACCACCTTCAGCACAGCCAGTGACCCCCTGTCATCAGCACCCTCAAACCTGACTGTGAAATCAGGTTATCAACACTATCAGGGAGTAGGCAAGTATACCTTGCCAAGTTTACTGTTTAATTTCAAATATTAATATATGTTCTTGAATTCCTGAATTTCCTATAATTGTATGTATCTGAAATTGCCTTGGGTACAGCCAACAGATACGTTGGCACGTAGTGTAATTAACTTAGTTTACAGGCTTACCAAACAACTGCGAGGTTATCATAATATCCTCCTAGACGCTATCACGGGTACACGCAACAAGGTTGCACTTTATTTTGGGATGCAAGTTTACGTAGTTGATTAGCTACCAGTACGTACGACGTGCATCACGGCTTAGCTTTAAATTATGAAGGTTACGACTTGACATTAGTTACATTGGGCGGGAAGAACGACTAAAATACGTATGGGACACCCACCTCTTTATCATATGCCGCACTCGACGGAGTGATACGGATGTTATATATATATTCATGTGACCATACTCATCGTAGATGGAAAATTGTATAGTGCCCTTGAACGGGGGCATATGTGGCATATACTAGCCAGTCACTGCAGATTGGTGAATTACGTCAGCATATGTCTAGCCACACTTTCCCATACGTACTAGGTTGTCTCAATTTGCATTCACTTAGCTGGTTAGCACACTGTATTTATTTATTCAGTATTTACATACATGGCATATTATTTTTCTGTATCTTATTACGTCCCTCTGAGGACCTGGTTCCCTGTCAGGTTTAGCTGAGATATTCCACCCCACAGTACCTGGACCTGGACAGGAGTCTGGACATGCCCTTGAGATGGAGTTAGAGGAGATGCCATCAGAGTCTGCCTGAGTACATCTGGAGTTGGAGCTATATATTTTGAGGATGATGCACTAGTTTATCTTATTTCACTTTCTGCTTATCTTTATGTAGTGGGTTTGTTCCCACTTGACTTTATCTGATTTGTATATGACATTTCAGACTCAGCACCTATATATTCAGCACTTTTCTTGATATTTTTATGGATGAGATAGATTTACCTGTATTTAGACTTGTAGTATTTAGGACAGCGTAGCACATCACTTTGGGTCCATTAAATTTGGTGATCCCTTAGTGACGTGTCAGCTGGCCAGTGCCACGTGGCCTAGTTCCGTATATTTTTGGGACTGGGGCTTGACATGGTTTTAGTGGTGGCCCATGCAGGTCTAGTTAAATTGCTAGTAGCATGATGTCATGCCCAGCAAGCCTGCACTATGATAGGAATACTAGGTCTCATCCACTCTGACTTCATCCATAAATTCTTGTATCCTGCTTGATTATCATTTATTATTTCTTTCGTACTTTTCTAAATTATTCTATCTTCTTCAGAAAATGGACATACCCAGTGGACACGCGATTGATGGGGTTGACCAAGCAACATACCCATCGCTAGATGTCCCAGGAACCCCGACTGCCCCGAGTGACCAATCCCCAAGAATGATGCTGGTCAATCCAACAACCCCGTACCTTCCCCAGGACCCTACCCAGGAGACAACACCAGCTCAGCTAGAAGGGCAAACTTCTCAGGCACCAACACCGCAGGCGGAGACACCTTTGCCTCTACCTCCAGCCCTTGCATCCCTGATGCCACAGCTTGAGGAACAAACCCAGATGTTCCAATATTTCCAAACCCTGTTGCAGGCTCAGTGGCAACAGACTGAAGCCCTGAGACAGGCTTAGTGGCAACAAACTGAAGCCCTGAGACAGACCTTGATAACAGCTCTGGAGATGACAACTGCCCAGGCACTAGCACCTGTCCAACCCCTGTAAACCCCCTGATTTTTCAAAATTTTAAAATCTGGATTTTTCAGAATTTTCTGGAATTTTTTGGGATTTTTCTGTAATTTAAAAACAGGATTTTAATTATTCAATGATTTTTAATTGATATTAAATAATATTAAAATATTATGAAAATAATATTTTTGGATGTAAAATAGAAAACTGGACTTAGGGCAATTTTTCTGAAATTTATCGGACCCCGAACCTATTTTTAAAACACCAAAAATCTATTTATTTAATTAATTATTTAATTAATTAATTACTGTTTTAAATATTACTGTTATTATTATTTTTTTATTTTTATTAACCGAGCCCGGCCCGGCCCACTAGGCCCAAACCGGGCCCAGCCCATCCCCAGCCCAGACCCCGCCTTAGCGGGTCGGGTCGGATCCGCCCACCCGAACCCGACCCGACCCGGCGCCCAGACCCGCACGACCCTCTCCCTGAGCCCGCGTTTCTCGCCGCCTCCGCCGCCCACCGCGCCCGGCCACCTCGCCCACGACCTTCGCCCGCTGCGCCTGACCCCACCGGCCCCTCCGCCTTGCCCGGCGCCACCTCTCCCTAGCTCCTCTCTATAAAACCCCGCCCCAGCCTTACCCCTCCGCCGACCCCAGCCGCTCGCCGCCGCCGTCGACCACCACGTCGTGCACCGCCGCGCCCAGCCAGCTCCGCTCCTCCCCTCCGGCGCCCCGCTCCACCGTCCCCAGGCCACCACAGCAACAGCAGCAGCAGCTCGGGCAGCCAGAGCCGCCTCCGGCCGCCGTGCTCACCGCCGCCGCCTCCGCTCGAGCGCCGCGCCGCCTCGTCGCAGAGTCCCGGCCCCCCTCCGCCGCAGCCCGGCCGCCCAGCGCCGTCCTCCGGCGAGATCTTTGCCCCAGATCCCCAAAACCCTAACCCTAGTTTTCAAATTGGTGTCCGACACGTGTCGGACACGGTTTGACCCTGATTTTTGGGTCCCCTTCAGGTGCGTTTAACTTTTTACTCGTAGCTCCGTTTTTGATTCTGTAAATTGTGTTGCGAAGCCTGTATGACCCTCTCGGTGTCTGGACAAACTGTTCGGGGCATCGCGTCCTGTGGTGATCGCATACCGCGATCCAAAATTAGGAAAAAACCAGACCCTGTTTTACCCCGGAACTGAGTATACCCCACCAAACGGGATGACTTGGTCGTGCGCGGTCTTCACAGATACGTGCGCCTCGTCGATACGGACGTGTGGGATTTCGCAGAAGCTGATTCGGGTGTGCGTGCACATCGGAATCAACGCGTATCCGCGGACATAGTCCCGTATCCGACTTTTCTGCAATTTACCCTAACTTCGTGCACACATGTCTGATCGAGACAAAACTTGCGCCATCAGACTCGTAGCAATACGCTGGTCCTGTGGGTCAAGTTTGGTTCGATTCTGAGAACGTTGACGAAATCGCGTGTCGTGGGCCCCATAGGCCCCGCTCAACGGGCGATTTTGTGAACGGCTCATCGGAATTCAATTCTGAAAGTTCCGTTGGGTTCGTATCAGCGTTTCTGACCTGTTGACACTGAGTTTGGTGAATTTGGAGACCTTTGATCCTGACGCGTTTTTTGGTGCAAAGCGGGCCCACATCTGGACCCCGTTTTGACCCGAAACTGCCGTTTCTGCCCTTGTCTCCAAATTGGACTCAAGGACAGACGTTTCTAGCTGATTGATATTTTCTGAATCTTATGGTGATATTTGTTTCAGCAACCGGAGTACCGCCTGCAATTCCCGCCGAAGTCAGAACTACAAACATAGCCGGAACCACAAGCAAGTGTACCTTGCCAAACTCTGCAGCTTGCTACTATTTTCCTTGACTTGTTTATACATCAGTGGGCAAGTAAAGCTTGCCAAATTTCAGTAATCCTTGTTATAGAACTTGCCTGAATTTAAATGCATATAAACCTGTTTAACTGCTTAACCTAGGAAACGAGTGACGTGCTTAGTGTCCGATCATAGTCGGGTGCCAACTCCGTACGCGGAGTTGTGTAACGTCACATAGACATGGATATCGAGACCCGATAATGTTCGTACTTGTCTTATCAAGTACCCCAGAACCCAGGACACTTGACACTATTCATGAGACAGAGTCTTCCTGAGACATTCATGGTGATTCTGTATAGGATACAGGACCGACAGAGATATTTTATAGACAGTATGACTTGTTGCATTAGCTATAATCCCTTAGACATGGACATGAGATGTTATGGTCATGATATGCGTGATTACATGGGGTGGGAAAAGACACAAAGGCTACAGGTTGATTTATATTATGCTGGCATCGTAGTCTCCCATTGAGCTAGACAACTAGGATATCACTGCTACCGGCTCCCCGACACAGAGCTTGTAGTAGTTTTAGCCTGAGTTTCTTGTACTGCTCTCATACTGCATATCACTTAGCTGGTTATATAGTTCACCCTATTGCTTATTTATTTCTGCACTGCTTATATTTTGGCTTGTATTATCTGTACCTTGCTATGTCCCCTGAGGACCTGGAATGGACTATGTCCCCAGGTATAGCCGAAGAGAACCATCCAGAGATACGCCGTACAGGAGCACTTCCAGGAGCTGTACCAGGATCTGAGGATGAGATCGTACCAGAGGACTTCTCATGAGCAGTGGCTGTATGTAGTCAGTTATTTTTATTTCCAGTTGTTTATTTCCTGTCTATTTGCATTGTTGTACCAGACATATTCTCGGATTGTTTCCCGAGATATTTATGTGAGATCTGATAGTTATTCTATTGCATTATTTCTGGTATTTAATCTGTGATTATCTGTTGTGGATGAGATTAGAGTAGATTAGTCTGTGACCTATAACAATTGCTCTATTTCCTGTTAGACTACAGCTTAAGCATGCCCCGATGGATCCATTAAGTTGGGTTGTCCATCGGTGCGTGCTGCTGGCCATTGCCACGCATCTCCAGTTCCTCGATATCTTGGGACTGGGGCGTGACATGGTTTTTGTGGTGGCCCATGCAGGTCTACGACTAAATTATTCGGTTTCAACTCAGGGACCGAACAGGCCTGCAATAAAGATAGGATAAGTTTTAGGATCTTATCCACTTGCTTGAAACGTTCTTGGTATCCATATCGACTTCGAATTTAATTCCTTGACTTGCATCCTGCCTTGATTCCTGTGCGCCTCTTATTATTTATTTTGGTTGCAGGATTATGGATTCACGAAGAAACGACGAGACTCCCATAACGTCACCACGAGATGCTGAGGTAACCAACGAAGATGAAGTAACACCAGTAGATGAAGGATAATCAGCTGGACAACATGCCTCGAGAATCCAGCAAGATGACATTCCACCAACGACGCCAGTTACTCCATCAATGCCCGTAATTCCACCAGGACAGGCCATGGACGGAAACAGCTATTTCAAATGGTCTATGCAATAATGCAAGCTCAACAAGAGGCGTTGAGTCGCAGCCTAATAACTGCACTGGAGCAGGCCAACCTACCAGCTCGACGGCCAACAACAGGCTCTATCACCGACTTTCGACAGCTGAAGCCCCGTACATTCTCAGGCAAAGAAGAGCCCACTGAAGTTCATGAGTGGCTCACCAACACTCAACATCAATTAGAAGCAGTTGAACTCCCAAAGGAACGTTGGATGACTGCCGTCAGAATGCAGTTGACGGACAATGCACATCACTGGTGGCTATCTGAGGAAGCACGGCTCGGACCAGACCGAGTCACTTGGGAGGAGTTCTCTAGACTCTTTCAGGAGATGTACATTCCAGCTATCGTCCGATCAGAACTTCGGGATAAGTTCAATCGCCTCACCCAGGATTCTAAGACGGTGGAAGAGTACAACGCTGAGTTCATTCGTCTAAGTCGCTTCGCTCCAACATTGATCCCGACAGAAGAAGAGAAGGCTGAGAAATTCTTCGACGGACTAAATATTGAGCTACAGAAACTAATTGGATCCGTTGCACCTACTTCGTACTCGGACGTCCTTGCTGCAGCACGACGCATTGAGCGCGTCATCAGGAGAGAAACAAGTCTGAAGCGACCATCCACGTCAGCACCAGCCGGAGCACGACAAGAAGAAGTTGCAAAAAGACCTCACGTATCTCCGCAGACAATACCTGTTTGTCCATATTATCGCAAGCGAGGCCATACTGAAGACGAGTGCAGACGAAAGAAGAGATTATGTATAGTTTGCGGATCCAGTCAGCATTTATTAAAGGAATGCCCTGAGCGTCGAGACAGAGCACCAAGGGTAAAACAACAAGCGCTACCAGTACCAGCATTGGAAGTACCGCAACCGGAAGTTCAAGAAGTCCTACCACCAGCTCCAGGAGGGTATCAGCCGAGGCCACCCTTGATACCCCAGGAAATACTCTTCCAGCAGGCTCAATAGCAGAAGAATCGACTGCAAGGACGCGAACAAGCCCTGGCGATGACAGTAGAGAACGCGCAGACTCGTGGAGTAGCTGATGCGCGTAAGTGATTCGTAGTTATCCGTTTCTAGTCTTGTTGTAGCTCGTGCCTACTGGTTCGTGACCTCAGCCCCAACCTAGTAATTTGCAACTTGTTAATAATAACCTGGTTTTCATAAAAGTTGTAATTCTCTTGCTGTAACTAGATTTTCTCTGAAAAGTGTATAACTTTCATTTTAGGGAAACGGTACTTCCCTAAGCATCTTGCGATGTATTTTCAAACGATATTGCGACCGCGTCATCTCTGTTGACCGGTTATTCTTTGATTGAGAGGATACAATCCTCTTAAGGGGGGTAGATTGTAAACCCTCTGATTTTTCAAAATTTTAAAATCTGGATTTTTCATAATTTTCTGGAATTTTCTGGGATTTTTCTGTAATTTAAAAACAGGGTTTTAATTATTCAATGATTTTTAATTGATATTAAATAATATTAAAATATTATGAAAATAATATTTTTGGATGTAAAATGGAAAACTGGACTTAGGGCAATTTTTCTGGAATTTATCGGATCCCGGACCTATTTTTAAAACACCAAAAATCTATTTATTTAATTAATTATTTAATTAATTAATTACTGTTTTAAATATTACTGTTATTATTATTTTTTTATTTTTATTAACCGAGCCCGGCCCGGCCCACTAGGTCCAAACCGGGCCCAGCCCATCCCCGGCCCAGACCCCGCCTTAGCGGGTCGGGTAGGATCCGCCCACCCGAACCCGACCCGACCCGGCGCCCAGACCCGCACGACCCTCTCCCTGAGCCCGCGTTTCTCGCCGCCTCTGCGGCCTGCGCCCGCCGCGCCCGGCCACCTCGCCCACGACCTCCGCCCGCTGCGCCTGACCCCACCGGCCCCTCCGCCTTGCCCGGCGCCACCCCTCCCTAGCTCCTCTCTATAAAACCCCGCCCCAGCCTTACCCCTCCGCCGACCCCAGCCGCTCGCCGCCGCCGTCGACCACCACGCCGTGCACCGTCGCGCCCATCCAGCCCCGCTCCTCCCCTCCGGTGCCCCGCTCCGCCGTTCCCAGGCCACCACAGCAACAGCAGCAGCAGCTCGGGCAGCCAGAGCCGCCTCCGGCCGCCGTGCTCACCGCCTCCGCTCGAGCGCCGCGCTGCCTCGCCGCAGAGTCCCGGCCCCCCTCCGTCGCAGCCCGGCCGCCCAGCGCCGTCCTCCGGCGAGATCTCCGGCCAGATCCCCAAAACCCTAACCCTAGTTTTCAATTTGGTGTCTGACACGTGTCGGACACGGTTTGACCCTGAATTTTGGGTCCCCTTCAGGTGCGTGTAACTTTTTACTCGTAGCTCCGTTTTTTATTCTGTAAATTGCGTTGCGAAGCCTGTATGACCCTCTCGGTGTCTGGATAAACTGTTCGGGGTATCGCGTCCTGTGGTGATCGCACACCGCGATCCAAAATCAGGAAAAAACCAGACCCTGTTTCACCCAGGAACTGAGTACGCTCCGCCAAACGGGACGACTTGGTCGCGCGCGGTCTTCACAGATACGTGCGCCTCGTCGATACGGACGTGTGGGATTTC
This sequence comes from Iris macrosiphon, assembly GCA_036927795.1. Classification (NCBI taxonomy): domain Eukaryota; kingdom Viridiplantae; phylum Streptophyta; class Magnoliopsida; order Asparagales; family Iridaceae; genus Iris; species Iris macrosiphon. The sequence goes on from JAYESA010000014.1 coordinate 140,345,973, forward strand.
GCAGAAGCTGATTCGGGTGTGCGTGCACACCGGAATCAATGCGTATCCGCGGACATCGCCCCGTATCCGACTTTTCTGCAATTCACCCTAACTTCGTGCACACACGTCTGATCGAGACGAAACTTATGCCATCGGACTCGTAGCAATACGCTGGTCCTGTGGGTCAAGTTTGGTTCGATTCTGAGAACGTTGACGAAATCGCGTGTCGTGGGCCCCACAGGCCCCGCTCAACGGGCGATTTTGTGAACGGCTCATCAGAATTCAATTCTGAAAGTTCTGTTGGGTTCATATCAGCGTTTCTGACCTGTTGACACTGAGTTTGGTGAATTTGGAGACCTTTGATCCTGACACATTTTTCGGTGCAAAGCGGGCCCACATCTGGACCCCGTTTTGACCCGAAACTGCCGTTTCTGCCCTTGTCTCCAAATTGGACTCAAGGACAGGCGTTTCTAACTGATTGATATTTTTTGGATCTGATGGTGATATTTGTTTCAGCAATCGGAGTACCGCCTGCAATTCCCGCCGAAGTCAGAACTGCAAACATAGCCGGAACCACAGGCAAGTGTACCTTGCCAAACTCTGCAGCTTGCTACTATTTTTCTTGACTTATTTATACATCAGTGGGCAAGTAAAGCTTGCCAAATTTCAGTAATCCTTGTTATAGAACTTGTCTGAATTTAAATGCATATAAACCTGTTTAACTGGTTAACCTAGGAAACGAGTGACGTGCTTAGTGTCCGATCATAGTCGGGTGCCAACTCCGTACGCGGAGTTGTGTAACGTCACATAGACATGGATATCGAGACCCGATAATGTTCGTACTTGTCTTATCAAGTACCCCAGAACCCAGGACACTTGACACTATTCATGAGACAGAGTCTTCCTGAGACATTCATGGTGATTCTGTATAGGATACAGGACCGACAGAGATATTTTATAGACAGTATGACTTGTTGCATTAGCTATAATCCCGCTGACATGGACATGAGACGTTATGGTCATGATATGCGTGATTACATGGGGTTGGGAGAGACACAAAGGCTACAGGTTGATTTATATTATGCTGGCATCGTAGTCTCCCATTGAGCTAGACAACTACATGATATCACTGCTACCGGCTCCCCGACACAGAGCTTGTAGTAGTTTTAGCCTGAGTTTCCTGTACTGCTCTCATACTGCATATCACTTAGCTGGTTATATAGTTCATCCTATTGCTTATTTATTTCTGCACTGCTTATATTTTGGCTTGTATTATCTGTACCTTGCTATGTCCCCTGAGGACCTGGAATGGACTATGTCCCCAGGTATAGCCGAAGAGAACCATCCAGAGATACGCCGTACAGGAGCACTTCCAGGAGCTGTACCAGGATCTGAGGACGAGATCGTACCAGAGGACTTCTCATGAGCAGTGGCTGTATGTAGTCAGTTATTTCTATTTTCAGTTGTTTATTTCCTGTCTATTTGCATTGTTGTACCAGACATATTCTCGGATTGTTTCCCGAGATATTTATGTGAGATCTGATAGTTATTCTATTGCATTATTTCTGGCATTTAATCTGTGATTATCTGTTGTGGATGAGATTAGAGTAGATTAGTCTGTGACCTGTAACAATTGCTCTATTTCCTGTTAGACTACAGCTTAAGCATGCCCCGATGGATCCATTAAGTTGGGTTGTCCATCGGTGCGTGCTGCTGGCCATTGCCACGCATCTCCAGTCCCTCGATATCTTGGGACTGGGGCGTGACAACCCTCTAACATTGTTCAAGGCTTTCGCCGAATGAGCCCGAGAACCTTTTCTGGTAGCGAAACTCCGGAAGAGATCTCAGACTGGATCTCCAACACTGAAATACTGCTAGAAGGTTCACAGCTTCACCCCGATCTATGGATAATTGCAGTAAGGGCCCAACTAAAAGGCAACGCCCATCACTGGTGGGACTCCATCGAGCGCAGCACCGGCAAGAACCATACTTGGGAGCAATTCCTGGAATATTTTAATGCAAACTACTTTCTAGCCACGGTCAAAGATGATCTGTACTCCCAGTTCCTGCATTTGGAACAAGGAAATATGACCGTCGACGCCTATGACGCAGAATTCAGTCGACTAAGTCAATTCGGTGCCATCTTAATACCTAACGAGCTGGAGAAAGCCATCAAGTTCCATCACGGCCTTACCCCCGAGCTCCAAGGGTATACCACGACACAGTCAAGGATTTCATACGAGGAAGTTCTTTCAGAGGCAAGGATATAAGAAGCCATTGGCCGAGAAGCAAGACGCTCAAATCCAACCATATCAGCCAGAGACCAGACTGGAGCAAGAGGACCAATCCGTCACCCGGAAAATCAGGCACCACACAAGACAGGGCCATATCAATACAAGGAACTTTCGACTTGTCACTATTGTGGCAGAAAAGGACATTATGCCAAAAACTGCCGAAGAAAGTATAGACTATGCCTGATATGTGGAGACAATCAACATAAGGCCAGAGATTGCCCATAACACAGAGAAGCGGCACTCCAGAACGGGCAAGGACCAGCAGCACCAGCCCAGAAAATGCAACCCCCTACTAGAGGTCAGTATTCTCCAGCATCTGGAAGATTTCAGAGGGGACCACCCTTTGCCACCCAAGACACGCAGTACTACCTAGCCAGACAATAAACCAGAAGACAAAGGCACGAGCAGGCCTTTGCACTAACTGCAGTTACAGAAGAACCGGATGGTGAAACCATTTCAGGTACCTTTATAGTTACATTATTACCTGCAAACCGTATTATTTGATTCTAGAGCTACACTATCATCATATCTAGTAGTTTCGTAGCCATGCAAATAGCCACTTTTACCAGAGGAGGCATTGTTCCAGTTACCAATATTACTAAAGCATGCTAGTAGTCATGTATAATAGAGTAATAAGGACGCGATTCTTGGTACTTCCAATACCAAACTTCGACGCTGTCTTAGGCATGGATTGATTTAAACCAGTACAAATGCTATACTAGACTACGGGAAGAGAAGCGTCATCTGTAGACCACCAAGTTACCCATTCAGATATAGATAGTACCTAGGATAGCAAATCATAGTAGTTAACCCTAGCTACCGACCGACCTAAATATTGTTTCCACCTCTAGATAATGATCAGGACTAAGCAAAAACAGATAGGTAGATTGCTAGACATTGATTGCTAGGCTCAAACATGAGAATAAAGTGATAGCTGAGAACTTCAGGTAGTTTTGGGAATAGAGCAAAAGGATTTAAAGAGAGATTATAGACAGATGTTAGCCTTGAGAGAAAACATCATGAACTACCAATAGTATACGACCTGTTGTAAACTTGATGGTACCCCTATAATTTGGATAAAGTGTATACATAGAGTAAAATAGAAGGACATGTGTTTCCACCTACCCAAGGAACTATGAGACTTGGAAGATGAGGAAAACTAAGCCCGAGGGGCATCAGACCCTTCGATGTGATAGAACACATCGGAGAAATGGATTACAAGATAAACTCTTCCTCAGAAATTAGGAAAGTACATGACGTCTCTCACGTATCCCAATTAAGGAGGTACACTCCGGATACAAGTCATGTGCTGGACCATTGAGATTAGTGTCGGAGCCCGTAGAAATCCTAGATCGAAGCGAGAAGATGTTGCAGGGCCAGACTATCCTTTAATTCGTATTACATGAAAACATCATGCACCAGGCAAATCAACCTGGGAACGAGAAAAGGATATTCGATAATGTTTCCCCCATCTATTTCCAGACCAGGGTATGTCCAAATATTTCAAATCAATCAAATCTTCAGCTATGACTATGTCTTAATATTTTAAATTAATCAATCTTTCGTTCTCATTATATGTCTATTTTTATTTCGAGGACAAAATATTCTAAGGAGGGTAGATTGTAAACTTCCTCGACCAGATTTCACTATTTTAAAATTATTTTTAGCAAATTAGAATTTATTGTAATATTTTATTTATTTATATCCTATTGATTGTGCACCTGTCCATTACACAATTAATTAGAGCATTGCACTAGCTGTAATTCCCAAACAAAGTTCACATACCTGTCCTAGACATGTTAGACTATTTTTCTTAATTTTGTGCAACTCCTAGATGCTTTATTTTCAGCCTCGTTTGAGACGCACAAATATCGTTACAAAAGTTCGTATTTAATTTCTATTTAATTTTCTGCTCTTTACCCATCTTTGTACCCCTAGAGATTTGAGGAACAGTAGGCACCTGTTTTACCCAAAAAAAATACGATAATATTCTAGACTGAATATACTACAATTAGTGTATTGACACCGTAGAAAAATTATGACCCTACCTGCCTCTAAATAATTAGTGAACTCCGTGCGCAGTATTTATTAAATAATAAATACGGTGACCCGTATCACCCAAAGAACTAGACCCTGCCCCTGCCCAGACTCACCCCCACACATCCCAAAGCACTCCCCCAGCTGTCCCCCTCATTTTTGTACAATTTGGTATTTCTAGGAACCAGGTGTTTTCCAGACAAATTGCGTATTTACGCAAAATACCAGTTTTAGGACTTTTATGCAAATTATGAAAGTTTAAGGGTTTTTATGCAAAATGCATGTGAGGTGGCATAACCTCATTGGCCATTAACCCTAATCCTTACATGTGTCCCTAGGCATGCAGAAAAATCTGTTAAAAATATCCTAAAAGTCAAAATTACCCAAATGCCCCTAAACTTCCCCTTATTTACCAAAATGCCATCAAGCCCTAAACCTATATAACCCGACCCCCACCCATTCCCGAACTCCCCACACTCACTCCGGCCACCCTTCGCTCACCGGACCACCGCCAACCTCCTCGCCCCTCCCTCGGCTACCCCTCCGACCATCGCCACCCCCTCCGGCCACCGCCTCCGCCTCCGGCAGCCCCCACAGCAACCAAACCAACTCCAACACCAACATCAGCTCCCCACCTCCGGCCGCCCCTCACCGCCACCCCGACCACCGTGGACCTCCGCCACCACCCCCATCCGCTCCGCCGTGACTCCCTCTACCCAACCATCACCGCCCCGTCCCTCCACGACCACCACAGCTCCCGTCGTCACCCCCGCACCACCACCACCGCCTCTCCCTGCCCACTGCCCGAGCCACCTCCCGACCTCCCTAGACACCGCCACCACCGCCTCTGACCACCGCCACCCACCCCGAACTCTTCGCCGCCCCTTCCTCCACCGTCCCGACGCACTGCTCCGCCACCCTCGCCACCGCACGCGGCGCTGCGGCTGCTGCAAGTTGCTACTGCTGCTGCTGTTGTTGACTACAGCTGCTGCTGCAGCTACTTCTCCGGCCGGCCGCCGTCGACTCCGCCGCCGACCTCCCGCCGGCGACCCGCCGTGGACCCCACCTGCCACCCTGTCAGGTATAAATACACTATTTAATACGTATTTATATATATATATATGGATATGTATTATATATGTGTATATATATGTATATATATGTATATTAATATATATGGTTATATATATATATTATATATTATAGTATATAATATATATTATATAATACTGTATAAATACAGTATATATATGTAATATATATATATTATTATTATTATATGTATATATTTTATTATTATTATTGTTATATGTATATATCTATATATATATGCATACATGTATATATATATATGTATATATATGTATATCAATATATATATGTTATCATATATATATTATTATTATTATTAAGATTACAGTATATAATAAATACAATATATATATATTTACTTATATATATGTATTTTGTTCATTTATATATATATATATATGTATGTGTATATATATATATATATGTAAAAAAATATACATATGATATATATCTATATATATGTATATTATGTGTATATATATTATATATGTATACATATGTACGCTTTTTCCTGCACTTTTCTTTTCCTTATATATATATGTACATCTATGTATATCTATTTATATATATTATTTATATATTATATATATATTACCTATATATACAATATATTATTGCTGGATAAATACAGCATATGTATATATGTATATTTTACATTCCTGCACATTCTTTTTTTAAATTATATGATATATAATATTATATATAATATTGAGCTGGATAATACAGCTTATATATATGTATATTTTCAATTCTTGCAATGTCCTTCAATTTATCATATATATATTATCTATTTACATTCCTACATTGTCAATTCATTTTATCTATATATATATATATCTCAGTGGATATACCCTGACTACTATATTATTATATATCAGTGGATACACCCTGATAATATTATTATTTATTATATATATATAGCAATGGATATAGCCTGCTACTATTATAATTATATATATACCTGCATTTGTCTGTTCTTTATATACTATATATACTGCTATATATATTATATCTATATATATACATACTATATATATATCAATATTATATATATATATATATATATATATATATATATATATATATATATATATATATTATATTACAGCCATGATATTCACGAACCCTGTCTGTTTTAACAGAAACCACCTTCAGCACAGCCAGTGACCCCCTGTCATCAGCACCCTCAAACCTGACTGTGAAATCAGGTTATCAACACTATCAGGGAGTAGGCAAGTATACCTTGCCAAGTTTACTGTTTAATTTCAAATATTAATATATGTTCTTGAATTCCTGAATTTTCTATAATTGTATGTATCTGAAATTGCCTTGGGTACAGCCAACAGATACGTTGGCACGTAGTGTAATTAACTTAGTTTACAGGCTTACCAAACAACTGCGAGGTTATCATAATATCCTCCTAGACGCTATCACGGGTACACGCAACAAGGTTGCACTTTATTTTGGGATGCAAGTTTACGTAGTTGATTAGCTACCAGTACGTACGACGTGCATCACGACTTAGCTTAAAATTATGAAGGTTACGACTTGACATTAGTTACATTGGGCGGGGAGAACGACTAAAATACGTATGGGACACCCACCTCTTTATCATGTTCCGCACTCGACAGAGTGATACGGATGTCATATATATATATTCATGTAACCATACTCATCGTAGATGAAAAATTGTATAGTGCCCTTGAACGGGGGCATATGTGGCATATACTAGCCAGTCACTGCAGATTGGTAAATTACGTCAGCATATGTCTAGCCACACTTTCCCATACGTACTAGGTTGTCTCAATTTGCATTCACTTAGCTGGTTAGCACCCTGTATTTATTTATTCAGTATTTACATACATGGCATGTTATTTTTCTGTATCTCGTTACGTCCCTCTGAGGACCTGGTTCCCTGCCAGGTTTAGCTGAGACATTCTACCCCACAGTACCTGGACCTGGACAGGAGTCTGGACATGCCCTTAAGATGGAGTTAGAGGAGACGCCATCAGAGTCTGCCTGAGTACATCTGGAGTTGGAGCTATATATTTTGAGGACGATGCACTAGTTTATCTTATTTCACTTTCTGCTTATCTTTATGTAGTAGGTTTGTTCCCACTTGACTTTATCTGATTTATATATGACATTTCAGACTCAGCACCTATATATTCAGCACTTTTCTTGATATTTTTGTGGATGAGATAGATTTACCTGTATTTAGACTTGTAGTATTTAGGACAGCGTAGCACATCACTTTGGGTCCATTAAATTGGGTGATCCCTTAGTGACGTGTCAGCTGGCCAGTGCCACGTGGTCTAGTTCCGTATATTTTTGGGACTGGGGTGTGACACATCCTGCGTCGGTTCTAAGACAATATCTGGATGCCAGACTCTACTCCATGTATAGATATATCTTTGTCAACTTGTATACATAATAAAAAAATTTGACAGTCCTTTTTTGGACTATTTTTTTTAACTTGGTTACGTGAAGGCATGGATATACAAGCACTTTTCAACCCTACAGCGGGCTAAACTTAACCGAGGTTATGACAAGCACCTTCCTAGAATGTGCCGATGGAAGCTAACTAAGGAAGATGCTAAACGTCCACACACATTGGCTGCCCTACGGAATGCACTTGAAGATATGACGATAGAAGAGGTGAATTGAGACCTAATTTTTTAATGTTTGGTAATAATTTACTAAATGACGTTATGCTAAATTTTATATGTTATAGATTATTTATGATCCATATCATGATTTGCGACAGACTAGTCGTCCATTGCAACCAGTTATTTTATATCACGGTCTGATAAGTTATCATAAAATCGAGGAGGCTTATATGCCTGATAGAGTGCTCCGTCAGTTTGGCCACGTACAAACAGTCCCAAAGCGCACATTGAAAATGATAACTGCTCCGCGAGGTAAAAAATTGCTCAACTATATTCTTGTGGCGTTCAACTGGGTCTCGGATTTCTTCATTGAGTGGCAACGTCGCGTTATTAGAGAAACTGAACGATAAGCAGTAGTAAATATGACAAAATATAGCAACGACTATCTCGCCTACTAAGCTGGTGTCGGACTACCTACGTTGTTCAAACGCGGAGGTGATATTGTGCGTGTACCATCAGATCTCCCCGCCAAATCTATCTTGTATACTGTATTGGTCAAGATGGTGAGGCAACTTCTTCACTTTCAGTTTGATATATGTAAATGCTTATAACCTAACAAATTTTTTTGAATTCTCATGAATAGGCTAGGAAAGTGAAGAAGTTGGAAAGAAGCCTCATAAGTTGCTAAGGTACGAATTATATGAAAATCAATGACAAGCTACAATAAATCGACAACACTGAAGATTTTTCTTTCTTGGAAAATAGATAGCAACATACAAAAATGCGGCATGAAGTTTAGGCCATGTTTCAAGACATGTAAAACTTTGCTACAATTTATATTTTGAGACATGTAAAACTTTTAAGTTTGAAAACTTTGACTAGTTATGTCTTGTTGAAATTTTTGATTGGTTATGTTTTGTTTCGAGACTTGTTTAAGTTATAAAACTTTCATACAATTTGTGTTTGGAGACATGTTTGAAGAAGAACTTTCATATAGTTGTTAAACCTCCATACAATTGTTAGTTATTTGTGTTTCGAGACAGCTACTTTTATGTATAAATGTGCAGAGACAGTGCTAAAAACTAGGACTGTCAAATTCTAGACAGTCCTGACAGTCCTGATAGCTATCAGGACTGTCAAATTTTGGACAGTCCTGATAGCTATCAGGACTATCAAAATCCTGACATTCCTAGTTTTATATATAAATTTGCAGAGACAGTGTGTTAAAATTAGGACTGTCAAAATTTTGACAGTACTCATAGCTTATGGGACAGTCAAAATCCTGACAGTCCTAGTTTTATATATAAATTTTTAATGGATTAAAATTAGGACTATCAAAATTTTGACAGTCCACATAGCTTGTGGGACTGTCAAAATCCTGAGAGTCCTACTTTTATATATAAATGTGCAGATAGTGGGTTAAAATTATGACTGTCAAAATTTTGATAGTCCACATAGCTTATTGGACTGTCAAAATTTTGACAGTCATTATAGCCTGTGGGACTGTCAAAATTTTGACAGTCCTAGTTTTATATATAAATGTGCAGATAGTGGGTTAAAACTAGGACTGTCAAAATTTTGACAGTCCTAATTTTATATTGGACTGTCAAAATTTTGACAGTTCTAGTTTCACAGTATATAAATATACAGACAATGGGTTAAAACTAGGACTGTCAAAATTTTGACAGTCCAATTAGCTTGTGGGACTGTCAAAATTTTGATAGTTCTAGTTTTATATAAAAATGTGCAGACAGTGGGTTAAAACTAGGACTGTCATCATTTTGACAGTCCTGTTAGCTTGTAGGACTGTCCAGATTTTGACAGTCCTACTTTTATATATATATCACAGTGGGTTAAAACTAGGACTGTCAAATTTTTGGCAGTCTTGTTTGCTTGTGGGACTGTCCAGATTATGACAGTCCTAGTTTTATACAGAGAGTGGGTTAAAACTATCTCTATAACACATTTTTGAAAATATACCAAAGTTTAACATACATGTCTCATTGCACAACATACGTGACTCTTTGCACAACATACAAGATTTTGGGATCCTCTATCTTCAACATCATACAGTTTAACATATAGTTCTAGTTTTATTTCATTGCACAACATACAGTTTAATATACAGTTCAACATACATGACTCATTGTACAACATACAAAATGATACAGAAGTATAAGATGTATCAATCGATTAGAATATCAAAGTAGTCCTTAGGCAAGATTTTGGGATCCTCCATCTTCATCATCTTCTTATAGCCAGTAATTGCATCCGTGTAGGGTATCGTCCATGCGATCACTTCCTCCGGTACGTGTTTATACCAAAGAGTAGAAGTGGAGGAATAGGAGAATGACCGATCAACCTTGGGATAATAAAGTGTTATCCGACAAGCCATATCGAACATAGATCGGATAGTCTATGTTCGGCCCGGGGAGCGCACATTGGAAAGAAAGTATTGTTAATACCTTGTGAGATAATTACAATAGGTATCTTATACCTATTAGAGAATACGTATGCAGCAGGAGGGACATCCATGTAATGGTCTAGTCCGGTAACTATTTTCGTACAAGGTATGCTTGCTAACAAATCTCTAACAATTTCTTCGTCGAGTATCTGCCTATAGAAGGGTAGACGAGACTCCAACTCCTCGTATAGCTCTTTCCTAACCTATCTCCATCCTGCTTTAACTGAATAGCCAAGATGTCTTGCGAGTACATGATATCCACAATGCCCATCCTTAGGAACATCAACAATAGACCAAATAAAATCCCGTATCTCAGGTAAAATTTTTTGAATGTATAGACTATATGAATCAGAGAAGTTATCTAAACCCTCTACCGTGACTGCATCGTTCATTTTTTGTTTCTTCCCCCTTCGAATAGTAAGCTTATTCTTTTTCTGCGAAAATATCACACTTTCGATAACCGACTTTGACTCAACTTGCTCTAAATTGCGTTCAATATGTTCAAACAAAGATTGATCTTTTTTAGTTGACTCCATCTCCTTTTTTGTGCTCTACTCATTCTTGAGTGTGGTAGAAAATTTTGAATGTATAGACTATATAAATCAGAGAAGTTATCTAAACCCCGACTTTGACCAAATAAAATCCCGTATCTCAGTAGAAAATTTTAAATGTATAGACTATATGAATCAAAGAAGTTATCTAAACCCTCCACCGTGACTGCATCGTTCGTTTTCTGCTTCTTCCCCCTTCGAATAATAAGCTTACTCTTTTTCTGCAAAAATACCACACTTTCGATAACCGACTTTGACTCAACTTGCTCTGAATTACGTTCAATATGTTCAAACAAGGATTAATCTTTTTTAGTTGACTCCATCTCCTTTTTTGTGCTCTACTCATTCTTGAGTGTGGTTTTCCCTTAGGAGTTTGAACAATAGATGGCTCTTGCAATCGAGTTATTGTCGGGACTGTAATTTTCTGAATTTTAACCTTAATGGATCTTCTCTCTGATTTTTATGTAACACACCACCTTGCGTGCAGGAGTTTCACTTGTAGCAAATAAAAGAAATCATCGTGAACTTCTACCGTCGGCATTATCGATAGTTGTCTCCAACGTTGATCAAAAACATCTATTGGAATAGGTATAGATTGACGACGATATTAGTTAATCTCATGTGCACAAGGAAGGCCGAGCGAATGTCGATATGAACAACCGCAAACCTCGAGATCATAACCAACCAACTTCGACCTACTAATCTCCTTAAATAATAATCCCAAGGCCTTGTGAGATACTACATGGATTAAATCATCCAAGAGGTGTTCATGCTTGTATTCATGCTTTGCAATATTGAGACTCATCACAAATGATGCTACAATCTCATTCACCATAGAAATAATCATTAAATGAATCGATTGCCAAACGGAGACAAAATTACCGACAGATGACCGTAGATATCTTTTTAAACTTGAGTGTGATCCTTCGACCCAGTTCATAGTAATTGTGCCATAATGCTTCACCATGTTCGTCAATGCTAAGACGAATTATTCTTTATGTGGTTCTAGCCAAGTATCTTTGATATGAGAAATGCATGTCGGGTTACTCATCTTCCACTTTTGTTTGAACATTTACCATGTTGTGTCGTAGCTGTCTGTAGTACTTGCTTGCCATACAAGACTCCAATAGTTGTAGAATTCTTCGAAGCGAAGCTTGTCAATTTTACCGTCCATATTTTATCTTGCATTGAGCTTGGATATTTTAATTTATATGCCAAGTGCATAGTAGTCTATGAACATGAGAAAATACAATATCTATAGCATTTATCATAGCATATTCTCTGTCGGTAGCAAAAACAGAGGGCTCTTGTATCCTGTGTAAAGGGATTATAGTTTCCTCAATGCCCAAGTGTAATCCTCTACTGTCTCTCTCTTCATAAAACAAAAAGCGACTAAAAATATTTTTTCCGTAGACGTAAACCCAACAATGTGAAAAAAGTGCATCTTGAACTTGTTGGTCTTATATGTACAATCAAGGGCCAACACGTCTGCCAAGGACCGAGCCAAGTGTGTGCAATCAGGATGAGCCCAAAACAATGAAAGGAGTTCATCATTTTGTGAATGTCTTCTATGGTACTCCACATAGTGATGCTCCCCAAGCAACTTCAACTTCAATACTTGCTCCATGTAGTGATCAGGCAGAAAGAAAAAAAAAATTTGAATATCACCCAAATTAAGTTGACGAAATTAAAAGAGCTTACTTACTAAAGAGACCTTGTCAACCCTGTGGTCATGATTTTCTCAAAAAAAATGATTGGAAATAAATAGCATTGATTTAATCCGGTTTGGTTTGATCAATATGCTAATTGGTTAGAGTATAGTGTAAAAGAAGACAAAGTATATTTCTTGTATTACTATTTGTTTAGGGATCAATTTGGCAATCAAGGTGATAGTGGGTCATTTGTAGTTAATGGTTTTTCTGCTTTGAATAAAATAGAGAGGTTAGATTCTCATGTTAGTGTGGTTAATAGTGCTCATAATTTGTCATTGAAGAGATGTGAGGAACTAATGAGACAAGAGAAATCCATTACGGTTGCTCTTAATAGACAACGAGATAATTTGAAAATTGAATATTATATTCATTTATATGCTTCAATTGATGCTTGTTGATTTTTATTGCAGCATGGGTTATCTTTTCAAGGCCATGATGAGACCGAAGCTTCTGCAAATAGAGAAAATAATCTTGAAATGATTAAGTATACAGCTGATCAAAATGATTTTGTTCGTAATATTGTTCTTAAAAATGCTGAAATTTTTTATCAAAGGGTTGCTTCGAGCATTCAAAAAGATATTGTCCATTGTTTTGCATAATAAATAGTGCAAAATATACTTTAAGAGTTTAAAGATAATTTTTATTCATTGATGGTGGATGAGTCTTGTGATGTATCTGACAAAGATTAAATGGTTGTGGTTTTACGATTTGTTGACTCGTGTGGGAATGTGAAAGATATGTTCATTGGTGTTTTTCATGTGATGGAGACTTCTGTTTTATCTCTAAAATCTGCTATTGATAATTTATTTGTTAATCATGGTTTGAGTTTAACAAAAATTCGAGGTCAAGGCTATGATGGGACAAGTAATATGAGGCATGAATTCAGTGGGTTAAAAACTTTGATTATGAATGAGAATGAGCCAGCATATTGTGTTCATTGTTTTGCACATCAACTTCAATTATCTATTGTTGTTGTAGCTAGAAAACATGTTGATATTGCAGACTTTTTAATATAATTTTCACCTTGATGAATGTTGTGTGGGTCTCTTGTAAGCGTAAAGACATGATTCGACAAAAGCAAGCAGAAAAAGTAGCAGAATGAATCATAAGTGGTTCGATTGAGACATGAAAGGGATTGAATCAAGAGTTAAGTCTTAAGAGGGCCGGGATACATGTTGGGGTCTCATTATAGATCATTGTTGAACTTGGTTGCTTTGTTCTCTTCTGTGGTTGAAGTTGTTTCATGTGATGCTACATATTCATCAAAAAAGCCCAAGCACGTGGTCTATTGAGGTATTTGCAATCATTTAATTTTATCTTCAATTTGCAACTAATACTAAGTTTATTGGGATCACGAATGAGTTATCATTGGCTTCACAGGTATTTACAATCATTTAATTTTGCCTTCAATTTGCAATTGATGCTAAATATATTGGGGATCATAAATGAGTTGTCATTAGCTTTACAAAAAAAAAGATGAAGATATTTTGAATGCTATAGTAAAGTGGCTAAGGGACAATTGTAAGCTGTAAGAGATGATGGATAAGAATTTCTCCTAAGTAAAATCACCACATTTTGCAATGAGAACAAGATTGACTGTTTGGATATGAATGATGAATATGTTTATCCTTACCATCCTCGGCGTAAAAGTAACACTACTAACAAATTTTATTATCATGTGGAATGTTTTTATACTATTATGGATAAGCAACTTTTGGAGATCAATGATCGATTCAATGAGGTCAATTCTGAGTTGCTTCTTTGTGTTGCTAGATTGAGTCCAATTGATAATTTTGGCGATTTTAGTACATCAAACTTGACAAGGTTGACTCAATTTTATCCTAATAATTTCTCTCTCATTGAATGCATGACTCTTGAGAATCAAATAGAGACATATATTATGGATGTGCGAATAGATGACAAATTAAGCCAGTTGAAGGAGTTTGGTGATCTATCTAGATTGCTAGTGCAAAAAAAGAAATACCTTTTGTACCCTTTGGTGTATTGACTTTTGAAGTTAGCATTGATTTTTTCTATAGCAACAACAAGTGTGAAAAGATACTTCTCTGCAAAGAATATTGTCAAGACAAATTTACGAAATCGAATTTGTGATCAATTTTTAAATGATTGTCTTATATGTTTCATAGAAAAAGAGTTGCTTAATAGTATTACAAATGATGTTGTAGTTAAACATTTTTAATGTATAAAAACTCGTAGAGAACAACTGTGAGATCATTAAGATATAATATTTTATTGTATGAAAACTCGTAGAGAACAATTTTTTCATTTTGTATTAAAAATTAATCCTTTATTTGGAATATTTTGGAGTGGCCTGTATGTTTAATTTTTAATTTTGCACTTTATTCCTATATGTTCAATTTTCGGAAACGTTGTCTCCGAACCCCTTATGATTGTGTCCTAGTAGATTTAATCCTGGATCCGCCGCTGGTGGTGAGAGAGGAATTATTCTCGAGGCTTAATCAAAGATGATAGAACTAAAAGTTGAAGTCGAGATCAGGAGTTCACATATGAGTTCCCTTCCTGATATCTCTCGATCCAATAAGAAGATAATATAAAGGATTTGATTACAACTAGAAAGAAGATAATAAAGAATCAGATAAAACTATCTTCTCATTTTTTTCTTGCAATCGCAGTTGCAATCGGACAGAACAGAGTTATAACTCACAGAAGAAAGGAGGAAGAAGAAGAAAAAAATTTTTTGCTTGTTGGGGTATTAAAGATTACCGTTGCTAAAAGAAAGATTAGTCCTATACGATCTGCACCTAGAAACCCGCAAGTTCATGTAGAACTTCTGGAACGCTTGTTGTCACCTCTATCTAGACTCACACGAACTCCCTAGACTCCAATGGTGGCAGCAACAACAACTCTCTTTGTCTCGTCTTTTTTGAAGTAAGTTCTAAAAGAGACACAAATAGAGTATTTATAGAGAGAGGGTGAAAACCCTAGCCGCCTAACAGTTTCGGAAAGATATGAACAAATTAATTATGAATCCCTTAAAGATAGGCACGTATTAATTTTAAATTCCTTAAAAAATGGATCTGAATAACAGACCGTATCTTTCCATAACCATTCAAATATATCCGCAGCAGCAGCAGTGCATGCAGCAACGCAAGCAGCATCACATGCGACAGCACATGCGGCAGCCCATGCGACAGCGCATCAAATGCGCACAAGTGCCTGCGTCGATGCTAAATGTGCCAACAAAGTGCCACTTTGCGCCCTTGAGCCCGAGTCCGAGTCGTTTGGGACTTAGCTCATATGGAATAAATTCCAAGAGAAAGACAAAAAATATAAATGCTTTCATTAAGGAGTTAATTCTTCTTCATCCTAATAAAATACCCCCATATGGCATCCATGTGCCTCACCATAGCCCATGTGCACACCTCAACACAAACAAAGCATTATATTGAGATATCCACTCTGTGGTGTAGCCAATATGGGACTATCTTTTCAAAGGCAAAAATACCAACAAGAGAAATGCGAGAGGAGGAGGAAGAATGGAAAGCTTAAGTTTTTTAAATTATTAACCCAATCACACTAAATTTTGGAGGATACAAAGGAAAATGAGATAGTATTGAATCAAATATTTTTTACATGATATTGATGCAAAATATAGTAAAAAGTTCAAGGTATTTTCATACTAATAAGCCAACAAATATTCACTAATCTTACCCAAACAAAATTTAGAGAACGAATAAAAAACACAATCTAAGAGAGAGAGAGAGAGAGAGAGAGAGAGAGAGAGATTATTTATACCCTAAATGAGTAAATTATGGTTTCGCCCTTGCCATTGATAAGTGTGGTAGAAAATTATTTCATCAAAAATGTTCTCTCAAGCTATATAACCCCCTATTGTTTGAAAAGAAGATTGGATAGTAAGTCGGGAATGAAATTCACTATTCTAAATCTCGATAAATAATAAATAGGTAGATAAATAAACAAAGTGATCATCCTCTAAATCTCGCCAATTTTGTTTCTTTTAGCACTAAGTCATAGGAAACCTTTTTTTTTAGATGCCAGACGTAATATTTGGAATTTTTTGCACATTGTGTTGTATGTCTTTTAGGTTCACTGTTCTAAGCTTCCACAATTTATAAATGGAAGAAATAATATGCCATCATGGCTTGATCCACTGATCTTCCATCACTCAGTCAGGATCTTATACCTCTACTCGATAACCGCAAGGGTCATCTGAGTTCGACAAATCATAAAAACTTACAAACAAAATAATAAAATTATTTTATTATTTATTTATATTTATATTTACTTATAGGTAGTCTAAAATTACAAAGCATATTTGTAACTAAAAATACTAATAAATAATTTATTTGGACAAAGCGCCATTCAGGAGCGGCCGTGGCCCCTGGCAGGCTGGGCGGTTGTCCATGACCCAAAGACTAAAGGACGTCAAGATGGAAGTATCTAACTAGGATGTACTATGGGTAATTTTTAACTCAAAAGAGTTATGGTGTAGTGATTATTATGTCAGACTTACACACGATATGTTCTTATTTCAATTCTAGATGGCAACAATATTATTTGTTATATTTACTTTTATTTTTAGTTACCTAATTTATTTCTACATTATATATGGAAGTCTATTTCGGGAGTTGACCTTGGGCTCCCAACTCAGGTCAGCCCTGGAGCCATTGGACTTACTATATAGTTCCTCTTAATTATTTTTGCGTTGTGTAGTTAGTGGTAAGCATTATCCGATTTTGGACCAAAAATTGAATCGAACCGAACAGAACAGAACTAAATAAGAGATTCAGTTCAGTTTGAATTTCTTTTTGTTTGGTTTAAAAAAATTTGGTTCGATTTTGTAACACCCGGTTCTGCTCAAGCGGACCGCCGATTCAAACGGCAAAGTACAACGTTTCAACCCACTTTGCTCAGGCAAGAATACTCGTTTGAGGCAAAAGATATCCAGACTTGTCCCTTTAGGAGTTCAGCTTAGGCTTTCAGAGGCTCGCTCGGAGTATCGCTCAACCGAGGTGAATCATCGCTAAGGTGTGTGGCTACGATAAACTTGTCTTTGCTTAGCCAGCACACTTAAAATATGGAATGATACATGCTAGTCGCTAGGTGAATCATCTCCTGCATGCTAATAAGAATCCACCTAGCTAAGAGAATAACCCCAACTTGTATTGCTTGTGCTAGAACATGAAAATGAATCATTGCTTATAATCAGACCCTCGCATGTTACCTTTGTCTTGTGCAACAAGATCCCGCTATGCCTTGAGTAGAACGATATAAACATGCTCTTCGTAGTGCATTATTCACTTACTACACTGCACGACCCTAGATAATGTCGTTCGGGAAGTCCATTTATGGTTTTACTACTCGGCATACCTTCGGGCCCGAGCCAACGTGATTACTTAAGTTTCTTACAAATGCATGCTTGCCTGATTATATGTTAACTTATAATATTGCCTCAACTCAATGTCTGCCATAAGAAACTTATGTCACAAGCAAGTAACACTATCGCATATCGTGCATGCATTGAGTCAGCCAGAAGACTATCAAATAGTCCTTCTGTAAAATTGAACCTGTAAGTATCTAGGACCGTTTGGTCGCTAAGGCAGTCCCCGCACCAGGGGAATGCATCAAGACAAGTTGTTCATTGATCAAAAATTCTATCAAGTAACATCTGAATGATAATCACATCAAGTTTACCTCTGAACGAGAATCATGTCATGCAAGTCCAGAATCACAGCTCGTGGAGCAAATGCTCTGTTCAACACAAGAATCATGGATTATCATGTCAAGTTATGGATTTGGAAAGACCTTGACCTGCATGTCGTGGACAACTTGTGCACAAGGTATTAATTTTCAAGTTCCTGCGGACGGTCACCGGGGCACCAGGGTCGATCTGATCCGGACAAAACTTTCTGATAGTCGCCTGTTTATGGGCTGCATGGAGTGAACACCCCCTTGGCCTTGCATCGTACTCCATACTGTCCCGGGCGAAGGTGACGTGTAGCGACCCCTGACCACGTGCATCTAACCGTACCGAGACTATAACTCGTCCTTTTATGGTTATGCCAGCAACTCCTGTTCATATAGATAAGTCATCCTTACTTAGCGGCTATCCGCTTGTGAGTTACTACATTGCATCGAGAATATCTGAATACCTGAACGGGCATAACAAAATTGTGTATATGGATCACCTTAACGTATTATGCCATATACCTGATATCTAGGGTAACTCGCGCACCAAAATGTAATCTCGCTCATAGTACATTGTTTGAATATGCTATTGCCCCTGAATGTTTATACCTGCTCGTGCATGAATTAACTTGGTTTGCCTTGGACATGGAAGAAAAAATGGTAAGTTGGTAAGTCTCGTCGTATTTTCTCTTATGTTGCACGGTGCACTGCCACACGAGTTAGGCTATTCAATCTTTGCCATAAAACTGATCCTAAGGCAACTAGAAAGACAACATAATAGTTGGTGCACGAAACCTATATTACATATTTGGATTTGTTGAGCGGGCGAGTAGCCTCCCCACCAGTGCATTCATATACTGATAATCCACCAGATTGTTTGTAGGGTGCGGGAGAACCTCGTTCGGTGTGGATGCCTCCTTCGTACGTGCTAAGGCGTGGAGTTCACTCTGAAGCCTTGGAGCATTGTAATCCGAAACTAAAACACATATACAAGACATAATGTTGGAACATCACCTGTACATTATTCCACAATTGTAGCCACTTTGCACGCTTTTACTGTTTCAGAGAGAGAGGCTTGAGCGACTTGTAATCTCGGCTATACGCCGCCTGTAACACTTGTTCAATATCAATAAAGAGTTTTACTTTAACTTATGTTACTCAATGCTTTCGCTATTGACGACTCAGTGAACTTGTTACCAAATCGCCTATGCGTTTAAAATTTTGCTGCACTTGGACAATCTGTGTGACTCTGTGGCGTAGACCTCTTACCGCCAGCCAATGAACTACGGCCTTGCACGGTTGCGGCTTACGCTCGTGCGGCATCACTCCTAGATGGGCCGAAGCGATCGTCCCGCGGGAGCACTGGCATGGTGATTCTCGCCTAGCGGGATGGCCGATTAGCCTGCGGGAGATCGGGGCGTGATAGATTTTGGTTTTGAAAATACTAAAATTTCTTTTTCAGTTTCAGTTTTAGATTTCAGTTTCGGTCCAAAATCGAAAATCGAATACTTATGTCATTATATAAATATCCGCAATTCTATACATATTTTATGATTAAAAATGTATATATTTTGAAAACAATAATTTTATGTGTGTGTTTTGAAGCCCAACTTTCATAATTTAAACGCAACTTTGAAATACAACAAATATGTGTATAAAAATTATAATTTTTAATATAATTTAATCACGATCTCAACTTTGAGTTCGACCAAAATAGTCCAACCGAACAAACTGAATCGACTATTCGGATTGATTCGGTTCGATTACGGCTAAGTTCGATTCGGTTTTATATTTTTAGAGTTTTCGTTTATTCGGTTTTGAATATTTAGGTTCGATCGGTTGAAACCAAATATACCAAATATTCACCCATATAGTTGCTATTTCTACTAAGTCAAGGCCGGTCCGAGAATTTTTGGAGCCTAGGACGGGGTTTGAAAATGAGGCATCTTACACTGGTAAATGAAAAATACTTACCTAAACGATTTTTTCTAGTTTTTTTGTCATATAGCATTTTTATCAATCAATTTAACAAATAAAATATTTTCAAAATAAATTAATAAATAAAAAGACGAAAAAAAAGAAACTATATGAGTAGTTACAGACATTTTTTCTAACAGTCAAAGAAGTCAAATAAAAACAAGATCATTTGGAGATAAAATAATAACTGTTACAATAATAAAATATATTTGAAAAAAATAATAAGTAAATTAAATGGTCTCGTGGTAATGGTTCTTTCAATGTATTTTTGATATATGTGTAAGTGGGTGTATATCATCTTTGGACCGCTTTTGTACTAAAGTCATTATTATTGAGTACTAATTAAGTTGGTATAGTGTATGTTTGGGCATTTCCATTGCAATGGTTGATTGGACTTGTAAGTAACTTTAGAGCATGCTTATGAGGGATCTGGAGCGGTTGCTCAGCTCGTTTATCCTCTGGGTCGGCCCTGAGAAAGTGGCATATGAATGAAGCAAATTATTGCTTAATTGTTATCATTATTTCACGAGTCGATCACCTCCAAGGGCATATGTGTGTTAATTAACTACATTTTTCTTTTTCAAAGGAGAAAATACTTGAGACCATTTTTCAAAGAAAAAAAAATGGTGAATGTTCATCATTCCATTAAAAAATTGTCACGTGTTATTTTTATCTAACCGAAAATTATTTTGGAAGTGATTTGGCAAACATCTACACTAGTTCTCGCCATTATTATAATATGTGATAATTTTTGAGTTGAAAGATGAATATTCACTCTAGTTTGATTTATGAGCAAAAATGAACTCAAAATATTTTACTCAGTCACCAATTCCTTTAACCTTTTTCAAAATATTTTACTCTCTGCACCTATCCATCAATCACATATCTCCACGTGGACTTCATATTCAACCTTCAATGTTGAAATATGATAGGACTTCCTGCCCATCAGACCAGGCAAAGCAGCATTCCTCGTAGAATTTGAAATGAATTTAATCGAATTGCAGTAGTAAGAGTTGCAGATTTGAAACTGGAGAGGTGGAATGGGGAAATTAGGGGAAGAAGAAAGGAAACAACAGAAAAAATATATATAATTCAAACTACAATCAGATTTTTCCACCCATCTCTTTCCTCCCTCCTCTCCATTTATATTGCTCAATTACATCTGTATCATTTCTGATACGTGGTTAGTAAGTATCGGTACTAACTGCATTTGCTGACTAGGCAATGAACAGTTAAGCTGGATTTCCCAAGCTGACTGTAACTGCTGATCCATGCTGACTAAGCCATCTCTGCTGACTAGGCCAACTGAATAACTGCTTTTGTTCACGTTGAAGCTCTGATACCGAGCTGCTATTGAAGATTGAGATACTGGATCACTGATATTGGAGCACTGGACATTGCTAGTTAGTGAGCTACCAATTGCTACTGAACTAACTGTTAGCTTTACTGTCAAAAGCTCAAGCTCTTTTCTTTTCTTTAGTCCCACATCGGATAGGCCAAAGCTTTCTTGTGTACATATATTAGTTTTTCTTCTTTACTCTCTTAAAGTTGTTGTGTGGGGAACCCCTTGGGCCACACGCGCGTACCGCCGCTGCCGTCCGGTCCGGTTCAGTGTGCGTAACATCTGCGGACGCCGAATGCCGATTCGATTTCCTCTTCGGACTGGGACCCTAAAATTCTTTTTGCTCCTCTTCAATTTTTATTTAATTTTCTGAACGTTGGAAAATTAATTTCTTCCGTTTCAAATTGTTTTTGAACCGTTATAATTTTGTGTCCAAGTTCATTCTTTCTTTCTCCTGTGTAACGGCTGAATTAATAGGAAAATTAATTCAGACCGTTACATATTAGTATTATATATTTGTCTGATTTTCTTTATAAACATAAGAAATCTTTCTCTCCGGAAAATTGCTGCCAACAGAATTTTCACTCCATTCTTCGTCGTCATTTCACTCATCTCCAAGCTCTGGGCAGAGCTAAGTTCTGGTCATTCTCTCCAAGTCATGTGCGACGACGAGATACCGGTAGTACGGGAGTTTTACCACTAGAAGCTTCGGAAACGTCTGCACACAGATCCCGAATCAACTATTAGGGCAGTGCTTCGTGCACGACTTCCCCAGAGGCCGGTAACATCAATCTAATTTTCTGTTTGTTTTGATTCACAAAAAAATTCAATAAGAAAGCGACAATTATTTCTAACAATCTAAGAGTTGAGTTATTTGTTAGAATTGATTATTTCTTTGAATTAATTTTTCTAACAAATAGTCACTGTTTGTTTAATAGTTACTCTAACATACTGTTTGTTAAATAATTATTTGTTAGAATTGATTATTTCTTAGAATTGATTTTTCTAACAAATAGTTACTGTTTGTTAAATAGTTACTCTAACATACTGCTTGTTAAATAGATATTTGTTAGAATTGATTTATTTGTTAGAATTGATTTTTCTAACTATTTGTTAATGTTTGTTTAAATATTTACTGTCTGTTTAAGCAAATTCTTCTAGCAATTTGTTACTGTACCAATTTTTTAATATTGTAGCAATTTGTTTTCTAGAAATTTGTTACTGTAGCAATTTGTCTTCTAGCAATTTTTTTTATAGCTACTTCTAGCAATTTGTTAATAGTTACTCTAGCAATTTTTCTACAAAATTCAAGCTAACAGTTACTGTAGCAATTTGTTTCAATTCCTCAATTGATTTATTTGTTTACTTATCAAGTTGCTTACTATACTGTCAAATTGTAAATTTGCTTAAAGTGTTTTAAAAATTGTTAGCACATTTGATAATTTTTGTCAATTGCAATTTTGATCACAAAATTCCTTTCAATTGTAACATACAATTTGCTTCATTTTTAATCACTTAGTATTTTGAAAGCAATCTAGGACCAAAAGAAAATAGTTTAGTAAAAAAGAAATCGTAAATAAAATCTTCAAATCTAAAGTTTTAAAGTAGAGACAAACTCGGACACGAGCCGAAAGGGTCATTCTGTCAACCGGGTGTAAATAGCCCTAAGCGACACGGTACTTAAGAGTCTTCGGACCGCCGCTAGCTGGGAACCGGCCCCTACAGCTAACCTGAGTTGATCAACACTTGAAACACTAAAGATTTTAAGATTGTTTAGCAAAGACCACCTAAACTATTATCTTAGACATTGTTATTAAATAATTTTATATTTTTTCAGACTGCAATCATGACTGGTAAGGAGGAATCCTCTACTGCAAAACCTACTAAGTTTGATGGCTCATACTTTAAAAGATGGCAGAGCCAAATAAAATTTTGGCTCACGACCTTAGGACTTATTTCTGCCATTGATGGGTCCACACCCATCACAAATAATTCTGATGATACTGAGTCTGACATAGGAGTGTCCACCTCCTCGAAACCAAAAATCCCTAAAGAAATAGACTTTCACTGTTTTCATAGAATTCTAAGCGCATTATCTTAATCCTTGTATGATATATTTTTTGAATACAAGAGCGCTAAAGAACTTTGGAAAGCCTTGGAAGATGAATACGGTTGTGATGATGCCGGAATAGAAAGGTTTAATTCTTCAACCTTTAATAGGTATTTTATGGTAGATAACAAGCATATGAATGACCAACTCCATGAATTCCAAGAATATCTTAGGCATATTCAAGCCAAAGGGACATCTTTCTCCAATGAGCATAAAATAGCATGCCTAATAGACAAGCTACCTCCCTCTTGGTCTGATATTTCTAAGGAACTTATCCATACACAAGGAGATCTTACCTACAATCAAGTCCTAAAGAAAATTAGAACCGAAGAACAAATTAGATTGAGGTCTAAGCCTAAGACTGAATCTAAAGCTAAGGTAAACCTTGTAGAAGGCCAAGGAAAACCCAAATTTAATTTTTCTTATAAATCCAAAAAGAATTTCTTCAAGAAGAAGAAAAACTTTCAGCCTAACCACCAAAACCATCATCACCAAAACCAAAAACCTACAAACTTCAGTCAGACTTAGGATCAAAAGAGATTTTGTTTTGTGTGTGGTAAAACAAACCATATGGCCACCAACTGCTATCATAGGAAGAAGGAAGCTATCCAGACCTCCTACAAAGGAAAGGGCTCAGTTAGACCAGAAGCAAACATGCTTCACTTCAAATTTTTTCAGGTCTGTAAGCTTTCAACCCTTTATTAACCTCTCTTACCATTCTGATGATTGGTGGTTGGATTCTGGAGCTAATGTTCATGTTTCGTTTGATCGTTCCTGTTTTTCAAACTATCAGGAATCAAGTGGAGGAGGTATGACCCTAGGAGATGGCTCAATGGCACAAATTATTGGAAGAGAAAAAGTTGACCTGAAGATGACATCAGAAAAAATCTTAACTCTTCATGATGTTCTTCATGTGTCGTCTGTCAGGAGAAACCTAGTTAGTGGATCCCTACTTGTAGCCTCAGGATACAAAATTGTAATGGAAGCAAATAAAGTAGTATTTTCTAAGCATGACTCATTTATAGGAAAAGGCTTTGTAAAAGACGGTCTTTTCATTTTAAGCACAATGAATAAAAATTTTAATTGTTCTCTCATTGTCTCTAATATAGAATATTCAAATGTTTGGCATGGCAGACTAGGTCATGTGAACCTAGGTTCCATTAAAAGAATGATGACTTTAGATCTTATTCCCAAGACTCCAATAGATGAAAAACACAAATTCAAGCCAAACATACTAGATTACCATTCAAATCTGTAGAAAGAAATTCTGACCTTCTAGAACTTATCCATAGAGATGTATGTGACTCAAATAGAATTTTGACCAGAGGCGGTAGAAAATACTTTGTTACGTTTATAGATGATTATTCAAAGTATTGTTATATCTACCTTCTCAAAACCAAAGATGAAGTTCTAGATAGATTTAAGGTCTTCAAATCTGAAGCTGAGAATCAATTAGAAAGGAAGATTAAGATCCTTATATCTGATCGGGGTGGAGAATATACCTCAAACGAAATGATTAACTTCTGTGAAGAACATGGAATAATTCATGAGGTAACTGCTCCATATTCACCTCAGTCTAACGGAGTTGCTTAACGCAAGAACCGCACTCTGTTAGATATGGTGAATGCCATGCTTCTCAGCTCTGGTGCTCCTGATAACTTGTAGGGAGAAGCCCTTTTAACTGTCAGTTACATTCTAAATAGGATTCCTAGTAAGACAAAAGATAAGACTCCCTATGAGCTGTAGAAAGGTAGAGCTCCTAAGATTAATTACTTTAGAGTTTGGGGATGCCTTGCTAAAGTCGAAATTCCCGAACCTAAAAATAGGAAGATTGGTCCCAAGACTGTAGACGTTGTTTTCATAGGATATGCCTTAGACAGCTATGCCAATAGATTTCTAGTGACTCACTCAGAAGTAAATAAAATCTTTAACAATACCATTATAGAAGCAAGAGATATAGTTTACTTTGAAAACATATTTCCTTTTAAGGATAGAAGTTCAATCTCTTCCTCCATACCCTCTACTAGTTCTCAAGTCCAAATACCTAGCTCACAATCTGAACAAGACTTAGAACCTAGACGGAGTAAAAGGAATAGGATTAAAAAAAATTAGGAGAAGGATTCTTCACCTTTTTGATAGAGGGTGATCCTTCAACTTATGAAGAAGCAATGTCGTCTCCTGATGCTCCCTTCTGGAAAGAAGCCATTAACAGTGAATACAACTCCATCATAGAGAATAACACTTGGTTTCTAACAGATCTACCTTTAGGCAATAAAATAATAGGTTGTAAGTGGATTTTCAAGAAGAAACTCAGATCCGATGGTACTATAGAGAAATACAAAGCTAGATTAGTTGCTAAGGGTTTTACCCAGAAGAAAGGGTTAGATTATTTTGATACCTATGCTCATGTAGTTAGAATCACATCCATTAGAACTCTCTTGGCCTTAGCACCCATTCATGATATGCTAATCCATCAAATGGATGTAAAGACAGCATTTTTGAATGGAGATCTAGAGGAAGAACTTTATATGGACCAACCTGAAGGTTTCATTGCTAAAGGTCAAGAAAAGAAAGTCTGCAGACTAGTAAAATCCCTCTATGGCTTGAAACAAGCTCCCAAACAATGGCACAATAAATTTGACAAAGTAATGTGTGAATATGATTTCTTATCAAATGAGTATGACAAATGTATATACTCTAAAGGTACATGTAAAAGTTGTGTCATTTTATGCTTGTATGTAGATGACATCCTTATCCTAGGTTCATCACTGGAATTGATAAATATTACAAAGAACTATTTATCTAGCCAGTTTGATATGAAAGACCTAGGAGAAGCCAACTTAATTTTAGGAATGCAAGTGACCAAAGGCAAAGAGGGTTATACTCTATCTTTAGCACATTCAATTGAAAAAATGCTAAAAAGATTTGAGTTATTTGACAAGAAACCTGTCCTTACTCCTTATGACAGCAGTATTGTACTAAAAAGAATGAAGGATCACCTTTGGAACAACATAAATATTCACAGATGATAGGCTCCCTTATGCATATAACAAACAGGACAAGACCTGATATTGCATTTGCTATTGGGAGACTAAGTAGATATACCAGTAACCCAAATCAGTCACATTGGACTGCCTTGGATAGGGTATTTAGATATCTCAATGGCACCCTAGATTACAAACTTTATTTTACTAGGCACCCTGATGTCATAGAAGGTTATTCAGATGCAAACTAGGTAACCGACTCACTTGATATAAAATTTACTACTGGATATGTATTTACTCTATGAGGAGCTGCAATCTCCTGGGGCTCTTGTAAGCAAACTATCATAGCTAGGAGTACAATGGACTCCGAAATGATAGCTTTAGATACAACTTGCACAGAAGCTGAATGGCTTAAAAATCTTATTATGCATATACCTGTTTCTCTTAGTCATGTTCCTGCAATTTTCATAAACTGTGATAATAAATCTGTTATTGAACTACTAAAGCATGGTTCTGTGAATGCTAAGATGAACAGGCACCTGCAGCTGCGCTTCAAGTCAATAAAAAGCCTACTAGGCAAATATGTAATTCTTGACTATATAAAGTCAGAAAAGAACCTTGCAGATCACTTGACGAAGGGTCTGTCTAGGACTTTGATCCTAGAATCATCGAGGGGGATGGGGTTAAGCCCATAAGTTAGTCACCAGCAGTGGCAACCCAACCGAGTCTGACTGGAGATCCCAAGAAGCCGGTTCAATGGGTAGAAACAAGCTGAACTTATGTAACTTTATGGAACACTGACTCGAGATTAAAGTCTCATTAAAATAAAGTCCAAGCGGCTGTACATGTGTACAATGACTCCCCATCCCTATGGTGACAGTATTCCTGTGTGATATGGTGTAAACCTCCAGATTTTGCAAGAATTTCAAAATTGGGATTTTTCACAATTTTCTGGAATTTTCTGGGAATTTTCTGTAATTAAAATCAGGGTTTTAATTATTAAATAAATTTTAATTGTTAATAAATAATATTAAAATATTATGAAAATAATATTTTAGGGTGTAAAATGGAAAACTGGACTTAGGGTAATTTTTCTGGAATTTATTGGACCCCGGACCTATTTTTTAAATCACCTAAAACTATTTATTTTAATTAATTGTTAATTAATTATTATTAATTAATTATTATTACTTATTATTATTTTTATTTTGTTTTAGTTCCAGCCCAACAATTCCAGCCCGGCCCAGCCCATCGTTTCGGCCCAAGCCCACCCGTATAACTAGCGGGTCGGGTCGGGTCCGCCCAACCCGGACCCGTTACCCGACCCGGTCACCTAGTCTCCCCCAGCCCGAGTTCCGCGGCGCTCCGCCCGGCGCTCCGCCGCGTTTTTCCGCCGCTCAGCCCGCGTCAGCCGCCCCACGTCGCCCTCGCCTCCGCCCTTCCCGGCCTCGCCCCCGCCACCTCGCCTCTCCTCCTCCCCTATAAATAAACCGCAGCCCTCCTCCCTTCCGCTCGACAGCCACCCAGCGCCGCCGCCACCGGCAACCCTACTCCGCCACCACGACCGCCTCGCCGCCACCCGCCGCTCAGCCACCAGCACCTCCTCCCCTCTCCTCCTCCTTCCTTCGGTCGATCCGCATCAGCTCAGCACCAGCAGCGGCAGCCTCGAGCAGCCAGCAGCTACGGCCGCCGCCGCCTCGAGCCGCCGACCACCGGCCAACTCCCCAGCCCCCCCCGGCGAGCCATCCCAGCCCCTCTCCGGCGCGTCTCCACCGTCCCCGCCGCCGGCCAGCAATCCCCAAACCCTAATCCTAGATTCCCTGTGTCCGACACGAGTCACCTCAGTTCAGTTGCTAGTTGTCCTGTTGCTGGGTGTTGCAGCTGGTAGGTCAGGGTGACATCTAGGCTTCGCCGCTTGAGAACACCTCTGACTGTTTAGGTTTAGAAAGAAATCCATGTAGCTGGTAGTAAGTGAAAAGAGGGTTCGCTCAGCTCACTGCCGCTTGGCCTTGCACGCTTCTTACCTTACCGGTCAAAGCCTACAGCTGCTCAACAGTCCTTCTTTGCTTACCTTGTTGCCATGCTTCTTTCTTTTCCCGCTCTTTTTCTCGAACTGGAGCAGGGAATCATCAAGCCGAACCCTTTCTCGATTGGACAGTCAACTAATCGACGAAAGCCTCTTTTTCTGGTGCTAGCTTTGGTGCTAAGATATGCATATATTGCTTGCTTCCTTTGGCTCCACTCCTGGTACCAGACATGGTCCCTCGTCCTCTCTTCCCTGTTCTAGGGAGGATGGTGGCTATGAGTCGATTTGCAGTCCTACAAAATGAGTAAGTCATGACGTTACCTACTTAGTGCAATTCTAATCCTTTTTTTTACGCTACCCCTGTGAAAGAGTCGTCCACCACTATCAAAGGTTCTAACTCCGTCTCCTGCCAAGATAGATCCCTAACCATAAGAGGAAGCAGTAAATCACGGGCGTGACCAGCAAGGCCGTGATGAATGGCTTTCCTCAATGAGTTATTAGCAAGTCAGTAAGGAGAATAAAGTGAGACGACCGTGCCGGGAGCTAATAGAAGGAAGGAGTTGGGTAACGGGGAAGAAAGGACGTCAAGTCAATTGAATAGTGGATTCCATCAGCAGGGTGGCCGGGACAAAGAAGTCTGAAAATATGGTATTTGGTCGATCAGCCAAGCCAGCCCTACTAGTCTTTGTCTACCCTGGAAAATGTTAGCTCATACCCTTTCGTAAGCCGAATAGTAGTTCTTGGACCGGAAGTCATAGTATAAGTGCAGCCCCCGTTGAGACAATAAGCATTGGTTCATAGGTGGTACCCCTCACTGAAAGTGAGTGGAAGGGTTCTTCAACCTCGAGCCATCATGCTCTTTTGGACCTGAAGAAGAGAATTCTACCGGCGAGTAGGGCTCCCATTAGTCTCTGTCCTGCCCTGGTTAGAAAAGAACTATATCTCGGATAAAGGCGAGCTTTAGTGAGGGATTACAGCGCCTTGATTAAGGTTCCTCTCCCAAGACTTTTGTGGAGGCGATGGAATCCCAGGGCATAGGCTCGCTACCCAAACGAAGCACCAATGAAAGTCAAAGTCGTCTGGTGGACAGGATGAAAGAGGTCCACTCAACGTTCCAATCCTATCCGAAGGCCAATCTCTCATTTTTTTTCTTTGTTTGCGGATGATCAGCTGTGAATCCCCGTAGACGATTAGAGGGTCGATGCGCATATCGAACGCAAGCTCTAAGCCGATGATAAGGGACTCGTATTCTTTTGTGTTGTTCGATGTCGCCGATGTGAGGGAAAATGAATAGGACAGGAGGATCTGTCGAACCCATAGAGCGGTGATCACTCAAATCGAGCCACATTTGTCACTTTCGACTTTCCGACACACGAATAATGCTCATCGCACGCATTCTGATTTTGGAAGTGTTCTTCACATAGGTTGAAATATCACGCAACACCAACTCCCCGGGGATTGAGCCCACCGACTTCGGTCTGACCTAGGCAGAATAGTTCTTGAGTCTAATCGAGTTCGGACCAAACTCGGTTTGACCCATGCTAAAGAGTTCTGTTTGAAGCAGACCAAATTCGAACCTAGCTCGGTTGGATCTCAGTATCCGAAATTGAACATAACAGAACATTATTTGGGACTGTACCTTCAACATCTTTAGCTTTTCAAATTTCTCCGACACATAGATGACGTTCGTTGCATTCCAGAGTATTCTTTACATATAGGTCAGTAACCTCATCCAACACCAACAAGAAATTCATCGTAGACTAAATGCCTTATATTGATGGTAGCACATTTGGGAATCTGCTGCAAATATCTTTCCACAATTTAGCATTCAAGTCCAAATCTATGTTCCAGTCACAAAGGGATGGCTGCTTGGCTCAAACACTATCCTACTATAACCGTGCATTCCCCACTTTAGTCCAAATTTTAAGCCAATTAGCAAAGAAACAAAGAACCTCCTGATAGTCGACTCCTACCTGTACTCAAAAGCTTAATTAAAACAATCATGGCCTACCTCTGGAAACATATCATCATATACTCTATTGGCAAAGCCAGAAAGTTAATGCTTATAAAAAAATACAATAAAATCAGTTTTCAATATAAAAGTCTGATTATATAAAAGTGGGGTTCACTTGTTTGTTCCCAGTGCTCAATCAAAATTGATAGTACACCTATACCAGAAAAAAAAAACATACATAGAAGTGACAGCTAACACTCGAGAGTTGGTAAAGTGTAGCATTTATCCATTCATTCATCTCTCCTTGAATTGCTTATTCTTCTTCACATAGCAGTTGAAGAAGAGCAGCAGAAGAGCAGCATTGAGCACGGAATTGAACACCCACGCTCCTATTCCGTTGCAGCCTCCCTTGCACAAGTGCAGCATGAGCACCCCGAGATGGCACACCAAGTTGCACCCCAGCAGGCCCAGGTGGCAGGCCAGGACCACAGGAAAGCAGCAGTTCGTGGGCCGGGGGCGCGGGAGCCCAATCTCGGCCCAGAACCTGTAGCCGTACAGCAGGGATTGCACCAGGGTAGCGGAGAGTATCGCGACAACCTGAAAGGAGGGGCGAGCATTATTCGGTTTTGCATTCAGTTCGACTAGAAAAATAAATGGGTTAAATTTATGTTTTAATTTTGGATTTGGATTTGGATTTCGATCCTAAAACCAAAAATCGAATAAAATTTATACAATTATATAAATATTATAATTATATACATATTTTATGATTAAAATATATAAATTAAAAAATAATAATTTAATTTATATATTTTGAAGTCGAACTTTAATTATTTAACAATTAGTTCAAACTTGAACACAACTTTGAAATATAGCAGATGTATATACAAAATATTATAATTTTAAATATAATTTAACTACGATTTCAACTTTTGGCTCTGATTCATTAAAAAATATCATTAGTCAAACCAAACAGACCATATAGATTATTCAATTCAGGCCGGATCAATTTCGATTTTGTCTAATTAAGGTTCAATTTCGGTTTTGAACTTTTAGGTTTTTTTTAGATGTCCAACGTAACGTTCAAGACTTTGTACACG
Source organism: Iris macrosiphon (assembly GCA_036927795.1). Taxonomy (NCBI): domain Eukaryota; kingdom Viridiplantae; phylum Streptophyta; class Magnoliopsida; order Asparagales; family Iridaceae; genus Iris; species Iris macrosiphon. The sequence goes on from JAYESA010000014.1 coordinate 140,377,895, forward strand.
TTGTGTTGTATGTCTTTTGTGTTTACTGTTTTCAACTCTCATCAAATAAATAAAAATAATAATACCAATCCGTATAGATTATTCGATTCAATCAAATTCCATTTCGGTTTTGGCTAATTTCGGTTCGATTTCAGTTTTAATTTTTTTTTTTTTTATAGATATTTGACGTAACGTTTAAGAATTTGTACATGCTGTGTTGCATGTATTTTAGGTTCACTATTTTCAACTCACACCAAATAAATAAAATAAATAATGCATCCCCTAGCTCGATCTACCCACCTAGGTAGGATCCAAGTAACCACAAGATTCATTTGAGTTATATCACGTTTAGAATTTTGATTTATTCAGCTTTTGAAAGCAAGTGAACCGAATGGGCACCCCTACCTGAAACGACTGGGAGAACTCGAGCCAGACGAAGGACATGACGAGCAGCGCGGAGTGGGTGAAGAGGCCGGCGAGCGCGTGGCGGCGGAGGCGGAGTATGGAGAAGAAGGTGCGGAGGGAGTGGAGGAAGCGGGAGAGGTAGAAGAGGTAGGACCAGAAGAAGACCCTCCCCGTGGGGCGGGTGCCGATGGGGAAGCAGAGGAGCCAGTGGAGGGAGGAGTGCGTGTTGGTGCGGCGCCAGAACCACCGCGTCTCGCTGATCTCGAGGAGGGAGGAGGCGAGGATGCCGAGGAAGATGGAGGCGGAGAGGAGGGACATCAGGAGGGAGTGGAGCGCCGGGACGGGGCCGAGGGGGACGGGCGTGCGGCGGCGGAGGAGGAGGAGGGAGAGGCGGAGCGCGAGGGCGGCGAGGACGTAGGCCGCGACCGCGGAGAAGAGGAAGGGCCACGTGGAGCCCAAGGAGTGGGCGTGGCTCCACCGGAAACCGACGATGGCCGGGTGCTGGGCCAGCCAGTAGACCATCGTCGTCATTTTTTTTTCCAAAATAGACAGGAAATTTAGAAGCGGACGGTGATGGAATTGGAATGGAGGTCCGTTGGGATATTTATAGTAACAGAGGGTTGAGATATTTTGAGTAAAGATGGTTTGGAGGGGGGATAGATTTTGTCTATTGGGTTGGTCATTGCCTTGTTCCAGGGAGAATTTGGTCAGAGATGTGCTGTATTGGAAAATGCTTGACCGGTGTATTTTATAGGTTTTATTTACGTTACCAAAAATAGTATATCATTGGCAAGGGTGAACGTACGATATCAGCAAGTAGTCAAAATTAAATAAATTAAAATTCTAAAAATTTAAAATCGAAATCGGATCAAAATTAGTCAAAATTAAACCGAACCGAATCGAATGACGATTCGATTTATTCAGTTGGATTATTTGTATTGTTTAATAGATATGGTCCAAAGTTAAAACCGTAATTAAATAATATTAAAAATTATAATTTGTAGATACACATTTATTTTATTTGCGTCCAAAGTTATACTAGTTGTTAAATTATCAAAGTTTGGCTCATAACACATATATAGAATTGTTATTTTCAAAATATATACATTTTTAATTACAATATATGCATATAATTGAGGATATCGGGAACCTCTCTCTCTCTTACTCGCTTCCTCCAGCCAGAGCCAGATTTTTGTTGTTGTCTATGAGTTCCTTAAGACGTCCTAGATTCCCGGATTCATTTTTGTCCTGATCCAGATTCTTGTTGATTCGACTGCGGAGGATATTGACCCATGTTTTGTTCCGTCTGCACCAAGCGGCTTACATAATTGTACAAGTCTTATTCGATTTTCGGTTTTTGACTGAAATCGAATAAGAAATTTTAGTATTTTTAAAACCGCAAACGAACACCTTTTCTTTCAAATCAAACCGAATATCTTATTCAGTTCAATTTTCGGTCCAAAATCGAATAATGCTCACCCCTAATTATTTATGGTTTGGGAGTATTAGTGTTTGTATACTTTCACAGTAATTAGTTAGGGTTTCATTATAAGGTTATTTACACTGACTATTCCTAAGATTTTTTTTGTTTATAACGCAGGGTACTCCTGCTTTTAAACTAATTACACTGCCCACCTCCCTGTAGAATTTTTTTGTTTTTTAAATAGGGGTGATTAGTGTTATAACTTTTTTTTAATCTTAAATTAAGGGTACCTCGTGTAATAAACCAAAAAATTAGGACAGTCAGTATAATTAGTTTAAAAGTAGGAGTATTCCGTATAATAAATATAAAACATAGAGGTAGTTAGTGTTAATAACCCTTCATTATAAGAGCATCTCCAATCATATTGTTTTGTAATAGCATCTACGATATGAGTGGTTTAAACAGTTATATTTTGTTTTAGTCAAAATTTATAGTATTTAAGGACTGCAGTAGATTTTTGTCCACACTTAAAAAATACTAGCAAGTTAACAGGCTCTACAAATTTTAAGTGTGCCATAGCAATCCAACTGGACCCACCAACAAGGAAAAATAAAAATAAAAAATGGACGAAAAATGATGAGGTTAATTTGGAGTATAGATTTGGTGTGTTATTTAGAGTTGTCATTGTGTACCAATATCAAGGAACAATCCAAAAATAGTAATTTACACCATTTAAAAAAAATTGAAGTATGGTATGAAATGTCTCTATTGTGGATGCACTAATGTGTTGTGATTTTTCTGTGGCAAGAGATACAAAATTATATTTACAAAATACAATAAAATAGAACAAAAAATTCAATACAAAAATATTGAAATGCCAAGACAACTTCTCATTTTAGTACTTTCTTTTAAAATATACAATTGATGACATTAAGATAAAGACTTTATCAAGTGCATTATCTAGAACTAGATAATCAATTTTATAATTTGTTCTATAATTTTTGTCACTAACTTTTTAATTTATTTAACAATTGTATTAGAGAAAAAAAAAATTAAATTAAATATTGTCATTCCTAATGTGGCAACTACTTTCTTTTTTTTCAGGTCACAACAGGATTGGAGAGGCTCTACTAGCCTAATATATAAACTTGTTCTGGCGTGTGGAACACGTATTAGGAGGGCTCACCATTGTTTGGGCATGGAAGAGAATGCACGTGGAACTTGTGTGGCCGGTCACACTGAACAAGTTTTAAATGTGAAGGATTACGTAACGTAGGGTACCGTTAGACATTATTCGGTTTAGGACCGGACTAAATGGAATAAAAGATTTGGTTCCGTTTTTTCAAAAAATTGATTCATTTTCCTTTTTGAAAATACAAATAAAAAATTTATCGATTTTGATTTTGGATTTCGATTTCGGTCTAAAATCAAAAAACGAACAAAACTTATACAATTATGTAAATAATCTCAATTTTATGCATATTTTTTGATTGAAAATACATGTTTTTTGTGTATATTTTGAAAGCAACAAGTATATGTACCCAACTTTGAAATACAACAAACATATGTATAAAAATTATATTTTTGAATATAATTTAACCACACTTGCAACTTTGGATCGGGCCCATCAAACAATAAAAATAGTCTAACAGAACAAACTGAACTTTCGATTTAGTTTCGGTTTAGCATTTTTAGAAGTTCAGTTTATTCGGTTTTGACTATTTAGATTCCGTTGAAACCGAATAAACTGACCGCTCACCCCTAGGATAATGGTGATGAGTTGAAGAGATGTTGGTTAATGTCATAACCTATATATATATTTTTTTACTTATATAAATAATTTAATTATACATAGACATTTTTTTGTATAACAATTATATTTTAGTCCTTAAATGAACCTTTTTAATTGCTTTAACCAAAAATTCTTACACATAGATCCCTAAGAATTTTTTTGCAATTGCAAATATTCTTGTAAACTAACTACTTTGGTGTCACCTAGCTGGAGAAGAAGGGGGTGAGTCATACATAAAACATCATTATAATGTTGTTTTAGGTTTATGGGGATGAGGGGGGAGGCTGGATTATATGGAGAAGAAAAGGGGGGGGGGGGGAGCGGCGGGGGATTGGTTCCCTCTTCATTCCTCTCTCCCTCACTCATTTCTTCTCTTCCTCTTCACCTCTCTATTCCACTCTATCTACTGTCGCTACTTTGCTGCTGACTGCGGCTGCTCTGCTGCGGCTGCGCCGGCCACCCGGTCGTCTCCCCTCCGGCGACCTCCGAACACCCTCACCGCTTTTTCTCAAGGTATAACCCTATTTCACTCCTCTAATTTCTTTCAAGTTAGAAACCTAAAACTAAGATCCTATATATGTGATCTATATTTGATTTTCTAGGATTTAATTTGGGAAGACATTGGAGATCAAAGAATTCTTCCCAATAAAAGAACTCAAATCAAGGCAAGTCCTTCTCTTTGATTCTCAAATTCTTCTTTTCCTAAACTCATGCTTATAAGGTGTTTGCTTAAATACCTCTTCCAATAATTCTTTCACTTTCATATCAAGGATCCTCATATATGCATAATCTATTGTTTTGGAAAATCCTATCAAAAAATACTCAAGTGTGCAAGCCCTCTCGCACACATCTTTTATATGAATTATAGTTTGGGTTAAAAATTATTTAGGGTTAAATTAGAATTATATATATATATATATATATAAAATATGTTGTTCCAACTTAATGATTTTGTTATGAGTAGATTATGTTGTGCAATATAGCCTTTGATACCTTGTGTCGGATTGTGCTATATCCGGCCTAGCTTAGATTTTGAAGCTATTAAAAAAAATTCACATTTTTCATATATTTTATATATATTTAAATTATGTCCCGATTTTGTTATTATGTTTAGTTTGTATAAATCATCTCAAATTACTAGTTAAAATGAGTATCTATGAACACCAATCAATTGGGTAACTATGGTGTCAATTTCTAAACTATGGTTTAAGTAGTTGATCTCTTAAGAACAACCTATAACGCACTATAGTTTTGGGCATACTCATACAAGCATCTTATATATATATATATATATATATATATATATATATATATATATATATATATATATATATTGAGATGAGAAATCTTGAAATACATACTAGTAAGATAAGCTTTTAACATTAGGCTAATATAAATAAAAGCTTTGTTTGGATCTTAGAGAAGACTAGTTAAATCAATGAATTATATTCCTAGGCACTATCTCCGAATATAAGTTGTGATACACTTTAAGTTCGAGATAGAAAATTTGAGACTTTGATATATACCTATACTAGATCAATATCTTAAAGGATTTTGAATTATGAATTTCTTCTAATGTGTGTGTGTTATTTGGAATTTGAATTTCTATCTTTATGTTCTAATTCTTATGTCGTCTTGGAAATGAGCATAGCATTTTCTAATGATGATAGCAAAATAGCTAAGACAATTAGCAAACTTGTCAATATAAAGTTTCTACTTGAATATATAATTTTAACTGCATGTGTATCCGGTGTTGAGAGTTGCACCACCGAAGGGGACGGCGAACCCGAAAATTCTACGGAGGGTTGCTCTGGGTCTATATTTAAATTGTAAAATTTTCGGAGTCTAGAATACAAAGGAGACTCTGCGAAATTTTTAAGAAATTTTAGAGATAATTATTTTTGAAAAGCCCGAATAATTGATTATTCTTTGTAGAATCATGAAAATTGTGCAGGCCGTATACAACTCATGTCCCTTGGATCCACATAGAGCTCATGCCCCTTGGAGTCGCATAAAGCTCAAGCCACTTGGAGCCGCATAAGAGCATAAACAACCTCCATGCAGCCAGAGTAAGAGGCCGCATACAAAGCCCTCGACATAGTCTCCGATGTCTGACATAAAGTTCTGAGTGCCTCAAGATTCGTAAAAGGGACGGCATACAAAAAGACAGAAAGTTACATCATGCACTTATAGTCTCGACAAACACGCTAGGCTATGTGTCCTCACTAATGCGGCTACGACCCCATGCGGCCTCATCAACATGCGGCTAGAGTGTCCATCCGACCAAGGCCAAACGATAGCACGTATGTGGTTACAAGACCCATGTGTCCTTGTCAACATGCGACCAAAGTATCCATCCGACCAAGGCCAAACGAGAGCACCTATGCAGCTACAAGACCCATGCGGCCTCGTCATCATGCGGCCTCGCCATCATGCGGCCAGAGTATCCACCCTACCAAGGCAAAATGATAGCACGTATACGGCTACAAGATCCATGCCGCCTCGACATCATGTGGCAAGAGTGTCCATTCGACCAAGGCCAGACGAGAGCACGTATGCGGCCACAATGCCATGAGGCCAGAGTGTCCATCCGACCAAGGCCAAACTAAGAGCCCGTATGCGGTCACGACGCTATGCGGCCATGATGTTATACGGCTCTCGGTTCACAAGATCTTTTATGTTACAACTGAATAAGATTTCTCGTACGATCAGTGTTGACTACGTGTCCAGCTGGCCAAGTCACGCAAACAACGGGTTAAAAATAACCCCGATATCTCTTCAACAACATATCTCAACCAAGACCACGTGATAATTTTTCCACGGTATGCTGCTACAGTTGCAACCGCATTCTGTTGAAGGAGCCTTATGCGGCCACCAAACAGAGGCATATGCGGCACCTATGGCCCATCAGCATGATGGCTATAAATAGGAGCAAATTAAACATACTAAAGGCCGGGTTTTTTCTACTTCAAAGAGACCAGACCACCCCAGGCGAGCAACATGCACAAAAGAGAGAACAGAGAAGAGCTTCCTCGCTCCCGCAACGGATCGTCAATGGAGTAAAAGAGTCACTGCAACACTCAATCTCTATCGTCACCCTCCAGAATCAAAAAATGTACTTAGATTGTCTATCTAGGACCTTTTTCTACTTTCTTTAGTTTGTTGATTAAATTAAGCTCTTTTATACTTTTGAATTTAATGGCGGACAAGATGGCGACTCTGCTGGGGATATCCTTCTCCTCTGATGAGAAGGTGGTGATGCAGTCTGATGCGGCCAAGCTGGGTTCAACCCAAAGGATGCTGGTGGTACGCTTGGACCAACAATCATTCGAGAACATGCTCTCCGGGGATAGTGCGAGTCCTTCTCCAAGGCAAGCAAAGCCTAAGAAGATCCGTAGGACATTGGTAGCGAAGGCCGGATCGCCTCACCCAACTACGGAGCATACGCTCCCATTTCTCTTCTTATTGTCGCAGACGCACGTCATGCATCCACCCAGGCTGACCCTGCTCATGCGACAGTCGAAAAAGGCGCTTAACGCCCAAACTCTGGCAAAAAAATATATTACGATGCCAGAAATTTGGGTGCTGAGGCATGTTTCATGAGGCAACAGCAAAAGCCGCATAAATCTATAGTCGCAGGCAAAAGTCCATATACGGCACCGATCGTCGTCCGTAGGCAAAAGTCCACATGCGGCAGGCACAGTAACAGAACCTCTATTTTTGACCGAATCTCATGCAGTGCATTCCTATGAGCCATGCTGAGAATGGTAAAAATCCAAACTTGGACTCTTCGTATTATACACCAGCGCATACAAGGATGAAGAAGTCTAGGGCATATAGCTACCGGATACCTGCTCAGCGCATCCCCAACTACATTTGCCTTCCCTGGATGGTACTGCAACAATATGTCAAAGTCTTTCATCAACTCCAACCATCTCCTCTGCCTCATGTTCAGCTCTTTTTGGGTAAAGACATACTTTAAGCTCTTGTGGTCTGTGAAGATCTCCACACGCTCTCCATATAAATAGTATTTTCACAACTTCAGAGCAAAGATAACCGCTGCCAACTCCAAATCGTGGGTAGGGTAGTTCTTCTCATGAGGACGTAATTGCCTAGAAGCATAGGCAATCACCCTCCCATTCTACTGCAACACACAACCCAGTCCCTTCCCCGATGCATCACTATAGATAGTTAATCCTCCAGACCCTGATGGCAACGTCAACACTGGAGCTGTCGTCAACCTCCTTTTCATCTCATCAAAGGCGATCTGGCACTCCTCTGACCAAACAAACTCCATGTCCTTCTGGGTCATCCTAGACAACGACTCTGCAATCCGGGAAAAATCCTGAACAAATCTCATGTAGTAGCCTGCCAGCCCCAGGAAACTCCTGACCTCGGCTACTGAACTCGGAGCACTCCATGCCTCAACTGCCATGATCTTCCTCGGATCCACTGAGATCCCCTCTCCAGTCACCACATGACCAAGGAATTCAACCTTGTCAAGGAAGAACTTACACTTCGAAAGCTTTCCATAAAGCTTCTCTTTCCTAAGAGTCTCCAGCACTATCCTCAGATGCTCCTCATGCTCCTCTGGGGTCTTCGAATACACCAAGATGTCATCTATAAACACCACTACAAACCTGTCTAGATGCTGATGAAATACCTTGTTCATCAGATTCATGAACACTGTTGGGGCATTAGTCAACCCAAACGGCATCACCATGAACTCATACTGTCCATACCTGGTCCAAAAAGCTGTCTTCGGATATCCTCCCTCCTGACCTTTACCTGGTGGTAGCCTGTCCTCAGATCAATCCTGGAAAACACCCTCGCTCCGCTCAACTGGTCAAAAAGATCATCAATACGCGGCAGCGGATACTTGTTCTTGATTGTGAGGTTGTTCAGAGCCCTGTAGTCGATACACATCCATATCGACCCATCCTTCTTCGGCACAAAAAGTACCGGAGCACCCCACGGAGAAGAACTAGATCTGATAAATCCCTTGTCCTGAATCTCATCCACCTGCTTCTTCAACTCTACTAGCTCACTGTTGCTGACTCTATAGACGTGCTGGGATATCGGCTCCGCGCCTGGTACCAAGTCTATAGATAACTCCACATCTCTGTCCGGAGGTAACCCTGGCAATTCCTCCGAAAAGACATCCATGAACTCCGCTATCAGTGGATGTGGCAACCTCGGCTCTACCATCAGGGCTTCGTAGAAGAATTCCTCGCTCTGCTCCGCTGCTCCTCTGGCAAACTCAAACTCTGGCTCACCCGGTGGACTAAACAACACTCTGCCTCCACGATAGTCTATACTAGCACAGTGCATACTCAACCAATCCATCCTGAGTACAATATCGTAGCTCAAAAGTGGCATTACGAGTAGGCACACACTCAACTCCCGGCCTCCCAAGGTAACTCTCTGGTCTCTGCAGACATCACTGACTAGGATGATGCCACCCCAGGTCATGATCTTACAGAGTCTAGCTAAAGGTTTAGCAACAAGATGGTGTCTAACAGCAAAAGATACAGACACAAAGCTATGGGAAGCACCGAAATCAAATAAAGCAAGTGCTGGAATGGAATCAAGAAGAACAGAGATCAAAAAAAGTTAATATGGTGTAAGATACGATATCATCAAGGAAGGACAATAATATTGCAAAAGAAAATAATTTTAGAAAAATTAAAGATAGCAAAAGAAATCAGGAAGGGTCCTAGTTGTGATTGAGCACGCTTTCTCTCAGCCTATATCCTATATCCTATTGCAGGTAGACCTAGAAACTAGACCTGCGCACTAGACCATGCATAGGCCGCCACCAAAAATGTGTCACGACCCGCACCCAAAAATTCGGGCATGAGTCGTGGGTACGACCAGCCTACGCCACAGAATCGACGGTAGAACGCTGTAAAGGTCCATTCTAGGTCACAATATCTATATCTCACAATGATCAGTCAATATAACCTCTCCAAAAGGAGGGCAACCACGCAATATATATATGAATACTCAATCACAATAACTAGGGGAAGAGTAAAAGCACGATAAGATATCAACAACGAAACAAAGAAACAGAGAGCAAGAAAAATATCCAATATACAGTCCAAGTCTATAGTCTAAAATATCTCACAATAACAAAATAATAAATACAGTCATCCAAAATAGCAACTGGAAACAACCCAGGGAAACCCACCTAGCGGAACTAGGGTGCTAATGGCGTCTCCTCGACGGGCTCCTCCTCAGTCTCCGGGTCACAACACTCCTCGACACCTGGCCCGTAGAATGTCGGGCAAAAATTCTCAGGATCCTCTGGAAAAAATATGCCCAGTCAGGACTAGAGCGAAGTACATAACTCTGAAAGCAACTCCAAATACATGGTAAGGTGTATATGACTAGCAATAAAAAAGTATACAAGATGCACAGGAAAATAAATACATGGTGGAGCAGATAAAGTAGCTGCAATATAAAACTGGAGAACAATACAAGTAGTAGAGAAGTAGTTGCATGTGAGAAAACAAGAATACTAGCTAAGTGCCTTGAGCACAAGTTCGTTATGTGATCGGCTTAGGTTGCACATGAATAATTTATGATAACTCCGTTATACGTGAGTTACATAACCGACATACACATGAATATTGTTTGGCTTTGATCACATAACCAACTCCTACTCCCCTCCCCCACTAATACTCTTGGATCCAACCACGATACGTTACGTACATGATAAATAACTCGCGCAGATAAGGCGAGAGCACATGATAGCACATGAGAATCAATACCCGAAGCACGTGATAAAATACATGTGATAGAGTACCCGCTGAACACGGTAAGGGGGATAACATCTCATGACGGGATCCAACTAGTACCAGCTCATGAAACAATGTGTCAGAATCAAGTATTACAGTTCTAGAACAGGTGATATATACGCTATCATGAAATGGAAACAATCAGAGGTAGGTACTCGTCTGACGTCCTGAGCAACTGATGAGGATCGAGATCTGGACTGGCGTCACAAGAACCTATTGCAAAAAGCAAGATCAAACAGGGTTCTAAAGAGTTAAACTGATATAAAATAACTAAAAACAAGGTTCTAGGGTTATTCTAGGTCGAACGGGTCAAACCGATAAAATTTGGGTCAAAAAGTCAACTCTAGGTCAAACTAGGTCAAACGTTGACTTTTACGGTCAACGAGGGCAATTATGGTCAACGTTAGGTCAAACTAGGATGCCCCTAAAATTCTAGGTCAAAACTAGCTCATTAAGCTAGTAAACCTTCAAACTTGCCTCCTCGAGATACCGGGATACCCTCGGTATCCAATACCTCGACCTAAGCTACGCACCCCGCCTATACCTGCTAAAACCTATGCTAGCACGCGTAATTATATATACCAATACATAAAATCCAACTCTAACCTTATTCCTAGGCAATTGCTCAAAAACCTTGCCCCGATACTCAATACCTTGGGTATCTCAAGGTATTGAGATACCTTGATATCTCAAGGTATTGAGATATCCACCCATCTCTCACTAACACTACTAACTAGCTATCTAACTATGCTTATACATATATACCTAGCTATATATCTAGGCTACTATATATATAAACACATATGTATATATATATACCCACATATCTATAATATATAACCACACACACACAATATATATATACCCATACCTATACATATATATCTCTAACTACTTATATATCTACTCTAAACTATCTATCTATCTATCTATAGATCTCTCTCTCCCTCTCGCTACCTGCTACTACTAGTGCCTCGCTACGCGGCGCTTGCGCTTGTTGCTCTCGCTGCGATTGCTGCTGGTGCCAAGGCTGCAGGCTGCTACTGCTACAGTTGCTGCTATCACTGCTGCTGCAGGCAACATGCTGCAGCTGCTGCTGCACTTACCTGCTCTGCAGGCCCCCCCTAGCTGGCACTGTTGGCTGCTACTGCCTCCTCCCCTTGCTGGCCTGCTGCTCTCCATCTACTGCACACTGCTCCTCCCTCCTCGACACACCACACACACACACATATATATATATCTATATATACACACAAACATATATACATATATATATATATATATATATATATATATATATATATATATATATATATATATATATATATATATATATATATATATACACACAACCATATATATATATATATACACACACTTAGAGATATATATATATATCTACAAAAACATATATGTATATAGGTACACACACTTACACATACACACACATACAAACACGCAAGCACACACACTTAAAGATATACACAAGCATATATACACACACATATATATACACACAACCATATATATATATATATATATATATATATATATATATATATATATATATATATATATATATATATACACACTACCAAATATACACACACACACACACACACACACACACACACACACACACACACACATATATATATATATATATATATATATATATATATATATATATATATATATATATATATATATATACACACACATATACACATATACTTATATATATAGATACACTTATACAAATATATATATATACACTCATATCTACATATACAAACACTTATATATATATATATATATATATATATATATATATATATATATACACACTCATACATATATACAATCACACATATATATATATATATATAGACACACATACATATATATATAAACTCATATATACATATATACACAAACCCAACATACACAACACACAACACCAACGTACGCACAACGACCCCAATACCAATAAATAACTATAAATATATAAAATACAACCCGAGAACTCTAGCACACACTCCCCGAAGCTAAACCAACGTGCGAACAAGCCCGAAACCAAGAAACTAAGTCGAAATGGCCGTTCGGTTATTTCGACGAGCACGTGGAGTACGGTTCGCGAAACCTCGTGAAACGTACACCAAACCTACTCGAAATTGGCCCAAAATTTACCTACGGGTTCTAATCGATTCAGATCCTTGCAATGGTTATATCTTTAAAGTAACGACAAAAAAATTATAATAAAGGAAAGATAGTTACTCAAGGTTGGATGATATGGCATGATCGGTGACTCATGAGTACTTATATGTGAATCAACGATAATGATAGATTCTAGGAGATCTGCTAGGCTGAAGATAGGGTACCCTTGCTTCTACTAAGGTATTGGTTCATTCCTCTTGGTTTCCTAAGATACTGCTCTGCTAATACCAAGACAAGAATTTAAATTTATAATTATCTTATATTATCTTACTATGGAAGTTAGGTTTAGTCCTAATATCCAAAAATAAATATTTATTGATTCCTCAATAATAGGGTCAAACATTATGGTCAAATTTCTAACTAACCCTAGTAGTGTCTATATTACTCTCAAGTCATACCTAAATATAGCAAAGGATATTGGTTAATCAATTTATAGATGTTTGGATGCTAGGGTTTATTAGGTATACAAACTTTTGGGAGCTGTCAATATTCTAATTTGTTTTTTTAATAGTCATGCTATCCTAATTATCCTCTAAACCTAATAACAAGGATCCCTATATTCTGACAGAAGGCTATACTCTATGAACCATCTATGAAGTACATTCATCCCCTCCAAAATAGGGAGAGGTAAAGAAATAATGATAGGATATCAAAGTAATTAAGCGAATACAGTTTCGAGGGCCAAGGAAGATAAGTGAGTTCAAATGATTCGGAACAACATCAAAGAAAGAAGTCAAATATGTGGATGAGAGCCTATATTCTAATCCTAGTTGCAGGCCTGCTCAGTATAGTAACGTAACCGAAACAATATACTCTCGACCTGCATGGGCCACCAGAAAAATATATCACATCCCAGTCCCAAAATACGTAGGACTAGGAATACGTAAGCATGCCAGTCGTATGTATATGAAAACTCTAATATATGGAAACCATAATGTAGAAGCATGAAAAATACGCTGAAATAGCTAAACGCAGCATTTTAGTGCTGGGCAGCGTAAAAAGATAACTTCAGAGCCATCGGCGTACAACAGAGCTTTTTCGCTAAGTACAACATAAAATATAAGCTCAAGGACTATCCGCATAATGTAGTATGTCCAGGCTGCTTCAGCGTAAAAAGGGTGCTATATCACCTTTATAGCGTAAAACTTATCCACTTTTAATGCAGCATTGAAGTGTACGAGGAACGCTTCGTATTCCTCGAAATGAACCTGTCAAATCATGCAGTGAACCTGACGTCTGACTCCTGACAAAGAGTACTGCACGACTACCCAGACGACGGCTATAATGATGGCGCGACACAACGACCCAGACTGTCGTTTAGTGACATTCCCTCAGGATAAACCGCTTTTACGCATACAAGGGAATACGCTGCCTAGTTTTACACAGGCAGATGTGAGCTGTTTACGCTCTACAGAAGACAAACAGGCTGCCACGTAAAAAGCTGCTCTTCGTACAGGGCTCAAGGCACGTCTCTGCATTTAATGCGCGGAATGATGGCAGCTCCTCGAGGCACATCTCTGCATTTAATGCGCAGAATGATGACAGATCTTCGAGGCACGCCTCTGCATTTAATACCCAGAATGATGGCAAATCTTCGAGACACGTCTCTGCATTTAATGCGCAGGATGGGGGCAGATCTCTACATTTAATGTAAGAGATTTGATTATATCTTCAAAAGCCGTAATTTTGGCTAAAACGTCCACATCATCGCTTTTGCGCATTACGCCATCAGGCTATTCTCAGCTATGGGAGTATGTTGTATGCTATCTCCTTCGAATACGCCAACTCAGGCCACATTTGCATTGGTGCGTATTAAAGCTATTCGGTCCAGAATTCGCTCAAGCCTCAGTCAAGGAAGGAGGATTAGCTAGCTTCTACGCCCACTTGGCTTCTACGCCCACTCGGCTTCTACGTCCACTCGGCTTCTATAACCACTCAACTTCTATGCCTGCTCGGCTTCTACTCCTGCTCAGCCTCTACGCCGGTTTGATAACTCTTTGGCTTCTACGCCACGGTGACAGTTATTGGCTTCTACGCCAACCTTTTCTATGCGAAGGATAACTACCTACGTGGCTTTTATGTCGTGATCTTCGCAGCAGTTATACGCATTGTCTCTTAATGGGACACGCATCACATGCTCATTCAAAAGGTCATTTATACGTGGGCAATGGTTATTGTAACCATCACGTAAAAGGGTGCTATACTTTCCAATACCCGGCTTCTACGCTGACTGGATGGTCACTGTCACTAAAATCCTATAAATAGAGACCTCTATCAACAGAGGTCCAAGGTCAAAAAACTAAAGGTCGGAAAACTGAAGGTCAGAACCGAGGTCAAAGATTCCAAGATCAAAAGAGAAGGTCAAGGAACTATGAGTCGAAGGGTCTTTGAGAGAGAAGAATCCATAGCTCAGGCAAAGAGTAGTGATCGACGACTTTGGCATCGAGCATCCACTCTCTTTAGCAACCTTCTAAGTTGCTTTCTGTCTTCTATGGCACTTTATCATCATCGTGTGGTCCAAGGGACAAAGTGATCGACTGCACATCAGACTCTTATAGCAATATTTACCCAGATTAAAAATTATACTTGACATCCTCGTATAGGATTAATTGTACTTCTTGTTTGTAAACCAAAGAGCAGATTTCGTATAAACCTCATCCTATTTCGTTCGTTTATTATCAAACACAAGATGGCGACTCTGCTGGGGACCTCTTTCTCTTTTGAGGAGAAAGCAATTGCTCAACACGATGCGGTATCCGTGGGATCCGTGAAGAAGACCCTGGTCGTCCAGTTCGACCAGTCTGCCTACGAAGTTATGCTTCGAACAGGGGGTAGCTCTCACTCTCTCTCTGTCCAAGATAACAGAAAGCTGCGTAAGGTCTGGATGCCCAAGACATCGCCTACCATTCCTGTCGACTCTCCGACCTCTCCGACCAACCAGGTTGTAGCTGCACAACCTTCGCGCTCTGCGCGTAAAACTCTGTCTCATGTCCGTGATGTGGTAGACAAAACTCTTGACGATGCCTCAGCGCTAGTCCAGAAGCCTACTCCGCGCTCTGCGCATAAAACTCTGTCTCCCATCGATGACGTGGCAGACAGAATTTCTGACAATGCCTTAGCGCCAAATCAGAAATTCCAAACGCGCTCCACGCGTAAAAATGCATCTGCCCTCCATGGAAAAGCAGATGATCCCTGCAATCTATGCAAGGGAAAGCAAGCGGCGGACTGCTCAACTTCTCGGCCTTTACGCCAGCAAGGGAAGAATCTGCCCGCCCTCCGGATTATGCGAGGAGCTGATGGCCGACTGAGGACCTCCTCAGCTTTATGCCAGTCCGAGCAGAGCTCCAAATTATGCCAGGCGAAGCCCCTCAGCGTAAAGAAGGCTCAGTTTGCGGAAAGATACACTCCTCGGGGATTATCCGCTACCCAGATGGCCAACTTGTTGTATACGGGTGGCACAGGGAGAACTATGGTTCCCAACATCCGTATGCCAACCAATATAAAAAAGATGAACAAGCCCTCTTTCTCTTCTTCTGTTAAAACTCCTGACTTGCGTGAATTTTTGATCCAGAAACGCAAAGACAAGAGTCATAAACAGGCTTCAGTTCCCCTAACGGTCAAACGCGGGGAGATCTTGTGGGAAGATGCATCAACATCTAATATCGTCATGACAGGTGGGCCACATGAAGATTCTATCTTTATTATTCCTCCAACTCGCGACGACCAGCATCCAATAGTCGGTCGCATGCGAAGCAGCCCGATTATACAGGAAAAATTTTACGAGTCTGAGGGTAGCAAAATACAAATCCACAGGTATAGCCCACAGGCTTTAAAAATTATACAAAGCATGGGTTATGATTTTTGAAACAAGGCCTCAACTATGGAAAAGGCAGACGAATACCGTTGTAGGGTAATTCTTACTGTCAACAAGCTCGTTTTGGGTTGGGGTATACTGCATCTCTTGTAAACTCACAACCTCGAGAGTCTGATCCTGCACAACCAGAGGCAGGACCTTCTAAATCAGCTTTTGTGGACAAATGCCACGACATGTCTGGGGGTAGCCTACCTCGACAAAACAGGCCAGCATCCAAAGCTGGGGGTAAAAATCCCTCAGAATCCGAAAATGATACGACGATGACAATCTTCCCAGAAGGACGTAAAACTCAGGCATCGGGAGCCCGAAGACCAAAAGGGACTTTCTCCTTCAAGGAAGATGACATCATTGAAATCTTCAATATGTTTATGGAGGAACACAAACTTCAGCTTCCCAACATCAGATATCCTGAGAGAGCTGGCAAAGTTGATGACCCAGATTATTGTCTCTTTCATTGGTACATTCATCATCCTACAAAGACGTGTTATGTACTGAAAAGGAGAATCCAGGAGTTGATTGACGCCAAAGTCATCACTTTGCATCTGTAAACGAAGTGATGATCATCGCAAATCAGTTTTTCTAACATGACAATTTGCTCCCTTCAGGAATATACCTGATGAAGAGTCCCTAAAATTTCCCCAGTAGATTCTTCAGGACTATCCTCACTCAGGAAAATCACTCCATAGTGAATTGTTAAGACATATGTTCATGTCCGTATTACCTCTGAACTGTTGTCCAAATATTTCATTTCTTTTCCCAGAGAGTTTGTTATGTTCATATTACCTCTGAACAAACCTCCCTGATCCGGCTATCGATTATCATGTTCATATTACCTCTGATATCGGTTGTCATCTCAACTTAGCGCCCGTACTTAACTCTAAGTACGCCAGTGGTGTTGAGTCCACAAAAACTGCCATATCCATATTACCTCTGAGCAGATGTATACCTCCATCCCCGATCGAGTCACAACTCAAGAGTTTGTCATGTTCATATTACCTCTGAACAAACCTTCCTAATCTGACTATCGATTATCATGTTCATATTACCTCTGATATCGGTTGTCATCTCAACTTAGCACCCATACTTAACTCTAAGTATGCCAGTAGTGTTGAGTCCAAAAAAACTGCCATGTCCATATTACCTCCGGCAGGGCTTGTCCCAAACCTATTGTTTGTACTCTCGTGCGCAACAAATGATAGGTCCACAAAAAATCCCCCTGTGGAATGCCCGCAAGAGAAAAAGTCAGTTCATGTCCATATTACCTCTGAACTATGTCCCTCCACAATCCCCACAGAGTCCATATTACCTCTGTCAGGATTTGTCTCAAACCTATTATTTGCACTAATGTGCGCAAAAAGTAATAGGTCCACCAAAAATCTCCCAGTGGGATGTCCTCAACAAATACGGTATTGACAGATTCCTTCGAAGCAGACGAACAAGAATCTGAACCGTTTGAGAATGACTCTTGGGCTCAGCAAATGGATACACAATGGGAACTCTGGTTCGAGCAGAGATAACCTCCCACCGAAGATAAAGTTATCCAGATTGACGTCGGGGATGAACTTTCGCCAAAGCCGATATTTATCAATAACAATCTTTCCGAAGAAGAAAGGGAAGAAGTTATCCAGCTGATAAAAGAATATATCGACGTCTTTGCGTGGAATTATGAGGACATGCCAGGTCTTGATCCAAAGGTGGCTACTCATAAACTCAATATATTGCCCAATTCGAAGCCTATGAAGCAGCACCAACGCCGGTTCCGCCCGGATATGATGGACGCCATTGAAGCTGAAATCAAGAAGTTGATAGCCTGCGGTTTCATCCGGGAAGAACAATATCCCGACCGGGTCACCAATGTTGTCCTGATCTGCATCGATTATCGAGATCTGAATGCAGCCTGCCCCAAGGATGAGTTTCCTCTTCCCATTGTAGACGTCATGATTGACAATACATGCGGTTTTGAACGTATGTCTTTCATGGATGGATTTTTAGGATATAATCAAATCAAGATGCATCCCGAAGACGAGAAGTATACTGACTTTCGGACACCATTGGGGGTATATTGCTATTCGGTCATGCCCTTCGGATTAAAGAATGCCGGGGCTACGTACCAACGGGCTATGAGTAACATATTCCATGAGCATTTACGCAAAACAGTGGAATATTACGTGGACGATGTAGCTGTCAAAAGCCGCCTCAAGGATAATCACATCCAAGACTTGAAGACAGTATTTGAGTTGATGCGCCAACATCAACTCAAAATGAATCCCACAAAGTCCTTTCTGGGTGTATCTAGTGGCAAATTCCTGGGATTTGTCATTACCGCTAAAGGCACTCAAGTGGACCCTGATAAAGTCAAGACCATCCTAGAAATGCGACCGTCCCGTAATCTGAGAGAACTCAGGGGATTTCAAGGTCGTCTGGCTTATATCCGGAGATTCATATCCAACCTCTCTGGGAGATATCAGCCTTTTTCTCGTCTCATGAAGAAAGGTGTATCCTTCGTATGGGACGAAGCCTGTCAGCAAGCGTTTAATAATATCAAACGCTATCTCACTCATCCGCCAGTTCTGGTGCCTCCCGTCATAGGAAGACCATTCTTGCTGTATGTTCGAGCAATGGATCATTCTCTGGGAGCTCTTCTCGCATAGAAGAACGATGTGGGTCATGAACAGGCTATCTACTATCTAAGCAGGATGATGATCGGAGCTGAACACCGGTACAGTCCAGTGGAAAAAGAATGCCTGGCTCTGATGTTCGCTATCCAGAAAATGCGACACTATGTCACGGGCCAGACTATTCATATCATCTTCAGGATTAATCCTCTTCGGGTACTATTGAATAAGCCAAGTGTTCTTAATTCCTGACTCGCGACTTAGACGATGTTATTAATTAACACCTTATGACATGGTGTACGTCCCTCAGAAGTCCATCAAAGGCCAAGCATTGGCTGATTTCCTAGCTGCTCATCCGATCCCGGAGGCCCCCAAACTATACGAGGACATTCCCGACGAAGTTGCAGAATATAATTCCGCAATGGAAAGTGATACATGGCAACTATTCTTCGATGGTTCCTCCAGGACTGGTCCCAGGGAAAACGTGGTTTCAGGAGTAGGAATTGTCCTGGTTACTCCTGATAAACTCGTCATCTATCGAGCATATTCTCTTAGCGAGCCATGTTCCAATAGTGTGGCAGAGTATAACGCTCTACTAATCGGGCTCCAAGTCGCTAAAGAATCGGGCATCGAATCTCTGAAAGCTTTCGGTGATTCTCTGCTGATCGTCAATCAAGTCAGAGGAATATACAAAGTCCGGAATCCAGACCTCATCCCCTATCAACGAGCAACGGTCGAGATAGCCATGACATTCAAAGGGTTCTTCCTAGAGCATGTACCTCGATCTCAGAATCTAGAATCTGATGCCCTAGCCAGTCTAGCTGCAGATTTAGCTACTCCTATAAGAAGGCAAAATTCGGTGATCCTTCTTAACAAAGATTTATTCTGTGTGAAAAATAACTTACACATAAAACGCAGCTACGCTGTGAACACCGATCCTCCCAAGAGAGACTGGAGAAGTCCCTTTATAGATTTCGTGGCATACGAAATCTTGCCGGAGGACCCTAAAGAAGCAGTATCCGTCAAAAGACGATCATTACGCTTCTATTTTGATGCGTCTTCACAGTGTCTATATCGCCAGACCTACGATGGACTGCTATTGAGATGTCTCTCCGATGACGAGGCACAACGGGTTATTCGTGAAGCGTACGACTGCATATGCGGAGCGCATCAACCCGGTCCTAAGCTACAGGATCGTATCAGGAGAATGGGCTATTACTGGCCTACTATGATCACAGATGCAATAAGGTATGCAAAACAATGCAAAGCCTGTTAGGTTCATGCAGACTTTATACATCAACCTTCTGAACATCTACATCCTACGGTTGTATCCTGGCCTTTCGAAGCATGGGGTATGGATATCATTAGTCCTATTCACCCGTCTTCTTCCAGAGGTCACCGGTTCATACTGGCCATTACGGATTATTTCTCCAAATGGGCAGAGGCGATCCCTCTTGCTGAGGTGAAGGCATCTAATGTGATCAGCTTCATCAAGCATCATGTCATTTATCGCTTTGGGATACCTCGAAAAATAATTCATGACAATGGGCCTCAATTCATCAGCCAAGCGTTTAATCGATTTTGCGATAAAAATCAGATATAAAATATGGCCTCTACGACATATAATCATGCTGCTAATGGTTTGGTAGAAGCTTTCAACAAAACCATTATCAAGCTCTTGATGGCTCCTATCAATGGCAAATTCCTGAAAAGGTACTACGCTTAACCTCCTTTGCTCAAATGGAGTATGGTGAAGATCTCATTCTGACAATACTACTTCCAAAACGAAACTAGTTGGATCGTATTCTATCATGTCCATATAACCTCTGAATAGATATGTTTACCTAATTTGGAACTTCAAGACCTATCACGTCCATATTACCTCTGATAGTGTTTTGTGTACAAATTTTAGTCGGAGCATATTCTATCACGTCCATATAACCTCTGAATAGATATGTCCTGCTGAAGCTTACCGAGAGTATATCACGTCCATATTACCTCTGATATCACTTTCACCCAAACCTGTCATTTATATTCCAAAATGATGGGTCCACAAAGTCAGATAAAAGCCTTTTCACTATTCCCAGAAAGAGCAAAATTACATTGAAAAGCAAAAAAAGTACATCATTTGGGGGGAGCGGTTAGGTCGCAAATCTGCCGTGCCAGAGCAGCCATTCTCTCATCCCTGGAGTTCAAGACGTCAGCGCGAGCTCGTTTCAACCTTGCCGCATCATTGTTCAAAGCAGCTAGCTCGGACCGAGCATGTGCAAAACCTGTGTGGACGACACCCACATGCGTCAGGTTCTGTTGAGCGGTCTCCATTCGACGCTTCAGCACATCTCGAGATGCCGACAAAGAGACAGCCTCCTCCTTCGCTTGAGCGAGTTCATCTCTCAATCTGCGGACCCTTGCTGTCACTTCCTCATAGTCGACTTCGCATTGAGTCAGCTGAGGAATGACATACTCCAGTTCGGCACGCTTATGATCCATCTCCTGCTGCTGTTCCTGGATGGATTTATTCAGAGATTCTAGTTGCCCAGCAAGCTCTGCAGTCAGGGAGTCATACCTAGCTTGAACGAGACCGCAATGCTGCCTCGAGATAGCTGCAGATATTCGTTAATGGGTTGCTCCAAACCATTAACTATCTCCTCCAGTATGTCAGCTACCCCAGTGTTGTTGAATTCTCTGATCGGCACTATCGCTAACCGAGAGGACCTCCTCAGAGCCTCGAAGCTTAGATTCTTCTCTAACACCATTAATATTAGCGTTTTCAAGGTGGTGTAGAAGATACTAGTATACTGCTCAGTCAGCATAGCTAGATCTGAATGAACGCTGGGAGTAGCAGCAATATTGGCGAACCTCCCTCCAGGAACGACCGCAGACGATGTTGCCACAGCCGTCGCCTCAATGGATGGTACGACAAAAGAAGATGCGCCAACAACGGACGAAGTGACCGGCGTACTCAAAGGAGGCAATGTCACAATGACAGGATCATCCTCCTCTTGAGATATCGGAACCACTTCAGGCGAGCCGGCACCCAAAAATGTTTCCTCTTCGAAGTCGGGCACCTCCATGTCATCGCCAGGAGCTGAAACAGAGCCAAAAGGCGCGCCAATACTGCCCTCCCCGTAGATGTCTTCCCCTGAAAAGAAGACAAAAGAAAGTTAATATCAAAATGATGTTAATTTTTCTAAAAAGAGGCGTAAGGACGATATTTACCCATGGCCGATGGTATATATGTCGCATCTGCGGCCAGTACAACTAAATCATTTCTTAATGATGCTAAGCGAGCTGTCATACCTGGAGAAGGGGGTGTGCTAACTAACATCGGCAGGTATTCTTCCGAGTCTTCATCCAGATCCAATCGAGGTTCATCAGGTGGAATCTCGCTGGGTGCACCTACAAACACGGCAGGAGTTTCTCTCGATGCTAATCTGGATAAAGATATCCTTATTCGGCTCGGCCTCGAAGGCAATCTCGTGCCACTACCTGAAGCGGTAGCAGCGACAGCAGCCTCAAGCAGAGAGTCTCCGGCACCGCCAGCCGAAACTGTGGTGGTTCCCTCTCTAAAAGGCGAGGAACCTCCAATCAAAGAATCATCCCCAACAGGGGGAACAGCAGGTTCACTTCTAGGAACCTCATGGCCGGGAATCCTGAGAGGACGACTAACCGTCTTCTTCTTCTTCTTGCGAGGGAAAGTCTCTTTCAGAACATGAGCCCTTCGCTTACCAGAGATGACCAGAGGCCCTGCAGGCGGAGGTATTTTACCCCTCGGTACCGCCAACAGAGGATCATCTGGATTGACGGAATCTTCACCCTCGTCAGAGGAGACCGAGGGGATTTTGTCTCTTTCTGCGGACTTGGAGGAGGGCATCCTAAAACTTCCATGCATATCAAAATCGCGATGGAAGGTTGTCACGACCCGCACCCAGTGTAGGGATGCAAGTCGGGAACAACGCCCAGCCTACGCCGCAGCATCGGCGGTAGAACGTTGTCTTGGTCAACTATACTATCTAATTATATCACAAAATGTATAATCCTCCAATAATATCTCAACTCCAAGAAGAGTAATCAACTTAATTCAACACAATACTCAATCACATTTCTATGGCACGAGAGGATATCACAGAAGTCTAACATAACTAAGCAGTTAAAAATATATCAACAACAAATAGAAATAATATCAAACACAAATATATGCCGGAAATAAATCCGGTACCAACATGCTAAAGAGAACTAACTATGCTAACTAGTGAATCCGGCTAAATCTCTCGACAGTCACTCCAGAACTAGTGGGTCCAAGTCTGCACCATCTATAGGCTGAGGTCCGTAGTATATTGGACACCAATCTCCCGGATCCTCTGAAAAATATTTTCCAGTCAGGAATGGAGCGAAGTACAACCCAATAGCAGTTTCAATTAATTGACAAAAACTATAAAGCAGTAGAATAGAAGATGCTATCTACGATGAGGATATAACTGATAATCAAGAACAATGAGAGAATAGGCAATACTAACAACAGAATATAATTAATGCGTACAAGAATAAAGAAATGAACTATAATGTCAGAATAGAACAAGGTAATCAATGAACTGAATAATGGAATCTACAATAACTATGTGATTTGAGATACTAACTAAATATGTGATCGGCCTGGGAGATTCAATGATTACACTAAGGAGCTAACTCAACCATACGTGAATTGCATGGTTAGTTAGTAGCCAATGATTACACTACTAGCCGATAGTTTCTTGATCACATATTTAATTGGTATTTTCCCCGCCCCGACTGATATGATGGATCGAATCATGACACGTCACTAGCCAATGTATCCAATATTTAATCTACAATATTCAATGTTATCCAATACTAACAAGGACAGTATCCGATACCATCTCCATAATCAAGGTAACATCCCATGACTAACGATCCAATAATAATACCAATCCGTGTACCATCGTGTCAAGAATCATAAGTAACATTTCTAAATACTTGAATTATAGTGGTAATCAAATAATGAAAACTATCAGAGAATGTACTCGCCTGTGGTCCAGAGCAAATGATAAAAATGATGTCTGAACTGGTGTCACAGACCTATATATAAAATATTGCATTAATACAAGTTTTTGGGAAGAGAAATAAATTAAACTAGTCAACTTTCTAGGTCATAAAGTCATTTCTAAGTCAAAAGTCAAACTAGGTCAACTCTAAGTCAACTATGGTCAACTATAGTCAAATTATGGTCAACTACCTATTTCTAGGTTGCATGAGTCTAACTCAAAGATATTAAGCTCACACACTATGAATCTAGGCCATACAAGCTACATCTTAGGATACTAAGATACCGTATCTCGGGATACACAAACAAGGGATAAATATAACACATATGTACATATCAAACAATATTATATACATAAAATCCTAATTACAAATGCTAAATGGATACCTTGGTTTCGAACCAACTTGGTATCGCAATACTAAACCTCTATCTTGATATCAAAACCCAATACCTTGATTATCCTCCAATACCTTGATACTTACCTTGGTATCTTAAGGTAAATTCAAAACCTTATTTATACTAACTACCCAACAATAATTATAAACTACTATATATTTAATATTTATATAATACTATATACCTTATTTTAGTCACCTTCATACCAACCCATAATTAGTTTACAACTATCCTATTACTTATGTCAATACCTACTACTCATACCTTGGTATATCTTGATACTTACCTTGATATCTCAAGGTAATTGCCAAAATCTCATATATATACTAACTACCCATCAATAATTACATATATCAATCCAATATAACTCTAGTATGTACTAATAGAAAAATACTAACTACCAACTACACACTAACTATTAAAACATATATACGTACATACATACCTACAAATATATAATATATAAAAGATACTCATAACAATTGATAACTAAAATATACTAACTATTCTAATAAATTTATATGCTACAACTAAATATATACATATATAGTATACTATAAAAAATAGCAATTATGAACATATTTATATATATATATATTAATTACCATATATATATATATATATATATATATATATATATATATATATATATAAAAATACATATATATAACCCACCATATATATTTATACAATATATATTTAAATACATATATATAACCCATAATATATATTTATACAATAAACATATAAAACTATATATAACTATACATACACTTATACATAGTAAATTGTATAAAATACCACATAGTAACATACACACGCACATATAGTAATATGTATATATAACTATACATATATGTATACATATATATAATCATACAATAATATAAATATATAACAATATATAATATAACTATATATATAACCACATATAAATATATCTACTATATTATATATACATATGCTACCACTTATATATATATATATATATATATATATATATATATATATATATATATATATATATATATATATATATATATATATATATATATATATATATATATATAATCATATAATAACTATAAATAATCTAATTATTTAATTAAATATACACATATATTATATAAAATATATACATATATTTACATCCCTAACATATATTATAACATATATATTAATGCACGTAGAAGAAAGCTACATAATATATATTCTATTAATACATATATAATACATAGATCTATGATACAATAAACACTATAATAAATATACATAATACATATATAATATATATAGATACATACACAATTATAATTCAAGAATTAAAGTACAATTAATTAGATCTACACATAAACACACAACAATTGGAGAGTATCACACCATATCCCACTAGATCTAGGATACGCATGCGACACGAGTCCACCACACATCCAATTTTATCCCGAAGGACACAAACAAATAACATATAATATTTATGAACAAAACAAAGTGTCAAATATAGATCTATGTGTCCGTGTCAAAATACGACATGTACAAAGTTTCGTGTCGGAGGAAAAACTCCCAAAACAACACGTATCACCAAATTATTGGGATACGACCTACATATACCCAATTATGGACACGACACTAGCCCCAAACACATAAACATATGCC
This sequence comes from Iris macrosiphon, assembly GCA_036927795.1. Lineage (NCBI taxonomy): Eukaryota > Viridiplantae > Streptophyta > Magnoliopsida > Asparagales > Iridaceae > Iris > Iris macrosiphon. The sequence continues at coordinate 140,404,108 of JAYESA010000014.1, forward strand.
AAATTGATCTATAGGATCAATTGACACACACAACAAAAGTCATTTTCGGAATTCCCCCAAAATTGACACAAAAAGCACCATAACTTTCTCCATAGGTCTCCTATGAACACAAAACCAAATCCTATGGGTAGTACATACATATGGGTTGATTATTCATGATTAAATCTCAGATTTAGAAGCTATTTTAAGGGGAAAAAATAAATTATACCTATTGGGAGATGAATTTCCAATGAAACCTCCAAAATTGGTGAAATTTGCCTCCAACTTGTAGATCCTTGCTCCTCTTTGTAGATTCTTGCTTCCTCCTTCTAGATCCTTGCTCTTCTAGTCTCCAATAGTGATTTGGGAAGTAATTGGATGAAAATTTGGTAGGAATTTGATGAAATTTGGTTGAGAGAAATTCTAGATCTAGATTTGGAATAAAAAATAAAGAGAGAGAAAGTTTTCATCCTCTTTATATAGGCCTCACTTGCCCCCTGCCTCAAGCTACTATGTAAAGTCTAAAATACCCCTTGGGACCTCTCATGAAAAATTTAATTAAGGAGGAAAGCTTCTAATCCAATGGTTTAATTAATTTAATCATCCTCCTAATTAATGGGCTTTCTAGTTGGGCTCAATTCTAACAATTAATACATGTTGGTCCATGAGTCTAAACTAAACTAGTTAGGTCCACTAACACAAGTCCAAAAAAATAAATCTAACATGCTAATAATAAATAAATAATACAATAAATAAATATTTAACATGCACAATATTTAATTAATTATAAAATGACCAAAATACCCTTTTCTAGAAAATACGGTAGTGACAAGTCTATCCCCCTTCAAATAATTTTGTCCTCAAAATTTAAGGGTGATCGTACTCCTTCTAGGTCAAACCCCCAGCAATCATAGTCTAATAAGGTCTTATCTCACTAAGAACAGTCCTATGCAAAGAATATCATGCATGGTCATGGTCTTCACCTGTCTTCTGTCTTATTACTGTTGTCTCTATCAGGGTATTCTATAGCTACACTAACTATATAACACAAGCATCCAAAAGGTACTAAAGAATCAATCAATCAAAATAGATGAAAGGAACAGAAAGAAAGAACAGACTCTCTAACCCATCACCTGTAGTATTGGTCTCCTCGACCGTCATCGCAAATGCTCTGCCCTGCCGAGGTAGCTCCCTCTGCGGATGATGAGCAATCTGTGGTGCTACAGGTGGCCTAACTCCACCTCTCTGGCCTCGATCTGCATCCTGGCCTGGACGTTGAAGTGTCCAGAGATAACCTTCACCATATGCTTCATTGATCCATAATGTAAGCATGCTCCAAGTCTCTTCCGGCACATCTCCCAAGTGTGCCCAGTCTTCTTGCAATAGGTGCATTGAGGAGCCTGTTGCACTTGTCTCTGAGCTTGCTGTGGTATCTGTTGTACTGGAGCTTGTACTGGAGCAACAATTGGTTCTGGCATCTGATATTGCTGCTGATAGGCTCTAAACTGTACTGGAAACTGCTGTTGCTGGAACCGCGGTCTCTTTGTCGGTCCCGCACTGCTACTGTCACCCCCAAATATATTACGGTCCCTCTTCGACTTCAAGTTCCACTCCCGCTCGACCTTGCGTGCCTTCAAAAGTATCTCAGAATACGTCTCGTAGAAAGACAGAATGAGAATCTTCACTTCCCAATTCAGACCCTCGCGGAAACGAATAGCCCGAACTTCTGGCTCTCTCACTAAGTATTCTGTAAATTGGCTCAGCGTCCCGAACTCTGCGGCATACTCCTCTACGGACATGCTTCCTTGTGTAAGGCTCTCAAATTGCCTTCCTAATTCCAATCTGTCCGTCCGAGCAAAGAACTTCTTCTTAAAGAGATCCTTGAATATCTTCCAAGACTACCCCACATTAGTAAGAATTGGCTCATTTCTGAACCAAGTGCGGGCAACGTCGAACAGTTGAAGTCCTACCGCCTCAACCTTCAGATCCTCCGCAAGACGGGACACCTTCATGAGTCGCTCGATATCTTCAAGCCAATCGTCAGCATAGACTATACCTTCTGTACCCTTGAAAACTCGAGGCTCAAGCTTCTTGAAATTTTGAATATTGCCTGTCTTGATCTGAATATCCTGTGGCTGTGGAGGAGCCTCTCTCTGAACTGCTGCTATAGCTACCTGATGGGCATTTTCCATACTCTGCCGTATCATATCTGACTGCCTGTGCTGGGCTTCTATCTGTGCCTTCGGTAATTCCATCATCTCTCTAAACAGTGCAACCATCGGCGCGGTATCTCCTGAAAATGGAGGTGGTGGAAGTCCCTCCGAAGCAACTGGAGTAGTCCTCGGAATAGGTGGAGAAGAACCCCCGAAGGCAGCCGAGACTCCTACATGAACTGATATCGTAGGAGGTACAAACCCTACTGCCTGAGTGGAAGATTGAGAGGTGGCAGACCTCGCAGAAACTGCTCCCGATCGATGAGATCTAGTCTTCGGCGGCATCCTGAAGACAGATCAAAACAAAAGAGATCAATTCGACACAAGAGAAGATATTATCAAGGAAGGACAACAATATTCAAAGTATTCAGAAGGAATCAAAAGTAGCGATTCAATTCAGATTGGAATTCCTAGTTATGATTGAGTATCCCTCTCTCTTCCTAGTATCCTATGTCCAATATCCTATCGCAGGCTCACAGTAGTACAACTAAGTCGTCTCACTGTCACGCCCCAAATCTTCTGCAAGCCCGATAGTCCCCGCTGAACGTGAATCACCATGTTACAACTCTCCCGCGGGACAATCGTTCTTATCGGGACGTGATGCCGTGCAAGCCTAAGATGCGCTTGCACAAGGCCAAAGCTTTGAACAAGGGCAAGTAAGCTATTCAATACTGAAGCAGCGACACACATATTGCAGAAAAGTAAAGAACACAGTGGCATATGAAAACAGGCTCTTTTATTGATAATCAGAAGTGTTACAAGCGGCGCAAGGCCGAGGTTACAGATCGCTCAAGCACTCTTCTCTCGATTACAATAACACAGTTCCATACATTATGTCCCTCTATACAAAAGCAGCTCCATCTCGATACGGCTCAAGGCATCGACTCCAGATTTTGGGTTGCTTGGGATGAGGCACGGCTATCGCTTCCTCGGACGAAAGAGCACCTGAGAACAAGCAGACTGTTGGTGGGTCAGCATTTTATGCAAGTACTGGTGAGCTAAAACAACTGAACAGAAGCTACACCCCCTGAAACCCACACTAAGTAATCATGTGGCAAAATATTACATTACTAGTGATCTTGCTACTTTTTACCTAAGTTCATTTCATGCAGTTCAGAACTATAGTCAGATTACATCTTTTGAAAACATAACTTTGAAACAGTTTTCATATTCAAACTTATAAGCATACAAATCGGGACAGTGCTCTATCGTGCAGTACGCAGCATGTATTGTGCAACACAAATCTAACTCTTAGGGGCAAAGCTTATCTAGCAGACTGATTATATCAAATTAAAGCAAACTTATCAAGTGGACTATCATTTATTTATTAGCACACAAGCAGACACATCTATATGATTTCGGTCCCCGAGAAACTCAGGATCGGTAGCGGTAGTCCAGCTAACCAATGACTCACATTCTGATCCTATTAGCAGCTGTGACCGAGGTTCAGACCTGCACTAATAGTCATTGTCTGACCGATGTAATGCATGAAGCACTAACAGATAATCTCTACGATACAGACAAAATGAATGAGCAGACTTATGTAATAACTCATATTTCTTACCCCATAGCCGAACGGTTATCCCTGCAGCAGACACACAAGTTAGTCATAATTTACATATTCATAACTTATCTATCAATCACTGGCGTCATCAATCGATAGGTATGCAAGAAGGTAAACCTAGCATGCGCCCTATCTATATGACGGTCCATGGGTTGCCCCATGATTAGCAGCAGTTGTCCAAGGTTCAGCTCTTCACTAGCACGCACGGGTGTCGGTAGCTGTCACCCGAGGTCCAGCTCTACCAACACACCCGAGTACTAGCAGCTGTGACATCATGGGTTCTGCACCACACTAATAGACATATCGCCCCACTAGACCCCCTTACGGGCCGTATACCTCAGGGCGATCCAAAAATCTCTTCCGGACCGAGCGATTCCCAGTGCCCTAGGAATCGTTCGAGAGACAAGACCTTGTGCACAAGTTGTCCGAGACCAATGCAATGACATAAACACATAGTGCAAGCAAAACAATGATCAAGCAAAACATATGCGGTCTAACGAAACACATCTTATCGAAATGAAGCACATCTTATCACATTACTAATAGCACACCCCACTAGACCCTTGCGAGCCGTATCCTCAGGGCGCACTATTAGTCTCTGCATTCACATATTTCACTTAGAGCAGTTCGATATAGCAAACAGACAAGCGAAACATATTAAGGCAAGCATGATTGATTTTATAGTTAACATGCAATAACTATCTCTTTCTTAGCATATTCAAAGGGACATATTCGAGACATTCATTTACTTAACTTTCTTAGCATAGCAAATGTTCGTTCGATAGCTGTGTCGGTGTTTCTAAGCATGCAATATTTCTTATTCTCTTTAGCATAGTAATGGTTCTATCTTATTCTGACAAGCATTCATATTCTCTTAGTTAGGCAGCAGATTTATTTCGATGACAAGCTATGTGAGTTCTCTTATTAGCATACTGAGTCATTTCTATCATTCTCTTATGAAAACATTTTTCTAAAGCAAACAAGCATTCAAAAACTCAGATTCATTATTAAGTCGTGCAAGAATCAGAGAATGCAGTTCTGCCCACTCACATTGATTAATCGGTCGGGAACTCTCCGAGAAGACTTCCGTTCGAGCAAGCAAGGCGATCTCACTTGTACATAGTGCCTACGCGGAGCGGGGCACTACACGCACTACCACGACATCGTAATATTGCGAAGCCTGACCTACATGGGCCACCACTAAAAATGTGTCACGATCCGCACCCAGTGTAGGGATGCAAGTCGGGAACAACGCCCAGCCTACGCCGCAGCATCGGCGGTAGAACGCTGTCTTGGTCAACTATACTATCTAATTATCTCACAAAATGTATAATCCTCTAATAATATCTCAACTCCAAGAAGATTAATCAACTTAATTCAATACAATACTCAATCACATTTCTATGGCACGAGAGGATATCACAGAAGTCTAACATAACTAAACAGTTAAAAATATAACAACAACAAATGGAAATAATATCCAAACACAAATATATGCCGGAAACAAATCCGGTACCAACATGCTAAAGAGAACTAACTATGCTAACTAGTGAATCCGGCTAAATCTCTCGACAATCACTCCAGAACTAGTGGGTCCAAGTCTGCACCATCTATAGGCTGAGGTCCGTAGTATGTCGGACACCAATCTCCCGGATCCTCTGAAAAATGTTTTTCAGTCAGGAATGGAGCGAAGTGCAACCCAATAGCAGTTTCAATTAATTGACAAAAACTATAAAGCAGTAGAATAGAAGATGCTATCTACGATGAGGATATAACTGATAATCAAGAACAATGAGAGAATAGGCAATACTAACAACAGAATATAAATAATGCGTACAAGAATAAAGGAATGAACTATAATGTCAGAATAGAACAAGGTAATCAATGAACTGAATAATGGAATCTACAATAACTATGTGATTTGAGATACTAACTAAATATGTGATCGGCCTGGGAGATTCAATGATTACACTAAGGAGCTAACTCAACCATACGTGAATTGCATGGTTAGTTAGTAGCCAATGATTACACTACTAGCCGATAGTTTCTTGATCACATATTTAATTGGTATTTCCCCTGCCCCGACTGATATGATGGATAGAATCATGACACGTCACTAGCCAATGTATCCAATATTTAATCTACAATATTCAATGTTATCCAATACCAACAAGGACAGTATCCGATACCATCTCCATAATCAAGGTAACATCCCATGACTAACGATCCAATAACAATACCAATCTGTGTACCATCGTGTCAAGAATCATAAGTAATATTTCTAAATACTTGAATTATAGTGGTAATCAAATAATGAAAACTATCAGAGAATGTACTCGCCTGTGGTCCAGAGCAAATGATAAAAAATAATGTCCGAACTGGTGTCACAGACCTATATATCGAGGCACGCCTCTGTATTTAATGCGCGGAATGATGGCAGCTCCTCGAGGCACGTCTCTGCATTTAATGCGCAGAATAATGGCAGATCTTCGAGGCACGTCTTTGCATTTAATACGCAGAATGATGGCAAATTTTCGAGATACGTCTCTGCATTTAATGCGCAGGATGGGGGCAGATCTCTGCATTTAATGCAAGAGATTTGATTATATCTCCAAAATCCGTAATTTCGGCTAAAATGTCCACATCATCGCTTTTGCGCATTACGCCATCGGGCTATTCTCAGCTATGGGAGCACTATGTACGCTATCTCCTTGGAATACGCCAACTCAGGCCATATTTGCATTGGTGCGTATTAAAGCTATTCGATCCAGAATTTGCTCAAGCCTCAGTCAAGGAAGGAGGATCAGCTAGCTTCTACGCCCACTCGGCTTCTACGCCCACTCGACTTCTATGCCCACTCGGCTTCTATGCCTGCTCAGCTTCTACGCCTGCTCGGCCTCTACGCCGGTTTGATAACTCTTTGGCTTCTATTCCATGGTGACAGTTATTGGCTTCTACGTCAACCTTTTCTACGCGAGGGATAACTACCTACGTGGCTTTTATGCCGTGATCTTCGCAGCAGTTATACGCATTATCTCTTAATGGGACACGCGTCACACGCTCATTCAAAAGGTCATTTATACGTGGGCAACGGTTATTATAACCATCGCGTAAAATGGTGCTATACTTTCCACTACCCGGCTTCTACGCCGACTGGATGGTCACTGTCACTAAAACCCTATAAATAGAGACCTCTATCAATAGAGGTCCAATGTCGAAAAGCTGAAGGTCAGAAAACTGAAGGTTAGAACCGAGGTCAAAGATTCCAAGATCAAAAGAGAAGGTCAAGGAACTAAGAGTCAAGGGTCTTTGAGAGAGAAGAATCCAGAGCTCAGGCAAAGAGTAGTGATCGACGACTTTGGCATCGAACATCCACTCTCTTTAGCAACCTTCGAAGATGCTTTCTGTCTTCTACGGCACTTCTTCATCATCGTGTGGTCCAAGGGACAAAGTGATCGACTGCAGATCAGACTCCTATAGCAATATTTATCCAGATTAAAAATTGTACTTGACATCCTCGTATAGGATTAATTGTACTTATTGTTTGTAAACCAAAGAGCGAGTATCGTATAAACTTTGTCCTATTTCTTTCGTTTATTATCAAACACACATAATACATACGTACGCTGTAAAATGAATAATAATTCATAATTGGTATATATTGTCACAAGTTACATGCAATACTAATCTCATCCACAAAACCAAATAGAAATAAATACCAAATATGACAATGAACCAAGTATGATATAGTTGAGAATAACTAATAGTTGGGTGTAGACAAATCCACTACCAAATTAGTATATGAAAAAAAAATAAGTACATCATTTAATGATCATAGAGGCTCGAAGGAAAGACCTCATCGAAAGAGAAAGAAGTAGCAAGTCTTGATCCGTGCTCCTGCAAACAACCATGATCGTCTACACCTGGAGATGGACCAGGTCCTCAGAGGGACATAACAAGATACATAGAAGCATGCCAATCATAAACTGAATATAAACATATGTACTGGATAAACTAACCAAGCTACATGAATGCAATTGAGGATAACCTTTGCACAAATGGGCTGTCTGGATAAAAATGGGATTGGCGTAATTATCTTGGAGAATCAGTGTCCTATAAAGCATAACGTATTTTGATCGTCAGAGGTCGCCTGTAAATAATATAAGGATCATCTGACCACACATCTCCGGCGGAGCGTGCGGATTACAAAAGGAATGTGTAAAGTAGCCCAAACGACTCGTGTATATCCTTCCCACCCAAATGGTTGTCCAAAATTGTGTCCATGACATGACAGGTCCAGTTCCTCACAACTAAGTCTAATGGATGCACCTAGACACTAAATATGACTAGGCCGACACACATCCATTATGTATCATGAGCGATCCGAATACGATGGTCTGTACCCTCTCATGCATATCATACATCCGTGTATGTACAAAGTATGTGTCATGGTCATGAAGATATTAGAATACCTTTTAATTATAGGGTGGTCACATAACTCTAGGCCAATATGCATGGTAAACAAAATAAAGATGCAATCTGCCGTTGCACCCAAGTCTATCTTGGACGCATAATTTTTATAGAAAATAACTAAGAAAATAAGTAACATAAATATAACTTACTGTACAAAATATAAATAAACAGTCATCAGGGCAAGGTATACTTGTCTGTCAGTTATTTGGTTCTAAAACGATGGAAGACAATATGATACATCGAACCAGAAAATGTGAAAGCTGAACAAACATTTTCGGATGCTGAAATAAGCATCACCAATATTTTTAGAATGAGCGAGATAGCCAAAAAATTCTACCCTTTCGTCCAATTTAGACACAAGGGCTAAAACGATAATTTTGGACCAAAATAGGGTACATGTAGACCACTTTGCACCAAAATAAGTGCCAGGGGTAAAGGTCTCTAAATAGGATAATTTATAGGTCAAATAAATCTTAATCGACGATACAAACTCAGTGGTATGTCCAGTTTTGGATTCCGGTGAGCCGATCACAAAATTGATCGTCAAGTCGAATCGTGGGACTCGCGAAACGGCGATCCGTCGACTGACTCAGAATCGGACGAAACTTGGGTCACATGACAAATCAAATACGGCGAGTCCAATAACGCTGGTTTCATGATGATTCGATGAATGATCACAAACTAATTGAAAATTTTATAAAACACTGATACGAGAGACTTTTTACGGATACAGGTTGATTCCGGCGCGCACACACGTCAAAATCAACTTCCGTGAAAGTCTATACATCAGGATATACCATACACACCTTTTGGGGCAATTGGTACATGAAGAGGCGATCCTGTTTGGCGGGGTGCACTCCATATTTGGGTTTTAAAAATATAATTTTTAGTCATTTTGGAAACAGAATAACTTGTGATTATAATTAAATAAAATAAACTAAATGATAGAAATAATCTTGGCTATGTAGTGAATAAGTTTCTTCAAATAGATTTTAAAAATATTAAACGAGTTAGTAGAAAACTGGGGACGAACATAGGTACTTGGACTAATTTTCTGAACTATTTTGGAACAATTTTCCGCCCAACTTTCACTTGATTTTTATCTCAATTCAGACCACCTAAATTCATCCCACTTGAAGGAAATCCTAGTGGGTCATGTTGTAAGCGCGTGCGGTAAAACCGTTCAAGAAAAGATCAAGAGAGGGGGAAGTTATGATAGCTGAAAGAGAGGGGTTCGAGAGGTTGTTCTGTCGCGCGTGGGGTATGCGGTCGGGTTCGACGGCTGTTTCCGGCGACTTCAGGCAGCGGCTGTAAAACCCCTAATTCTAAAAATCGTATTAATATTTTTAATTAAGTATTTAATTTAATTATAGTAATTATGAGCTAATTAGAGAAAATATAATTTATTTATTTTTTATTTTTAGGTATTTGTGCAATTAGGAATTTATGGAGCAATTATAAATTTTTCTTAATTCATTCCATGTAGAAGACCCTTTGGACAGCTGAGTAGATTTAATTGTACACACTAATAAAAATTTCTAGAACTTTATATATATATATGCATGCATATTTATATATAGAGAGATTTTATTATAGAAAAAGAATAGAATAGAAAATATGAATAGAATGGAAAAAAGAAAGAAAGAAAAGAAAAAGGAAAAAGAAAAAAAAATAAAAAAAATGGAAACAAACCCTAACTTGTTTAAACCTAAACCTACCTGACCCCTTTAGCAACCCCGCACCCGTTAAGGAAACCTAAGCAGCAGCCGCAGCTAATAAAGCCCCCCCCCCCCCCCCGCGAGCGGAAATTTCTCCCTCTCTCGTGATCTCTCTTCCTCTCCCTATATATATGAACCCATCGCAGAACCCTAACCCTAAATCCTCTCGACCTCGACCCAATCACTGCCCCGCTGAGCCCCAGCCCTGCAGCCAGTCGTCGGAGTTCTCCAGCCCAAGCCCGCTCGTCCGTGACCGCGCGACCCCGCTTCGCGACTGCAGAAATTGACTGCAATATACCTGTGTTCATACTCCATTTTCCATGTCGTTGCTCAACCAAACTCGACCCCGTCTTCACCGATATGATCCTCACCTGTCCCCCTTCCAATCCTGTATATTAGTTTTTATTGTACAACGCGTAAACCTAGGCGAAAATTGACGCTAAGCCGATGAAAAACCACGACATTTAATCTCAGAAAATTCTGTTGCAATGACCCATGTTCACGGATTCGTATCTCCCACCACAGAGATCCAAATTTAATTTTTCTTTTTTGTATGCGAAGACCACCTAACCTAGTTTATTTCCTGTCAAATACAATAATTTATTAAATACTGTATGTTAAATTAAATCAGGTAGAAAACTCCAAAAATATACTTTTTCCAAATTCCAAAAATTGTGATACGGAGCGCGTCCCGCCAAACGGGACCGCCCCGTCGTGTACCAAGTGTACAAAAAGTTGCACACGGTATACCCAGACGTGTGGGCTTTCGCAGAAACTGATTTGGATGCGTGTGCGCGACGGAATCAGCCCGTATCCGCAGAAATTCCACGTATCACAACTTTTGCAAAAGTCCTGCACATTTAGTGCACGCTCGTCAGAATGTGACAAAACTTGTGCCACTGGACTCGTGGTATCGCACCGGTCCTGTGACCCAATTTTTACGCAATTCTGAGATAGTTGACCAAGTCGCCTATTGGCGGGCCCCACGGTTGACTTTTTAGGCAAATTTGTGTTCGGCTCATCGGAATCCACAATGGGATATACTATTGAGTTCGTACTGACTTTTAGAGTTGGTTTGACCTATAATTTGTCCCATTTAGAGACCGTTACCCCTGGCACGCTTTTTGGTGCAAAGTGGGTCACACGTGGACCCCACTTGATCCGAAATTACTGTTTTGCCCCTGTGTCCAAATTGGATGAAAGGGTAATGATTTCTAGCTATTTTTCTAATTCTAGAAATATTGGTGATGTCTATTTCAGCATCCGGAGACGTTTGTTCAGAGCCATTAGTTTCTGATCCCGTGTCCTAGATATTTTGATGCCTACACTATACAGATTTTTTGCCAGGCAAGTATACCTTGCCATTGTACTGTTATGTATATTCCATATATTGCATGCATCTTTATTTTCTTTTATTAGTTCATATATTTTAACTGTTATAGAAAATGCGCGTCCAAGGAAACTTGGGTGCAACGACGGTGTCATCGTAATTATTTTATTATGTATATGCATTGACCTTGTTTATGAGACTGCCCTATTATCATAAAGCATCATTAGGTTTAATTTGACTGTGATACATTTTTACACGAGTTGTGAGTCTCATATAGATCACGGACGTACGTATTGACTGATCATCGGTACGTGTGGGACGTGCGTTAGGGATAACTGTTGTTAGAAACTTTGTATGCTAGTAGACTTGGCAGTTATTAGAGGTATTATCGTGTCATAGATGTGACATGCTTAGATCATGGGATGGGGAGAACAACAAGTAAGACGTTTGGGCTCCTTTGCACTTTTCCCTTGTTCGCCTGGATTCTCCGCCGGAGAAATGGGTGGTGATGACCACTATATATTATATATTATCAGGCGGCCTCTGCCGTTCAAAAGATGACATACTTTGTAGGCCCCTGGATCTCCAAGAGAACCATACCAATCCCATTTTTATCCAGATAGCCCAAGCGTTGGGAAAGTTGTTCTTAAACTGTATTCACTTAGACGGTTAGGCGACCCATTGGATATTTATTTTAGTACTCTATTGGCATGCTTTTATATATCTTGTTATGTCCCTCTGAGGACCTGGCCCTTCCAGGTGTAGCTGTTCTTGAGTATTCGCAGAAGCGCAGATTCGGATGGTTACATATGTTTCGAGGAGGTCTTCTATTCGAGCCCCGTGATTGTTAGTTGATATTCTTATATTGTGTTTGTTGTGTTGTACTTATATATTCTAGTTCGTCAGTGAATTTATTTCCATCCGACTATCATCTTAGATACTTTATATTAAGATCTAGTTTCATAGATATTAGTTATTTATTTATATATGATTCTGTGGATGAGATTTAGATTGTACCCTGCGACTTATGATAGATTTATACCACTTGTGGATTTGGTATTCATATTATAGTGTACGCATGTTGTTTGGTTTCCATATATTAGAGTTGCCATATCCATGCGGCTGGCATGCTTACGTGTCCTAGTCCTACGTATTTTGGGACTGGGGCGTGACATATTTTTAGTGGTGGCCCATGCAGGTCGAGAGCATATTGTCTCGGTTACGTTACTGTACCGAGCAAGCCTGCAAATAGGATTAGAATATAGGATCTCATCCACTATTGACTATGACTCGCATTCTTCTAATATGTTCTATTTGAATAATTGCATCCTGCTTGACTCGTGTGATTCCCTAATAGTTCTTGAGTATAGCCTCTCCTAGAATATAGAAGTCCCTATTGTTAGATAATAAGTAGGGTAACCTTCCTATTAAGAGTACAACTAGAGTGATGACACATCACTGAGTTAGAATACTTAATGAACCATAGCACCCTTACATGTAGATGGATTGACCATTATCCCTTGATAATTAGGGATGACTTGAGACAGTATAAACACTACTAGAGTCAGTTAGAAATTTGACCATAGTGTTTGACCCTAGCATGAAGGAACCAATAGAGATCCAAGATTTAACAATTTGACTAAATCTAACTTTTATAGTGAGATAATATTAGAACTATAAACTTAGATCATTGTCTTATTATTAGTAGACAACACCTTAGGAAGCCTAGAGGAATGTAATCAACACTTTTTCCTTGATCATACCTCGAACATAGCAACTAGCATACCACACCCCCTAGAAAACCATGATGCTATCTAGAGCACTCTATTTTAATTTCATATATTGTTCCTCTGCGACCTTAACGTTCACTAATTGTGCGATGACTAATTTTGTAAATTCCAGATTTTTCAAAATTTAAAAATTAATTTTCAGAAATTTTTTGTGATTTTTAACTAATTAAAATTAAGGTATTCTGGTATTTAATAATTTTAAATATTTTATTAAATATTAAAATATTATAAAAATAATATTTTTGGGTGTAAAATAAAATATTAGACATATGGTAATTTTTCTAGAATTTATTGGACCCCAGAACCATTTTTAAAGACCTAAAAACTAAATTATTTTAATAAACCAAAATAAACCCGATTTATTTTTGAACCAAACCAACCCAGACCGTCCCAATGAAGCCTTCGCTTACACTGGGGTTAGCCAAGACGAAGGATGAGCTGGAGGAATATATATCTGCCAGTGTCACCATCCCTTCCCCTGATGATGTAATCCCGCCAGAAGAGATACCTTATTTCCTCAATAAAAGACTATATTTGAACTACTCGGAGCGTATGGACATAAGTACACTATACTCCCTGGAGCATGGTCTGGGCCTTCACTTGCACATATAAGTGACCACTACCTGCACCGTGTACCGGCTTCGCTCTAGTCATAATTCTTATTTCTTTGTCCCACCCAGGAAGAAGGAAGATAAGATCATCATCTTCGGCATAGTAAAATGTCCCTGGTACTTCATCCTAAAGAAAGTAGAACCAGATTCCGAGGTAGGCAGAATGACACTCAAACGATACAGCTCGCAATTCCTATATCTTATCCAAAAGATGGGATACAACCTGGAGGTCACTGAAAGATTCAACTACTGCAAAGGTCGAAGGTCTCCTTTACGACTTCCCTCCTACGCATGTCACGACCCGCACTTGGTGTATGGATGCAAGTCCGAAACAATATCTAGTCTACGTCACAGAATCGACGGTAGAATGCTGTTTGGGTAATCTATCTAGCAATATAATAAGCCACCAACAATATTAATATACTCAATCACAGATCTAAGATAGAGAATAGTACGAATGTGATAAAAAAATAGAATACTCACAATATAACTCATGAGTCAAAAATAATAACATCAATGAGTCTGAGAAAATAGTAAATAGTAAGCTAGAGACAAATCCAGTACAAGAGAATAACTAAGATGCTACAAGTTTCGAGTCGTCTGTTTCAGTCGGGATGAGTCCCTCTTGAGCCAGGGTCTCTAGCTCTAAGCCCACAACATCCTTAAGCCCATAATGAGTAGGGTACCACTCCTCAGTGTCATCTGAGAAAAATATAACCAGTCAGGAAAGGAGCAGAGTACATCTCTAACAGCAGTTCTAATCAATGATATAAACTATGTAATAGTAAATAGATATGAATATACAAGATACAACAATAGATACAAGAGATATACAATAAAGAAAATACTAGAAATAAATACAAGAATGAACAATATGACAATGAACAAGAATACTAATGACTAAGTGAGTGAGTACTAGCTTTAACATGTGATCGGCTTGGGAACTTGCACAAGAAATTTGTACAAGGATAAGGGCCTGGCTAATCATATGTGCGGTGTATGATCAACACTCACAAGGAACAAAATATGCACAAGGAGGGTATGATCATATATCTACACTAAAATACTCTATACCCCCTACTGGTATAGTGGATCCAACCATGGTACGCTATGGTACGGGATTCTCTAGGAATGTAGCAAGTCTTCCCGAGAATTAGTGTCTGTACATGTACAAGAAACAAGAAAACCAGGCTTGCACAATATACACCATATATATACCAAGGAATAACATCTCATGACGACATCCGGATATATCAATCCGTATAACTATCGTGTCAAGAAATCAAGGATATCTACACTAGATACAATGAACATAGAGGATATCATAAATGAGAAACTATCAGAGAATTTACTCGCCTGAAGTCTAGTGAATAGTATCACAGATGTCTGGTATGGTACCTCGAAGACCTAGATATGGAATATAATATCAATACAAGCTTTCGAAATAAAAATAAGTTAAACTAGTCAAAATCTAGGTCGAAAAGCCATTTCAAAGTCAAAATAGTCAAACTAGGTCAACTCTAAGTCAAACTGGTCAAACTATCTATTTCTAGGTTGCAAGAGTCTATGTTTAGGATATTGGGTTCATATACTAAGAATCTAGGCCATACAAGTTAAACTAGGATACTAAAAAATCACTAAGATACCGTATCTCAAGATACGCAAACAATTAGATATAGAAGTATCATAATATGCATATTAAATCAATATTAAATATATTAATCCTAATTATAAATGCTAAGTGGATACCATGCCTTTAAACTAATGAGGTATCGCACCACTAAACACCCATCTTGATACCCAAACCCAATACCTATAGATACACATAAATGTCAATATATATATATATATATATATATATATATATATAACTATATGATATCATATAATTACATATACCACACAACCAAATGGCACATTCTCTTTCCGATCCAGAATCTCAACTGGCTGCTCTGGATAGCTAAGAGTAGGGCCCACCTCTATCTCTGAGTGTGTCACGACCCGCACCCGGTGTAGGGATGCAAGTCGGGAACAACGCCCAGCCTACGCCGCAGCATCGACGGTAGAACGCTGTCTTGGTCAACTATACTATCTAATTATCTCACTATAAAGCATAAACCTCCAATAATATCTCAACTCCAAGAAGAGTAATCAACTTAATTCAACACAATACTCAATCACATTTCTATGGCACGAGAAGATATCACAGAAGTCTAACATAACTAAGCAGTTAAAAATATAACAACAACAAATAGAAATAATATCCAAACACAAATATATGCCCGAAACAAATCCGGTACCAAAATGCTAAAGAGAACTAACTATGCTAACTAGTGAATCCGGCTAAATCTCTCAACAGTCACTCCAGAACTAGTCGGTCCAAGTCTGCACCATCAATAGGCTGAGGTCCGTAGTATGTCGGACACCAATCTCCCGGATCCTCTGAAAAATGTTTTCCAGTCAGGAATGGAGCGAAGTACAACCCAATAGCAGTTTTAATTAATTAACAAAAACTATAAAGCAGTAGAATAGAAGATGCTATCTACGATGAGGATATAACTGATAATCAAGAACAATGAGAGAATAGGCAATACTAACAACAGAATATAATCAATGCGTACAAGAATAAAGGAATGAACTATAATGTCAGAATAGAACAAGGTAATCAATGAACTGAATAATGGAATCTACAATAACTATGTGATTTGAGATACTAACTAAATATGTGATCGGCCTGGGAGATTCAATGATTACACTAAGGAGCTAACTCAACCATACGTGAATTGCATGGTTAGTTAGTAGCCAATGATTACACTACTAGCCGATAGTTTCTTGATCACATATTTAATTGGTATTTCCCCCGCCCCGACTGATATGATGGATCGAATCATGATACGTCACTAGCCAATGTATCCAATGTTTAATCTACAATATTCAATGTTATCCAATACCAACAAGGACAGTATCCGATACCATCTCCATAATCAAGGTAACATCCCATGACTAACGATCCAATAACAATACCAATCCGTGTACCATCGTGTCAAGAATCATAAGTAACATTTCTAAATACTTGAATTATAGTGGTAATCAAATAATGAAAACTATCAGAGAATGTACTCGCCTGTGGTCCAGAGCAAATGATAAAAAATAATGTCCGAACTGGTGTCACAGACCTATATATGAAATATTGCATTAATACAAGTTTTTGGGAAGAGAAATAAATTAAACTAGTCAATTTCTAGGTCATAAAACTATTCTAAGTCAAAAGTCAAACTAGGTCAACTCTAAGTCAACTATGGTCAACTATAGTCAAATTATGGTCAACTAGCTATTTCTAGGTTGCATGAGTCTAAATCAAAGATATTGGGCTCACACACTATGAATCTAGGCCATACAAGCTACATCTTAGGATACTAAGATACCGTATCTCAGGATACGCAAACAAGGGATAAATATAACACATATGTACATATCAAACAATATTATATATATAAAATCCTAATTACAAATGCTAAATGGATACCTTGATTTTGAACCAACTTGGTATCGCAATACTAAACCTCTATCTTGATATCAAAACCCAATACCTTGATTATCCTCCAATACCTTGATACTTACCTTGGCATCTCAAGGTAAATTCAAAACCTTATTTATACTAACTACCCAACAATAATTATAAACTACTATGTATTTAATATTTATATAATACTATATACCTTATTTTAGTCACCTTAATACCAACCCATAATTAGTTTACGACTATCCTATTACTTATGCCAATACCTACTACTCATACCTTGGTATATCTTGATACTTACCTTGATATCTCAAGGTAATTGCCAAAATCTCATATATATACTAACTACCCAACAATAATTACATATATCAATCCAATATAACTCTAGTATGTACTAATAGAATAATACTAACTACCAACTACACACTAACTATTAATACATATATACGTACATACATACCTATAAATATATAATATATAAAAAATACTCATAACAATTGATAACTAAAGTATACTAATTATTCTAATAAATTTATATGCTACAACTAAATATATACATATATAGTATACTATAATACAAATAGCAATTAGGAACATATTTATATATATATTAATTACCATATATATATCTATATATATATATTAATATTTAATATATTAAAAACTGCCAAACTGTCGCTAAATACCCTGTCTACTGTCACAGAAAGCTGCTGTGTATATAGATACACTGCAGTTTTTGTGACAGTTTCCTGCACTGTCACTAAAAACTGTCGCTGAAGCTTCTGATACTCTGCTGATACACTGTTGTTTCAGTGACAGTTTTCTGCAACTGTCGCTGACTGCTGTCGCTGAAAAGCTGCTATTATTTGCATTTGTTGGTGCTGTTGCGACACTTTTGGCTCACTGTTGCCGCTGAAAATATATGTATATATATATACAATATATATATAAATACATATATATAACCCACCATATATATATATTTATACAATATATATTTAAATACATATATATAACCCATAATATATATATTTATATGATATACATATAAAACTATATATAACTATACATACACTTATACATAGTAAATTGTATAAAATACCACATAGTAACATACACACACACATATAGTAATATGTATATATAACTATACATATATGTATACATATATATAATCATATAATAATATAAATACATAATAATATATAATATAACTATATATATAACCACATATAAATATATCTACTATATTATATATACATATGCTACCACTTATAAATATATATCTACATACATATATATATATATAAATAATCATATATAAATAATCTAATTACTTAATTAAACATACACATATATTATATAAAATATATACATATATTTACATCCCTAACATATATTATAACATATATATTAGTGCATGTAGAAGAAAGCTACATAATATATATTCCATTAATACATATATAATACATAGATCTATGATACAATAAACACTATAATAAATATACATAATACATATATAATATATATAGATACATACACAATTATAATTCAAGAATTAAAGCACAATTAATTAGATCTACACATAAACACATAATAATTGGAGCGTACCACACCGTATCCCACTAGATCTAGGATACGCATGCGACACGAGTCCACCACACATCTAATTTTACCCCGAAGGACACAAACAAATCACATATAATATTTATGAACAAAACAAAGTGTCAAATATAGATCTATGTGTCCGTGTCAAAATACGACATGTACAAAGTCCCGTGTCGGAGGAAAAACTCCCAAAATAACACGTATCACCAAATTATTGGGATACCACCTACACGTACCCAATTGTGGATACGACACTAGCCCCAAACACATAAACATATGCCAAATTAATCTATAGGATCAATTGACACACACAACAACAAGTCATTTTCGGAATTCCCCCAAAATTGACACAAAAAGCACCATAACTTTCTCCATAGGTCTCCTATGAACACAAAACCAAATCCTATGGGTAGTACATACATATGGGTTGATTATTCATGATTAAATCTCAGATTTAGAAGATATTTTAAGGGAAAAAACTGAATTATACCTATTGGGAGATGGATTCCCAATAAAACCTCCCAAATTGGTGAAATTGGCCTCCAACTTGTAGATTATTGCTCCTCTTTGTAGATCCTTGCTTCCTCCTTCTAGATCCTTGCTCTTCTAGTCTCCAATGGTGATTTGAGAAGTAATTGGGTGGAAATTTGGTAGGGATTTGATGAAATTTGGTTGAGAGAAATTCTAGATCTAGATTTGGAATAAAAAATGAAGAGAGAGAAAGTTTTTATCCCCTTTATATAGGCCTCACTTGCCACCTCCCTCAAGCTACTATGTAAAGGCTAAAATACCCCTTAGGGCCTCTCATGAAGAAATTAATTAAGGAGGGAAGCTTCTAGTCTAATGGTTTAATTAATTTAATCATCCTCCTAATTAATGGGCTTTCTAGTTGGGCTCAATTCTAACAATTAATACATGTTGGTCCATGAGTCTAAACTAAACTAGTTAGGTCCACTAACACAAGTCCAAAAAAATAAATCTAACATGCTAATAATAAATAAATAATACAATAAATAAATATTTAACATGCACAATATTTTAATTAATTATAAAATAACCAAAATACCCTTTTCTAGAAAATACGGTAGTGACAGAGTGATCCAACATGTGACTAGGATCTTCCACGTACCACCTTAACTGCGACACGTGAAACACGTTGTGCACTCCCTCCAATGCAGGTTGAAAGTCTAGTCTATAAGCAACTGCACCGACCCTCTCGAGAATAGTGAAAGGTCTGATGAATCACGGACTAAGATTCCTGCCTCTACCGAAATAAATTGTGTCTCGTGTCGAAGAAATTCTCAGAAACACCAAATCTCTGACCTCAAACTCCAAAGGTCTCTGGTGGCTATCGGCCTAATACCGCTGTCTGTCCTGTGCCACTCGAAGTCTGTTTTTGATCAGCTTAACCTTCTCCACTCATCCATAATCATCTCTGGACCTAACAAAGCTCTCTCTCCAACATCGTCCCATGACAAGGGAGTACGATATCTTCGACCATACAGAGTCTCAAATGGTGATATCTCTATACTAGCCTGATAGCTGTTGTTGTAAGCAAACTCTACCAAATAGATATGGTCCCCCCAAGAACCCCCGAAATCTAGTACACAAGTGTGCAGCATATCCTCGAGAGTCTGAATAGTCCTCTCTGACTGCCCATTTGTCTGGAGGTGATATGCAGTACTGAACTTGCGCTGGGTGCCCAAACCTGCCTCCAAACTCCTCCAAAAATGAGAAATAAAATGACTATCCCGATCCGAGACTATGCTAACAGGAACTCCATGTATCCTGACGATCTGTCTCACATACAACTCTGCTAGCTTCTCCGTAGACAAACCCACCTTGAAAGGCAAAAAATTGGCCGACTTGGTCAACCTGTCAACGATGACCCAAATTACGTCTTTTCCTCCTGGAGATCATCGAAGTCCTGACACAAAATTTATAGTAATGTGCTCCAACTTCCACTCTGGAATAGGTAATGGCTGAAGTAAACCGCCTGGCCTCTGCCTTTCGGCTTTCACCCGCTGGCACACTAAGCATCTGGATACAACCTGTGCCACTTTTCTCTTCATGCCATACCACCACACACTCTCTCGCATATCCTAATATATCTTGTTGGCACCTGGATGTATGAAATACTGAGAGTGATGCGCTTCCTGCAATACCTCCTCATGCAGCTCTCCTCTAGGCAAACACAATCTAGCACCATGCCGCAAAGAACCATCTTCAGCAATAGTGAAATCATCCTCCAATCCTTCTCTCACCTGAGCTCTGATGCTCCTCAGAGATACATCCTTATACTGGGATGCCTTGATCCTATCCATCAACTCTGAGTGTATCTACAACCCCCATATATGCATAACAAAATCATAAACTATCACCTCAATGCCCAAGCGCTCTAAGTCCTCCAACAAATATCGATCATGTGTCAACAATATAGCTATCGGATACCTGCTCATGGCATCGGCAACTATATTAGCTTTTCCAGAATGATACTGCTATGATAAGTCAAAATCTTTCATCAGTTCCAACCACCGACGCTGTCTCATGTTCAACTCCTTCTGCGTGAAAATGTACTTCAAGCTCTTGTGGTCTATGAAGATCGTTACACGCTCCCCGTACAAATAGTATTTCTACAACTTCAAGGCAAAAATGACTGTTGCTAACTCCAAATCGTAGGTAGGATAGTTCTTCTCATGAGGACGCAATTGCCTGGATGTATAGGCAATCACTTTCCTATTCTGCTGAAGAACACAACCCAGACCCTTTCCCGATGCATCACTATAAATAGTGAAACCTCCAGACCCTGATGGCAACGTCAAAATAGGGGCAGACATCAACCTCTTCTTCAATTCCTCAAAAGCAACCTGGCAGTCCTCTGTCTAAATAAACTCTACATCCTTCCTGGTGAGTCTGGTCATCGGTTCGGCAATCCTCGAGAAATCTTGCACAAACTTCTTGTAGTAGCCTGCCAAACCCAAAAAACTTCTGATCTCTGCTACTGAACTCAGGGTCTTCCAAGACTCCACTGCTATGATCTTCTTCGGATCCACTGAAATACCATCACCAGTCACAACATGTTCTAAGAAATCCATCTTGTCCAGGAAGAACTCATACTTGGACAGCTTTTCATACAGCTTCTCCTTCCTTAACACATCCAACACAATCCGTAAATGCTCTTCGTGCTCCTCCGGTGCCTTCGAGTATATGAGTATGTCATCGATGAACACCACCATGAACTTGTCAAGGTACTTATAGAACACCTTGTTCATCAAATCCATAGATATCGTCGGGACATTAGTTAACTCAAACGACATCACCATAAACTCATACTGACCATACTGAGTCCTAAAAGCAGTCTTCGGTATGTCCTCCGGCTTCACTTTCACCTGGTGGTAGCCTGATCTCAAGTCTATCTTAGAAAATTCCTTGGCACCACTCAACTGATCGAACAAGTTATCAATCCGTGGCAAAGGATATTTATTCTTGATAATGAGATTATTCAATGCCCTGTAATTAATGCACATGCACACTGATTTATCCTTCTTTGATACAAACAATACCGGGGCTCCCCACGGTGAAGAACTCAATCTGATAAACCTCTTATCCTGAAATTCGTCCACCTGCTTCTTCAGCTCGACCAGCTCGTTATTGTTTACTCTATAGACATACTGTGAAATTGGTTCTGTACCTGGCACCAAGTCTATAGAGAATTTAATATCTCGATCTGGCGGCAATCCTGACAATTCCTCAGAAAACACATCCAAGAAATCTGCTATCAACGGATGCGACAACTCCTTGTCTTCCACCATAGCTCCCCAAATAATACTTTTTCCTTGCTCTGTATCTCCTCTATCAAACTCAAACTCTGGCTCTCCTGGCAAACCAAACAAAACTCTACCTCCTCTATAATCTATACTAGCACAGTGCCTAATTTACCAATCCATCCCGAGTACAATGTCATAGCTCAGAAGTGGCATTACAAGTAGACACACACTCAACTCTCGGCCTCCCAGAGTAACTCTTTGATCCTTGCAATTATTATTAACCAGGATAATGCCTCCCCCAGTCATGATCTTGTAAGTCCTAAGCAAAGACTCAGCTACCAAACCATGATTCAGAACAAAAGAAACAGATACAAAACTATAAGAAGCACCACTATCAATCAAAGCTAAAGCTGGAATAGAATCAAGAAGAATAGAACCTGGGATGACATCTCCGGTGGGCTTGACCTCCTCGACTGTCATAGCAAATGCTCGTCCCTGACGTGCACCTCCTTGATGTTGGTGCTGGGTATAACGCTGTTGCTGGGTCGAAAGCAGCGGTCCCCTCGGCTGTACTATTGGTGGTCTTGCCTGTGTCCTTGAAGCTGGATCTGCTCCCTGAACTGCACGACGAGGATTAGAAGGACACTCTCTCAGCTGATGCCCTTCGGTACCATAATACAAATAAACTCCCAACCTCTTCCTACAAACTTCCCAGATATGGTCGGGCTTCTTGCAGTAGTGGCAATGAACTTATTGTAACTATCTCTGCTGCTGTGGTACCTGGTGAAACGGTGCCCTAGCTGGAGTCTGGTGCTGCTAAAAATGTTTGGCCTGGAAATGAGGACGCTTGGCAGATACTGTGCTGTTGTTTGCCCCCAGAAAAGAATCGCGATCTCTCTTCGGCTTCAAACCCAACTCCCGCTCAACCTTGCGTGCCTCCGAAAGTATCTTCGTGTAGGTCTCATAAAAAGACGGAATGAGGATCTTCACTTTCCAGTTTAGACCCTCACGAAAATGAATAGCTCAAACCTTCGGCTTTCTTACCAAATACTTTGCAAATAGGCTCAGCCTGCCGAACTCTGCAGCTTATTTCTCTACAGACATGCTCTCCTGAATGAGGCTCTCAAACTGCCTCCCCAAGTCTAACCTGTCTGCCCGAGCGAAGAACTGTTTCTTAAAGAGGTCCTTGAATACCTTCAAAGACTGTCATGCGTCAACAAGAATTGGTTCATTCCTGAACTAAGTGCTGGCGACGTCGAACAACTGAAGTCCTACCGCCTCAACCATCAGATCCTCAGAAAGACGGGACAACTTCATGAGACGCTCAATATCCTCGAGCTAATAATCAGCATAGACGATGCCCCCGTCCCCTTGAAGACCCTAGGCTCCAGCTTCTTGAAGTCATGAATGTTGCTTGGCCGAAGCTGAGCAACTTGAGAAGCAACCTGCTGCTGGACCGGAACTCCTCTCTCTACTATGGCACGAGCAAGCTGATGAGCACTCTCGATGCCCTGCTGTAAGATATCGGTCTTCCTCTTGTGTGCCTCAGACTGATCCCTCTGCGCCTCTAATATCTTGCAAAATAGTATCAACATCTATGTCGGATCTCTGGGCACGGAAGGTGGAGGTGGAAGTCCCTCAGATACAGCTGGCACAGTCCTCTAAGTAGGAGATGGACCTCCGAAAACAGCTGACACGCCAATCACCGGAGAAGTGACTTGTGTAGGCCCTCAAAAATTTGTAGACCTCTCAGAAGCTGCTCTCCCCTGTTGTGATCTAGTCTTAGGCGGCATCCTGAGAGAAAGCGAAAGAAAGAATCAATATGGCATATGATGTAAGACATTCAAGAAAATGACAGCTAAAGATTAAATATCAATATAAAGAAAGACAGTTGAATTGAATTAAAAGAGTTTTTCCTAGATGTGATTGAGTATTTTCAGCCTATAGCCTATATCCTATATCCTGAAATAGGCTCGTAATAGCACTCAAATAAGAGCACCACTATGAATCGTACTAATTGCGACCTCGAAGACCAACATGAGCCACCATTAAAAATGTGTCATAACCCGCACCCGGTGTAGGATGCAAGTCGGGAACAACACCCAGCCTACGCTGCAAAATCGGCGGTAGAACATTGTTTGAGTAATCTATCTAGCAATATAATAAGCCACCAACAATATCGGTATACTCAATCACAGATCTAAGATAGAGAATAGCACGAATGTGATAAAAGAATAGAATAGTCACAATACAACTCATGAGTCAAAAATAATAATATTAATGAGTCTGAGAAAATACTAAACAGTAAATTGGAGATAAATCCAGTACAAGAGAATAACTAAGATGCTACAAGTCCCGGGTCGTCTGTTTCAGTCGGGATGAGTCCCTCCTGAGCCAGGGTCTCTGGCTCTAAGACCATAACATCCTGAAGCCCGTAATGAGTAGGGTACCACTCCTCAGTGTCATCTGAGAAAAATATAACCAGTCAGGAAAGGAGCAGAGTACATCTCTAACAGCAGTTCTAATCAATGATATAAACTATGTAACAGTAAATAGATATGAATATACAAGATGCAACAATAGATACAAGAGATATACAATAAAGGAAATACTGGAAATAAATACAAGAATGAACAATATGACAATGAACAAGAATACTAATGACTAAGTGAGTGAGTACTAGCTTTAACATGTGATCGGCTTGGGAACTTGCACAAGAAATTTATACAAGGATAAGGGCCTGGCTAATCATATGTGCGGTGTATGATCAACACTCACAAGGAACAAAATATGCACAAGGAGGGTATGATCACATATCTACACTAAAATACTCTCTACCCTCTACTGGTATAGTGGATCCAACCATGGTACGCTATGGTACGGGATTCTCTAGGAATGTAGCAAGTCTCCCCGAGAATTAGTGTCTGTACATGTACAAGAAATAAGAAAACCAGGCTTGCACAATATACACCATACATATATCAAGGAATAACATCTCATGACGAGATTCGGATTTACCAATCTATGTAACCATCGTGTCAAAAAATTAAGGATATCTACACTAGATACAATGAACATAGAGAATATCATAATTGAGAAACTATCAGAGAATTTACTCGCCTAAAGTCTAGTAAATAGTATCACAGATGTCTGGTACGGTGCCTCGAAGACCTAGATATGGAATATAATATCAATACAAGGTTTTGAAATAAAAATAAGTTAAACTAGTCAACATCTAGGTCTAAAAGCTATTTCTAAGTCAAAATGGTCAAACTAGGTCAACTCTAAGTCAAACTGCTCAAACTATCTAATTCTAGGTTGCATGAGTCTATCTCTAGGATTTTGGGTTCATACACTAAGAATCTAGGCCATACAAGTTAAACTAGGATACTAAAAAATCACTAAGATACCGTATCTCAAGATACGCAAACAATTAGATATAGAAGTATCATAATATGCATATTAAATCAATATTAAATATACTAATCCTAATTACAAATGCTAAGTGGATACCTTGGCTTTGAACCAACACGGTATCGCACCACTAAACACCCATCTTGATACCCAAACCCAATACCTTGAGTATCCCTCAATACCTTGACACTTACCTCGGTATCTCAAGGTAAATATGATCTTAGTATATATTAGCTATCCAAACTAACTATATACTAATAGGTATATATCAATACAATATAACTTACTACACTAATTACCAACTACTAGTATATACTAGCTA
Source organism: Iris macrosiphon (assembly GCA_036927795.1). Classification (NCBI taxonomy): domain Eukaryota; kingdom Viridiplantae; phylum Streptophyta; class Magnoliopsida; order Asparagales; family Iridaceae; genus Iris; species Iris macrosiphon. The sequence goes on from JAYESA010000014.1 coordinate 140,430,417, forward strand.
ACTATCCAAATAATCTCTAACTATTAATACATACATATATATACATATAGATAACTTAGAGATACATAAGTATATATGTGTAGATCTATCTCACTAATCAAGCACAAGTACATACATATAACTACTAACTAAACTAGGTAATTATCTAGACTAGCTAAACTACTAACTACTAGCTAAACCCTCTATTTACTGTCACTGTGTTGATTGCACACGATGCGAAGCTGCTGCTGCACGATGCTAGGTTTGCTGCTAGCTGCTGCTGCTCGTTTTGAAGCTGTTGTCTTTACAGTTATGCTAAAAAGTTGTTGCTGCTACTGAGATCTGCTGGTATAGCTGCTGCGCTGAGCCAACTTTGCTGCTCGCACTTGCTGCAGAAGCCACTGTCCTCTACTTGCCTTGGCTGCAGCAGCAGTGAAATGCTGCTGCCTGTGCTGCCTCTTGCCCAACTGTGTTCAATACCGAACTGCTACTGCTGCTATGCTTGATGTTGCTTCTCTGCACAAATGCCTGACCCCCTTCTCTACATACATACAACACACACAAGCACACTCATAATAAGTATACTCTCACTAGCATCTCTCTCTCTATATATATATAGATATACACTCAAAACATAATATATCAATATATATATATATATATATATATATATATATATATATATATATATATATATATATATATATATAACTACTTGAGTACACCTATATATATATATACACATTCATAGGTACACATATATTATAACATTCACCTCAACATATATATACATACATAGCTACATATATAACTAGTTACATATACTTATGCATACCATATAATATAGATACACATAAATGTCAATATATATATATATATATATATATATATATATATATATATATATATATATATATATATATATATATATATATATATATATATACATATATATATATACATATATATATATATTATATCATACAATTATATATACATATACATAACACTATATCTATATTCATTGTATACATATTACAAATAGTTAAGAACAATAAAAATTGGATCTAGAAATGCAACACAACAACCACGTGGAGTGCATTGCACATGTATCACATTAGATCTATGATACGCTTGCGATACGAGTCCACCACACAACCAAATGTACCCCGAAGGACACGAGCAAGTCTAAAATACTATCTATAAATAATACGAAGAGCCAATAACACAATTATGTGTCCGTGTCAAAATATGATATGCACAAAGTCCCGTGTCGGAGAACAACCTCCCAAATCAATACGTATCACTAACTTGTTGGGATACGACCTACATGTATCCAATTATGAACACAAAACTAGCCACAAACAAATAAACAAACAAACATATGTCAATTTGGTCTATATGACCAATTGACAAATACAACAAGTATCAATCTCGAAATTTTCCAAAATTGACACAAAAAGTACTATAACTTTTTTCATAGGCCTCCTATGAACCTAATTCTAATTCCTATGGGTAGCCTATGGATATGAGGTAGTTTTTCATGGTTAAAACTCAGATTTAGAACCTAATTAAAGGAGAAAAACTAAATTATACCTATTGGAAGATGGATTTCTAATACAACCTGCAAATTTGATAAAATTATCCTTCAACTTGTAGATCCTTGCTCTTCTTTGTAGATCCTTACTTGCTCCATCTAGATCCTTGCTCTACTAGCCTATAATAGTGATTTGAGAAAAAATTTGATAGGGAAATAATGTGGGAATGAATGAATTTGGTTGAGAAAAATTCTATATCTATATTTGAAATAAAAAGAGGAGAGAGAAACTTTCCCTCTCTTTTATATTGGCCGGCCCCCCTTAGCCCCTCCCTCAAGCTACTATATAATGTCCATTATACCCCTTGGGGACTCTCATGAAGAAATAATTAAGGAGAAAATGTTCTAGTCTAATGGTTTTAATTAAATTAATTATCCTCCTAATGAATGGGCTTCTAATTGGGCTTAATTCTAATTAATTGTATATGTTGGTCCATGAGACTAAACTAAACTAGTTAGGTCTACTAACACAAGTCCAAAACAATAAACTAATATCTAACAATAATTAAATAAAATAATAAATAATTATTCAACATGCACAATATTTAATTAATTATAAAATGACCAAAATATCCTTTCCTAGAAAATGTGGTAGTGATACCGCGGACAAGCCCGATGATTACTATCATAAGACTAAGCATGGCTTAGGATATGTGTAAACCCCCTCACCAAAAATAGATATTTTGTGTGTATTTTATATTATTATATTTATTATAGATATTATATTTTTTTAGAGTATTCTCTTAGATTAATTAGAAAATAAATTTCTTGATATATTTACTTATATAAATATTTATTTAGAATTATTTTAGGTTATTTTAGATTTTTGGAGATTTTTCTAGAATTTTTGGTAATTAAAACTTAGGAAACATAAATTTCTAGGACTTCTATAAATTACTATACGACCATACTTACATGTTGTTCCTACCAAATATTTATTTTTGTTTGAAATATTTAATTATATTTTTTTATAATTTATTTATAATTTTAAGAAATTTATTTTGATTTTTTTAAATTATTTAAGATTTATTTGGATATATATAGTCTTAATATTAGATAGATGCTAATTTAGTATTAATAGATATTAATAAGATTTTATAAATTATTTGTATTATCTTTAATTATATTTAATATTATAAATTATTGAAATAAATTCAAACTCTATTTTAAATTAATTCAAATCATGAGCCTACTAGGAAAGCAACTTCATGCATAACTTATCCTTATTTAAATTCATCATAATCCTATCCAAATTAACTAATCCTAGTCGTATTAAATTAAGTAGTGTCCACCATTATAAATATCCCATTCTTCATATTTTTCTTTCCCAAATTCCCCTCTTTTTCGTCCAAAAATAATCAAAATTTATCATAAATTCAGCCTCATTTTCTACTAGTTATGACGAATTAAAAAGACGATATCTCCTAGCTCCGGACTCCCAACGCGCTCCAGTTTTTTTTTTAGAACCATATAAAGGTTAGTTTTCTGAATATATAAATTATTTTAATAATTTCAAAACCTATTTTTCCAAAAAATTTTAAAAGTGTCAGCTGTTCGAAATCAGACGCGTTTTGGTATTTTCAAGATTTCGGGAGATTCCGAAGTCAGAATTATGAACCGTTTGAAGTTTCGGAAAGCTGACATGATGAACTTCCAGAAAAGTATTTTTCCAGAATTTAAAATATAAGTTTATTCTAAGGTAAAATTTGTGCAACGTAGACATAAATAGAAAACCACCCAAAACTATCATCTGTGCGCCCTAGTGGACATAACTCTTTACCGACTTGTGATTTTATAAAACTGTCGAATATGGTGTTCATGTAGTATTGAAATCTATAGGATTCCATTCACAAATCCATGATTTGAGTCGGTTGACTTTTTGGTCAACGGATTGCCTCGATTTGCGTGCCATGGATCACAAATCCGTAAAGTTGACTTTCTTTTGACCAAAATTAGGGTTTAACAATAAAATTAGATTATAATAAGATTAAAATACTATTTTAGATTATTTTATTCAGAATTAAAATAGATTAAATGGAGGAACCTATTTACCCACTTTTGTAACCTAACTTGTTTAATTTATGTGACGGGTAGATCGGACGACGCCTTGAGTTGGGACTTCATCCTTTTTAGACCAGGCAAGATACCTTGCCAAATTACTTACAGTATTTTGCATTCTTAGTATATTTCTGTATATTTATTGCATTTCTGTTTATTTATTGCATGTGTTGTTCCTTTCAGTCATTACTATATATTAGATATGTTGACACCCACTTGACACTTAGTATCATAGAGGATAATCATTAGGCATATGGGCTTTTAACCACTCTGATAAACCGTAGTAACTAGCACGCACTATGGTGGTCGTGTTCGATGGTCGCTACCCCCGAGGTATGTCGATTGATGGAGTCCGAGGGTCGCTACCCCAGAGGTATGTCGGCTGATGATGTCCACTGACGAGCGTATGAGTTGTGAGAATTAGATCGAGTAGCCTACCCTTGCCCATATATCGAAAAGTTGTCCTCATTTGCATTCATATAGATTGTCTTGTATAGCGTACTTATTTATTTTCAAATTATATGCATGTTTACTGTATTCAAATTGGCTCGCTTTTCTGTATCTTGTTACGTCCCTCTGAGGACCTGGTCCTCTGCCAGGTGTATCTGTTCTTGAGTATTTGCAGGAGCGTAGATTCGGATGGTTACATATGTTTCAAGGATGTCTTCTCTCCGAGCCCATGATTGTTAGCTGGTATTCCTATATTGTGTTTATTGTGTTGTACTTTTCCATTCGAGTTGGTAGTGGATTTGTTTCCATCCAACTATCATCCTTAGATACTTATATTGAGATCTAGTTTCATAGATACTGGTTATTTATTTATATTGATTTTATGTAGATGAGATTTAGATTATACCCTGTGACTTGTGATAGATTTATACCACTTGTGGATTGATATTCATATTACAGCGTACGTGTGGATTTTGGTTTCCATATATTGTAGTTGCCATATCCATATGGCTGGCATGCTTACGTGTTCCTAGTCCTACGTATTTTGGGACTGGGGCATGACAATATGTAACACCTCCTACAACCCCCGAGGGCTCAGATAAAGAAGACGATGAGCGCTCGCACTCTTCAGAATCGTCAGCCTGCAACTCGGACATCAGCATCAGAAACATGGTCAGACAAACACTGTCCTCAAACATGGTGTCTATCGACCTTGAGGAATACAATAAGGATCCACCCGATCCCTTTAAGATGGAACCTTGGGCCCAACACCTGGGTTCACAATGGAAGATACGATTTGAGCAGCAAGAATCTCCTACCAAGGACGAAGTCGTTCAAGTCGATTTAGGTGATGAGACCTCCCCAAAGCCTATCTTCGTCAGCAAAAGTCTGCCCGACGAAGATCGAGAATCCCTATTATAATTCGTCAGTGAATCGATCGATGTCTTTGCATGGAGTTATGAAGACATGCCAGGACTGGTTTTCTAAGTCACGGTCTACAAACTCAACATTCGTCCAGATGCCAAACCAGTCAAGCAACAGTACTGACGGTTCCGGCCAGACGTGATAAATTCCATCGAAGCCGAAGTCAACAAGCTGATAGCTAGTAGCTTTATCCACAAGGAACAATACCCCAACTAGGTAGCCAATATCGTGTCTGTCGTTAAGAAGAATGGGAAGATCCAAGTCTGCATCGACTTCCATGATATAAATGCGGCATATCCCAAAGACGAATTTCCTTTTTCAATCACCAACATAATGATCGACAATACTTGTGGCTTCGAGCGCATGTCCTTTATGGATGGCTTCTCAAGCTACAACCAAATCAAGAAATTTCTCGATTATGAGAAACATACGTCATTCAGGACCCCGATAGGCGTATATTGCTATACGGTCATGCCTTTCGGCCTAAAAAATGTAGGTGCTATATATCAGCAAGCCATGAGCACCATTTTTTATGAGCATCTGCGTAAGATGGTGGAATTCTACGTTGATGACATTGCCATCAAGATTCGCTCCAAAGATGATCACCTTCAAGATCTGAGGACTGTGTTCGACTTAATGTGCGCACACCGCCTCAAGATAAAATCTACCAAGTCCTTCCTGGGAGTCTCCAGCGGTAAATTCCTGGATTTCGTTATCACTTCTCGGGGTATTCACATAGACCCCGACAAGACCAATGCCATCCTAGAGATGAATCCGCCAAGGAACCTCCGGGAACTTCGTGGCCTCCAAGGGAGGTTGGCATACATCAGGATATTTATATGAAACCTCTCTGGACGTTGCCGACCATTCACACAGCTCATGAAGAAATGTGTCTCCTTTGTTTGGAATGAAGAGGGCCAATGAGCATTCGAAAATATGAAAGAATACCTATCAAACCCTCCTATGCTGGTAGCCCCAGTCACGGGAAAGCCATTCCGAGTCTATGCACGTGCGATGGATCACTCTCTCGGTGCCCTGTTAGCCCAGAATAGTGATTTAAGTTACGAGAAAGCCATATAATACCTCAGCCGGATGATGGTCGGCCCAGAGCATAGATATACCATCGTCGAGAAAGAATACCTTGTGGTGGTATTCACCATCTAGAAAACTTGACACTACGTGACTGGACAGACCATTCATGTAATCTCGTGAGTCAACCTCCTCAGGTCCTCATGACCAAACCTGGGGCACTCAGTTCCCGCTTGGCTATCTAGGCAATACTATTATTTCCATATGATATGGTATTTGTCCTACAGAAGGCCGTCAAGGTTCAGGCATTGGCTGACTTTCTGGCAGCCTATCCGGGGTCAGAAACCTCAAAGCTCTATGAAGAGATTCCAAACGAAGTGGCATACGCCAACGTCATCTCACGCGAAGCGGTTTGACGAATGTTCTTTTATGGTAGTTTAAGAGCAGGGCCTAAAGGCAACATCATCGCCAGGGTCGGGATAGCATTGATCTTCCCATACGGCCTCGTCATCAATTGCGCATACTCTCTCATGGAGCCATGCTCCAATAATATGGTAGAATACAATATCCTAATCATCAGGCTCCACCTCACCAAGCAAGTCAGAGTATAGTACTTGGAAGCCTACGGCGATTCTCAGCTTACCGTCAATCAAGTTCGAGGAGTATATAAAGTCCAAAATGAAGACTTGATCCCCTACCACCAAGCTGCATACTGCATCATCGCAACTTTCGAGACATTCTTTATTGAGCATGTCCCTTAGTTACAAAAAATTGAGGCTGACGCTTTAGCCGGCCTCGCTGCTTCCTTGGTTGTCCCAGAAAATACCCATCAGTTAATCACAGTGATCTGTCAAGAGCTGGTCTATCCCAAAAGCAACCTATGCTTATGCCTCAGCTATATAGTGGAGGTCAACACCGATACTCAAGATTGGAGGCTTCTATTCATCGACTGCGTAGCCTATGGAATTCTCCCTAAAACCCCAAAAGAAGCTACTTCAATCAGAAGACGCTCCCTCCATTTCTATTATGACACAGAGACTAAAATGTTACACCATCAGTCCTATGTCGACCTTCTACTCTGATACCCGTCGAATGCAGAGGCAAAAGAAGCCCTCCATGAAGCTCACGATGGCATCTGTTGGGCGCATCAATCCGGTTCAAAGCTACATGACCATCTTCGGAGAATGTACTACTATCTGTCGATGATGGTAGCAGATACGGTCAATTATGCAAGAAAGTACCAAGCATGCCAAATCCACACGGATTTCATCCACCAGCCATCTGAGTTTCTACACCCAATGGTAGCATCTTGGCCGTTTGAGGCATGGAGAATGGACATCATCGGGCCAATCAACCGTCCTTTCTTAAAAGGACATCGGTTCATCCTAGCGATCACTGACTACTTCTCCAAATAAGCGGAAGTCGTTCTGCTCGCTAAAGTCAAAACAACAAACATGATTAACTACATCAAGCATTACGTCATATATCGCTTCGGCTTGCCGTGTAGGATCGTCCACGATAATGGTCCACAGTTCGCAAGTCACGCCTTCTATCGATTTTGTGATAAGAACCAAATCCAAAATATAGCCTCCATGGCATACAACTCTGCAGAAAACGGTCTGGTGGAAGCGTTCAACAAAACCATCATCAAGCACCTCAAGAAATTAGTGTCTTCCAACAAATGCGACTGGAACAAGAAGCTAGGTGAATGTCTCTGGGCCTACCGTATAATAGTCCGGACAGCTACTAGGAATACGCCATTCTCTTTGATGTACAGAAGTGAGGTGGTACTCCCGCTGGAGATCTAAATTCCTTCACTACGAGTAGCTCTTTCCAACCAACTAACCACGGACGACAACTACTACCGATGGTTACAGGAGTTAGAAGCAGTCGACGAGAAACGAATCTTAGCTTAATAACGTATAGAGTTGTATCAAGCGCGTCTCTCTGGAGCCTTCAACAAGCGAGTAAAACAAAAAAAAATAAAGTGGGTGACCTCGTCATAACAGTTAGAAGACCGATGGTTATGACTCACAAGACGGCCAACAATTTCCAATATAAATGGGAAGGCCCGTTCGTTGTGGAAACCATATTTTCCAATGGCGCATACCGGCTAGAAAAATCCGACGGTGACTTGCTCCCGATGCCTATCAACGACAATTTTCTCAAAAAGTACTACATCTAAATTGGATTGGTACTCCTCTATTACCAAACTACATTGTATCTTCCTGGACGTTGGTTCATGTCCACATGACCTCTGGACTGTCGCTCTAATACACTACTCCGACGGAGTCTGCGATGTCCATATTACCTCTGAGCAAACTGCCCAGCCTTGACCATCGATTATCACGTCCATATTACCTCTGATATCGATTTTCTTCCAACTTATGACCCGTACCCAATCAGGAGTATGCTCGCGGTATTAATTCCACAAAAACTGCCACGTCCATATTACCTATGGTAGTGCTTGTCTCAAACCTATTACTTGTACTAACGTGCACAAAAAGTAATGGATCCATAAAACCTATCACGTCCATATTACCTATGATAGGATTTATTTTGAATCTATTACTCATATCCCAAAGTGCGTAAAAAGGTAATAGATCCACCAAAATCTTCCAGTGGGATGTCCTTATAATCTTTTAACAACTCTATGCCTTGCATGGATGGTATTGAAGTGCATCAGCTACTACATTAGCCTTGCCTGGATGGTATTGAAGTTCTACGTCATAATCTTTCAACAACTCTATGCCACCTTCTCTGCCTCATGTTCAGGTCCTTCTGCGTGAACACATACTTCAAACTCTTATGATCCGTGAATATTTATACTCGATCACCATATAAGTAGTGCCTCCATAACCTAAGTGTAAATACTACTTATGCTAGCTCCAAATCGTAAATTGGATACTTTTTCTCGTGATCTATGAGCTGCTGAGAAGCATATGCTATCACTCTCCCTTGCTACATCAAAACACATCCGAGTCCTTTTCCAGATGCATCACAGTATACTGTGAATCCTCCGGATCCTGCTGAAAGAGTAAGGATTGGTGCAGGGATTAACTTCTTCTTAAACTCTTCAAAGGCTATCTGGCATTCTGCTAACCACACAAATTTAACTTACTTGTGCGTCAATTGGGTCAATGGTGCCGAGATTTTAGTAAAATATAACACAAATCTCCTGTAGTATCCTGCCAAGCCCAGAAAACTATGTACTTCTACTATTGTCTTTGAAACTGGCCAGTTCTTTACTGTATCTACCTTCTTGGGATTAACCGACACTCCTGCTCCAGAAATAATGTGCCCAAGAAAGGATATACGATCCAGCAAAAACTCACACTTACTAAGCTTTGCATATAAGTAGTGCTCCCTCAACGTTTGCAGCACTATCCTTAGATGTTCTTCATGCTCCTCCTGATTACGAGAATTTATTAGGATGTCATCGATGAATACTACCACAAATTGGTCTAAATAAGGCATGCAAATATGGTTGATCAAATCCATGAATACCGCTAGAGCATTAGTCAGTCCGAATGACATAACTAAGAATTCGTAATGCCCATATCGGGATCTAAATATTGTCTTTGGTATATCATGCTCCCGGACTTGCACCTGATGATATCCTGATCATAAATCTATCTTGGAGAAGACTATTGCTCTACTTAATTGGTTAAACAAGTTATCAATCCTTGGTAATGGGTACTTGTTCTTCACTGTCACTGCATTCAACCGCCTGTAATCCATACACAACTGCGTTGATCCATTCTTCTTCTTTACTAATATCGTATGTTCTCCCTTTGGTGATGCACTGGTCCAAATAAACTTCTTCACCTTTAGTTCTTCTACGTGTCGATATAACTGATCAAGTTCTGATGGTGACATTGGGTACACCTTCTGGGATACTGGTTCTGCTCCTGGCATCAACTCTATACAGAACTCTACTGCTTTAACTGGGGATAATCTGGGAAGATCATTAGGAAAGACGTCCATGAACTCTTCAACTATCTTGGGCAACGGGTCTTCTTCCTTTGCTAATATTGTGACTCCTCCCTTGTGCTGGTCTCTCGCTATTCTACTAAGAACAAACTCTTCTAAACCGAGAATTCTAAACAATACTCTATCCTCACAATAGTCTATTATTGCATGACTATCTCTCAACCAGTCCATGCATAAGATAATATTAAAGTTACCCATAAGAAACTCGATCAACTTTGCAGGTAATAAATATCCATATACTACAACTGGACATGCTAGGCATACCCTACTAACTTCTACGATCCCATTGCTAGTGAGTATATTCAGCCTCGTTGGTAATGCCTCACACTTTAAACTAATATGTGTCATATATTATGCAGATATAAATGAGTACGAAGTTCCATATTCAATTAATGCTATGGCAGGAAAGGTTGTAACAAAAATATTACCTGCCACTATGTTGCCCGATGTTATAGCTTTCTCCAAAGACAAGGTGAGTGCTTGCCTTTGGCCTTGTTGAGCTCCTTGCTGCTGTCTTCGTTGCTATTATGGTTGTGGCCCCTACTAATTTTGTTGTTGCTTCCTATAAAACTGGGCCTACGTCGGCAACGAACGCTGAGCCAAAGGCCGTACTGCTACTGCTGGTCCTCTTTGTTGTACTGCTCTTGGAGCTGGCAATACAGAAAACTGTTGTATTGGCCCTCCTGGACTCTGCATCAATAGGCACATAGAAACCTTGTGATTAGGGTTGCCATATCTTAAACATATTCGGTTAGCTTCCCCGCAAATATCTCAAGTATGACCTTCTTTGCCACAGTAGGTACAACCTGTCGGCGCTCCCCGTCATTGCTGCTGCTGTTGCTACCTCGGCTGCTATTGTCGAGTTGGTTCCATCACTGTCAAGGTCACTGGCCTCCTCTGTGTCATTTTACGGATGCAAATGCTAGGCGATGGTGTTGACATTCGCGGTATTGGTCCTCCCTCATTGTTTTGTCCATGAGGTCTCTTTCAATCTACTCTGCTGGATGCCATCCTCTAGGAAGTAAGCTCAACCCTCTTGGCTGCTATCAATACCGCCTCAAAGGTCTGGTAGTCGTGCACCTCTACCATGTGTAAGATCTCTAAGTGAAGTCCCTGCTAGAACCTCATTGTCCTCTCCAACTCTGTTGCCACCATGGTCGGAGCAAATCTGCTTAGTCGGCAAAACTCCATCGCATAGCCGTCTACTGTCCTTCCTGCTTGCTTGAGGTTAATGAACCTTTGTTGTAACTCACACTGATCCACAGTCCCAAAGTACTTTGCCCTATACTGAGTCCTGAAATCCTTCCATAAAATAGGACACCTCAATCCTACCTTCGTCGTTGCCTATCAATCCCTTGCCAGATCTTGGAGTTGTAGGCTAACCAGGTCAACCTGTTCCTTGGCCGAAACTTCAGTTGCTGTCAGAATAATCTCAATATCCTGGACCCAATCATTTTTTATGATTGCATCCTTCGTGCCATTAAAATATCTGGGGTTCAGTTTGCAAAATCTAACAGATGCCCCAGAATCTGTTCTTCCGCCTATTTCCAGGACCGTTTGCAACCCTTGGTTCAATAGGACATTTTGTTCCTGTTGTTGGAGCTGTTGTTGCTGATGTTGCTATTATTGTTGTTGTTGTTGTACCACCATCTGGTATTGTTGGGCAACCAATAATCCATAGATAATCTCTAGCAAAGTCGGGATATCCAATATTGCTGGCACTACAGGATGTACGGGAATACTTGGAGCATGCTGCTCTGTCCCATTCATCATCGGTTTAATTCGGATCCTTGGCTGAGGTTCCTCAGGATCTTATTACACTGACAAATCTACCTCTCTTGTTACTGCAGCATCAGGGGAAGGAGAAGCCCTAAAAAAGAGCACAAGAAATATCAAGTACAGGACGAGAAGGAACAAGGAAGCAATCAATCTAGAAGAATTCAAACTGAGTATCGAAGGAGACGAATTCAGGATTTCAAGAAGGATCATGTTTGATTGAGACTCTTATGACCATGGCACCCCACAAGTCTGAAGAACATACCTGCATGGGCCACTACTAAAACCTTGTCACGCTCCAGTAGCAGAATATTGAGACAGACATGGCCAGCTACTCCATACAAGGTGCTATATGTTGTACAACGGTCATGGCTATATAAGACAAGGGGGTGCATGCTATAATCAAGTCTCCTAGGGTCAAAAACTTTTATGTCTCAATCATTCAAACAAGAAACATTAAGCATAGAGCATATATAATAAAGCAATAGGGCATCACAAACGCTTTCTCAAAATGTTCTGGAGTCCAGCTGTGCAAAATTAGAAGTTGGAAGGGTAATAAAAGTACATGACAGTGATCAACTGCATTCTGATTTAATACAATCATGTAAGAAAAACTAATATCTAGACGAGCCAGCTAACAGGTGTCGGTGGCTAAATGCCAAAAAAGTAAATGGTCATTGATGAGTAGGGAAGAAGAAAACCCACTCGCTATCCCCTGCGACCATGTTTCGAGTACGAGCAAAGAGTTGGGGGAAGGTACGTTGGATCCTCGAGTGCTGGCTCAAAACCTAGCCATGCAAAACTAGTGGGATTAGACCACAAAATTCGCAAGCTTTAGGTCCAGAAGGGCCACCGTCTCTTTCAAACAGCTTTTGTGTACCGTATTATCACGAGCATGGTTAGGCTTGGATACAGCTTTTGTACTTGCAGTCTCAGCACAGTTTTGGACAAACATCAAACAAGTATACCTTACCATCGTTACCATATTTCCTACTTAAATTATTTCTTATGCCTATTCTGTTATTTTTGGTTATCTGTTTTTATTTTCATACCTTGTAGAAGTATGAAAAAGATGCATCCATGCACCCAACATCCATGCGCCCCAAATAAAACTCAATAGATGATGGACCGCTTGGACACCATGTAGCCCAAAAAAGGGACACCCATGGGGTCCAAACAAGCGTCCTGACAACTGGCCGCAGGTTAACCTAACAATGATGTCCTAGCAATAAAGATGGCTCATGACACAGAATCCTGACAAAAATAATTTTCTTGATCGCCTCGAAGGACGAGAACACACTAAGAGGCAGAAGTCCCAATGATGGTGCAGAGCCACGTGGACAACACGATAAAAAGATCCCATGTGGCTCTGGCCCATGCGTTCCAGACTCCATGCGTCCCACGCGAATCTGGCCCATACATTCCAGACTCCATGTGGTCCATGTGTCTCTGGCCCCATACATTCCAGACTTCGTGCGTCACGTACGTCTTTGGCCACATGTGTCCCAGATTCTACGTCGACGATGTCTTGCTATTACAACAAAGCGGTCCTCTCCAACCAAATAGCGGCCACGTGTCCATTTGACCAAGTCGTGCCTATGCAGTTGAGAACCGCTTAGATACTCAGCAAACAACAAAATTCTAACAAATGTTCACGTAGCTGCGGAGCCCGGATTCTCATGCATAGCTGTAGCACCCTTCCGTTGAGAGAGGACACGTGGCAAACACCCTAATCCATGCGACTCAAAATATATGCGGCCATAAATATGACTATAAATAATATGATACCAGACCCATACAAAGGGCTGGCTGGCTATCTGCAAATCAATACTCAAGGGAGAGAGAAGTGCTTCTGCATCGGATCGTCCATGGAGTAAAGAGAGTTACTACAATCCTTACCATCCTTCGTCACCCCCAGAAAATAAATTTGTACTTAGATTGTCTCCTAGGACTCTTCTTTGTACTCTCTTAGTTTGTTAATCAAATCTAGTTCTCCCAGTTCTCGTTTTGATCTTAAATGGCAAACATACCTGTCATTAGATGTATATCTATCTTATCCTGATGACACTGATTTTAATACGAGATATTCACGCATATTAGCTTAGTGTCCCTGGGCTTCCTTGTTGTTATTATGATTCCCGTTGTTTTACTTGACCTGTGGATAGTTGGTACTCCCGAGATTATATTTGACATAGACCAAATTTTAGTAGTTGTATTGGGTAGGAAGAATAGTTGGTATTCTTGGGATTATATTACGTGTAACGACCCATTCCGTTCAAGCGGATAGCCGATTTAAATGGCACAAGTGCATCGAACTGACCTGCTTTACTCAGCGAGAGGACTTGTTTGAGGCAAAAGATTTTCAGACTTGACCCTTCAGGAGTTCAGACTTAGACTTTCAAAGGCTCGCTTGGAGTATCGCTCGACCGAGGTGAATCATCGCTAAGGTTGGTGGCTACAATAAACTTGTCTTTGCTTAGCCAGCATACTTAAAATATGGACGATACATGCTAGTCACTAGGTGAATCATCCCTTGCATGCTAATAAAGAATACAAGGCACCTAGCTAAGGGAATAATCTTATCTTGTATTGTTTGTGTTAGAACATGGAAATAAAACTTGGCTTATAACACGGACCCTCACATGCTACCTTTGCTTCGTGCAAGTAGACCCCGCTATGCCTCGAGTAGATCATTAGATACTCTTCATAGTGCACTGCTTTACTTATTTACACTGCTTGTCCCATAGATTATGTCACTTGATATGAACCTGTACGGCTTCACTCCTCGGTTTACACTTAGACCCGTGCTAACGTATATGCTTGTGTGTCATATAAATGCATGCTTGCCTCCTTATATTGTAGTTTGTACTTGTTGCCTCATTTTAATACTTGTAATATAATTTCATGCCACAATCAAGTAAAGACTATCTTGCCTTGCATTCATCCAATTCACCAAGACTATCTAATAGTCGTTCCGTGCAAGTATAAACCTGAAAGTTTTTGGGACCGTTAGGTCGCTAAGGCATCCTCCAAACTAGGAGATTGCACCATGTCAAGTTTAACTCTGAACGCGAATTATGTCAAGTAAAGCAAGAATCATAGCTCGCGGAGCATACTTGTTCTGAACAAGAATCAAGAATTAATATGTCATGAATCCGGTGAATCTGAGACCCTGGTCTTGTATGGTCATGGACAACTCGTGCACGAGGTAATAACATGGATTTCGCGGACGATCATCCACAGGTATCGTACCGTCCTAGGAGGAATATGGATATTGTATGACCAAATCGGTATGATGCTCTCCGATTTGGGACGACATAATATATTCAGTAGTCGGGCCTTTGGTAGTGCATCCTATACTTGGATAACCCGTCTAATTCTAATATTTATGGTAGTCTGTAACATACCTGAGTAATCCGTGTAACTCGTGCACCTGAAACAGAACCTTGCTCATGACATTCGTGTTTGCTTATGCATTTTCCTTGGATTTTATTATGTATAAACTCATGCTTGGTTTAACTTGGTTGCTTTGGACAGAGAAGGATAAATGGTAAGTTTATAAGTCTCGTCGTGTTACTCTTATATCGTACGGTGCACTGCCATACGAGTTAGGCTTTATATTACGCCATAAAACTGAACCTAAGGCAAGATTAGAAAGATAACTTAATAGATAGTGCACGAAACCTATATAATGTGTTTGGATTTGTCGAGCGGGTGAGAAGCCTCCCCACTAGTTTATTCATGTACTGATAACCCACCAGATTGCTTGCAGGGTACGGGAGAACCTCGTTTGATATAGAAACCCCCTTCGTGCGAGCTAAGGCATGGAGTTTGCTCTGGAGCCTTGGAGCATTGCGCCCGGAGCTGAAGCGCATATACAAGATATAATATTGGAGCATCGCCTATGTATTATTCCACAAATATAGCCACTTAGCACGCTTTTATTGTTTTGAGAGAGAGGACTTGAGCGATTTGTAATCTAGGCCTAGCGCCGCTTGTAAAACTTGTTTAATATTAATAAAGTGCTTGCTTTACTTCTATACTTGTGTTATTCAATGCTTTTCTATTAATTTCTCTGTGAACTTGTTACCAATCGTATATTCATTTCTTATTCCGCTGCACTCAGACTATCTGTGCGACTCTGTGGCTTAGACATCTTACCACATGTTCGGATCATGGCTTTGCACGGGCGCAGCTTGTGCTCGTGCGACATCATGTCTAGAGGGGAAAGATCGTCCCGCGGGAGCGCTGGGGTGGTGATTCATGGCCTGCGGGGATGGTCGATTCCTGCGGGAGATCGGGGCGTGACATATTGGTATCATAGCATCAACTTTATGTATTTTGACTTATTATCGATTTTCTCAGTTTTGAAAGCTCGTTCGTGGGTTATGTGCATAAACTCTCTCTCGTTGACCCATTGGGATATTCCATACAATGAGTCTAAATACTTTTAAAAGTTGTATTTGATTGATATGATTGTTTGTACTGGATAGTTATGCAAAGACCCTTGTTCTGACATGTATTAGACTTTGTGGGAATAGACTCGTGCTATAATTTGCAAGTTATGTGCAAACCCGAATACCTATACGTAATTATTCAGCTATTTAGTATGCGAGATAGAATATCATTCAGGCGGTTAGCTATGCACACAGCCTTTCGGCTAAGTTGTATAGAGTATCGCGCGCTAAGACCCTTTTGGTGCTAGAAAATTTGTAAGCGAGATTGGAATATCGTTCAGATAAGGATAAGTCAGACTTAGAATGGCAACCTGGTTGAACATTATCAGATTATCGCTAAGGCGAATATAGTAGATCGTGCTTGAAATTTTAGAAATAGCTCGGACGGTAATTCGTGTCGGCAGATGCAAATCAAATATGGTTTATTTGGATGACTATCAGATATATATATATATATATATATATATATATATATATATATATATATATATATATATACGGGACTAAGATTTATCAGGCGATACTTAGGTATCGCACATGAATTCTAAGGAACGACTTAGTGAATGTGCTAGATAGTGATGCGAACATGATTAAGAATTTAATTGGGTGACTCGATTCCTAAGTAGTGTATTAATCATTTTAGAAATATTCAAACAAATTTATAGATCTCGTACGATAGTTAAATTGAATGATTGAGAATGTCTCGAACGATCAATAAAGTTTATATCGAATAAGTACTCAAGGTAATGGAATCAATATCTTAGTCGAGAAAACTTGGTGAAAACTTGATGGATCGTACGAGTAATTTCAAATTGAATCAAATGGATTAAAACTTGAGTAGGATATCGCTCGAATGGGAGTTAGCCTAAGAATGAATATTGTAGTTCGATGAAAGAGGTAAGCAATAATGGATTTGATCTGGAGTTTGGAAGAATAATCTTGAATCTAGTTCGAAAGATAACTCTCTACAATCAGTCCCGGCCGAGAACGACTATCCTACGGGAGCCCTGGCGTGGTAATTTCACGTCCGACAGGGATAATCAAACTCACGTGAACATAATCAATAATTATTCAAATGAACTCGATAAATAGAACGTAACAAAAGTGGATAGACTTTGACTTGAGTATTTGAACTTAGTTGTTAGTAAAATGATAAAAATAAGACCACAGATTGATCAAATGGTAACATTGAAGTTGGACGATTGGCTAGATGAATTATGATCATGGCATGAATGGACATAACTTGAAGGATTATATATATCTTGGAAGGAGCGAAGTAAAATGATAAGGAAGTCTCGATCATTTCGAATATAACCATTATGTTCGAAGTTCTTGTCTTGTGCGAGCGTAACTCTATGCTCGTACATGCGTTATGTCCAGATTATGATATTTATCCAGCGGGAGCATTAGCGTGGTGATCTCACATCCAACGATGATCATCGAACTTACGGAAGACCGGAGCGTGATAATTGAAGGAGAGTCTTGACTTGTGGTTTGACACGATGAGACAAATTTGGAAAAGCAAGTGAATCAAAAGTGTTTCAAGGATGAGTTAGTCTAGAACCTGGAGTAAGTCACGCTTGATGGTTTCATGAACGGATATATGAATCTTGTTGGATGACTTAGATTTATGATTAAGATCGAAGAGTTAGAATTGAATCATGGCTTGGTGGTCTAGACTTAGAATGGATATATGTGTTCTATCAAAACATATTTGAGGAGATAGACTATACAAATTACTAGGCTTGTCATATAGTATCTTATATATATCATAGATCTGACTGAACGGACTCGAATCTTGTACAAACGAGCGTATAATGTGAGTATGATGATCTGTGCTCGATATTTATAAATCTGAGTGAAACGAGCTTGGGTAGAATATCCCGTGCAAATGAACAATGGTTTGACCTTAGGAATTGGGGCGAGCATCGTACGACGAATTTGCACGATGAATCGTGTGCTTGAACTTGTATATATCAACTTGTGAGCTGACCTAGTAATTAGGAAGACAACCCTGTGCCGAGTGAAGGAACTTGTGTAACCTACTTTAGCATATTGCTTGAACAAGCCATAGAATTAGGACTGCAAGACTTAGTATAAGACTTGGAACGATTAGTATGTGCTATGTTTGACATAAACGGAATACACGAATGGACATAGACGCTAGTCGGTAAATCGAATAGATCGTGCTTGACGGTAGTACAATGCTTAATTTTTGGTTGGAATAGAAATGACTTAGAATTTTATTGACCCAGTTGGTGGTATCATCGTGATTTATAAGACGAGAACCCTTAAGATTTTCGACAGTAGCATGTCTGACTTCACTATCGCTAAGTTGGGATGAATGCATATGTTTGAAGAATGCCTTGAATGTGTGCACGATCCAAGACTCAATGATATGTTGAACTCGAGTGCAAAGACTTCGCTATCGCTAAGTTGATTGACATACATATGTTTGAGGGACTCTTTGAATATGTGAACGATCCAGACTCGCGATATAATGATCTCGAATGCTAGCGCAAGTGAATATGTTAGATTCACATGGACGAGTATAACGATTTGGATAAGTTTGCCTCAATTTTTGATCATCATTCAAGATTGATTATACCGTACCCCACGTTAAGCGATATATTCTGCGCTAAGGTGCAGTAGAGACCGAGTTAGAGCTTTGATTGAATGATAGAGTCATTCAATGAGACATACCCAGTATACACGTGACACGGTATAAGGTATGAGTAGAAAATTATGTTCGAACGGATCTAGTGGTACTGATTGTTATGCTTGAGATAGATTCAATAGTATACGATAGAACGGTTTGCGTCCAGGAAGTCTCGAGGACGAAACTCTTTCTGAGTGGTGTATAATGTAATGACCCATTCCGTTCAAGCGGATAGCTGATTCAAATAACGCAAGTACAATGACCCGACCTGCTTTACTCAGCGAGAGGACTCGTTTGAGGCAAAGAATTTTTGGACTTGGCCCTTCCGGAGTTCAAACTTAGACTTTTAAAGGCTTGCTCGGAGTATCGCTTGACCGAGATGAATAATCGCTAAGGTGGATGGCTTAGACAGGAAAGGATAAATGGTAAGTTGGCAAGTCTCGCCGTGTTACTCTTATATCATACAGCTCACTACTACACGAGTTAGGCTTTACATTACGCCATAAAACTGATTCTAAGGCAAGATTAGAAAGATAACTTAATATATGGTGCACAAAATTCTTATAACGTGTTTGGATTTGTCGAACAGGCGAGAAACCTCCCCAATAGTGCATTCATGTACTGATAATCCACCAGATTGCTTGCAACGTGCAGGAAAACCTCGTTCGTTGTGGAAACCCCCTTCGTGCGTGCTAAGGCGTAGAGTTCGCTCTAGAGCCTTGGAACGTTACGGCCGAAACTAAAGCACACATAGAATACATAATATTGGAATATTGCCTATGTATCATTCCACAAAGATAGCCACTTGGCACGCTTTTATTGTTTCAGAGAGAGGGCTTGAGCGACTTGTAATCTCGGCCTAGCGCCACTTGTAACACTTGTTCAATATCAATAAAGAGCTTATTTTACTTCTATACTTGTGTTTTTTAATGCTTTTGCTATTGACGACTCTGTGAACTTGTTACCAATCACCAGTTCATTTCTTATTCCGCTACAATGGGACTATCTGTGCGACTATGTGGATTAGACGTCTTACCTCCAGTTCGGATCATGCCCTTGCACGGGCGCAGCTTATGCTCGTGCGGTATCACGTCCAGAGGGGAAAGTTCGTCCTGCGGGAGCGCTAGCTAGGTAATTCGTGCCTAGTAGGGACGGCTAATTCCTGCGGGAGATCGGTGGAAAGTTCTTCTTGGCGTACCATACCGGTACCTACGGATAATTCCTGCGGGAGATCGGTGGAATCGTTTCCTCTGAGTCCCACTGACAAGCATCAATCACAGATTACTGGTTTATTAATGCATCATTCATTGTTGGTGTTTCTAGGCATCATTACTATCAATAAATTCTTTTATGGCATCGTAACATATTTAGACTTATTGTATGGAATATCCAGTGAGTATAAGCGAGGGTCAAATAAGTTTCCACCGAAGCAACTCATAAATATGCGGAAGCACCAAGGTCAATCACGGAAGACAATTATGATCGCCAGTGTTACTGGGGGAGGGATAACTTGTACAAATGTTAAATAGGTTCAAAACAAAATTTTATGAGAATGGTTTGGTTCCTAAGTAGTATATCATTTATTGTCCCGATCCTGTTGCTGAGTGCGGTGATCCTATTGTAGAGCGCAAAGTAGGCTAGCAGAAGAATTTTTTGAGTTGGAACCAAACAATGGAGAAATTAAGCTATGCGGTTATGTGACTCGAATATCCCTTTATAAGTCAGATTTTAATGATCTATAATAGACGGTGGATGAAAATCTCTATATTGGATAATAGAAAGCATACATGAATGCCTCTATTGGGAATAACAAGATGAGTTGCATAAATATTAGACAGTGATGTATAATCAGTCAGATGGATGTCACGTGGGAATAGTATTTCGGTTGGAATATTAGTATTGAACGGTGATGAGAGCTTAAATAATTGTAAATAACGATTTGAACAATAGCGATGAATATCGATAGCTGATTGTATGTCGGGGTGGTTACTTAGTTTGTTACAAGAGACTCACAAAAAAATAAGACATTGGAAAATGTAAAACATGGATCCCTTGGTTGGGAATAGAGGCGTAACGTTTGACATATTCAGAGGGTGGCTTGAATCGGTTGGGTAAAAAGTTTGGTTTCGATATCGATAGTACGGTACACTATCGAAGACTCATGAAAAAACCATACAGACCGTATAGTGACTCAAAAACTTGTATTTGGTATAGAAAATTTATTTTAGATAAAATGTGTTAGAGGCATAGGAGAATTATATAGAACGACTATAGATAAAACAAGAATTTTGAAGAACGGTGCCCTTGACCTCAGGTATGTAATGGCAATACATGCCTAGTTCAAAGATAGTACCAACGATACGAGAAATGTGCTTGACATGAATAGATAGTTGGAGATATGTTCATGAACTCGAATGATCAAGATGCGTCAAAAAATAAGAAATGTTGACCCTAGATATGTTGGTTGCATGAATACTGGTGGACCAGTTTATAGAACTGTCATATTTGACATGAGTACTCGGTGCAAATTATAAGAAAGTTCTTGCGAGACGGTGAACAATGTGATACAAATAAAGCTTAAAGTATAGCAAGTTGAAATGGAAGCTTGGGGCAGATATTGTCGGTAGAAATTTGGGAGCGCAGATAGCAATCGGTTAACAGAGCGGACGTATCAAATTTATAAGAAACTATATAACTTTGTCATAATGATTGGGATAGTACAATTATTGGAGCTGGATAAGATTTAGAATTGGGGTATAATCAGTGTATAGAACATGTGAATATGCATTGAATATGGCTTAGTAAAAATAGAATTATGTATAAGATCTTAATATGTGGGTACAAATTAAACTTGTTGATAAATTTGAATAAGTTGACCCAGACGGTGTCAGACAGAGAAGAATTGCTAATATATTGGAAGAATCAAGAGAAAAGATTTTATATGATAGACGGTTGAATTAACCAGCCAAATATGTATGGATTCGAAATAGTCAGCCAATAAGTAAAACGTGATCAATTAGCATAAAACTTGAATTCGATAAGAGAATACAATTTGGAGTGAGGACATGACTGTGGATTTCATGAATGACAAACTAGCAATTTGTGTATAATTTATTGAAAGTTTACATGATGGACTCGGAATTTGGATATTGAAGTTAAGGGATTGACTTCGTCGATTCTAGGATGAGTCTAGAATTAGCTGGTTTGATGATTGACCCAGATAAAATAATTATCGGACAATAGACATGACCCTAGATTGTCGAATGTGAGACTGAGATATTGCTTATAAACTAAGGTAGAGTACTTAGTTGGTTGGATGTCGTCCCTTAAGAAAAGAATATGGGCATAAAGACTTGATCCTAGAGTATTGGATGAAAAGTATTGGTCGAGGGTAAATGACTGTGGTGCATCAGTCATTTAGAGAGAGTGCACGTTCAGAGAGCAGGGTAGAGTCCCTTATATTGATTGGGTTGGTTGTCCCTAAGATAAGTGATTGGTAATGCCCTAGTAGACGTCTGCATTAGGGCAGTTACCTATAAGGTATATGTTTAGCTGTCAGTGTGGCTAACCTTAGATGCTTGATCGAAAGTTATGTTGATCGTTGGAGACCCATTGGATGACCCTATCGATATTGCCTGAGTTTTATAGCTTCGGTAAGGTTTGCTTGGCAGGCGTTGGGAGTCAGCATGTGATAGATACTTGGTTTGGAAATCGAAATGGGTACCATCGGAAAGATGGATCGTATTGGAATGGTTAACTTGATTTTGGAACAAGTATGGAATTGACGATTTCGGGAAAAATAGATTGGTTGCCTTCGACAGAATGATGGATTAAAAAATTTATTCAGTTGGTTGGAATAAAGGAATGAAACTTACAACAACGAGACATAATTTTGTGTCGGTGAATTTGTTACTAGTATCCTTTATCGAGTTGTAAAATTGGACTAGAACATTGTCCGAAAGAAACTCTGGATTCGTTGGATGTTAATGACACTGAGATAAAAAAAAATTGGCGAAGATTTGAATAAGAGTAAATTAAAAGGTAATCTGGGAAGGATAAAAAGTTGTATTTCAGAGTTTGTTGGAAAGCACAAATTTTGTTGGTTCATAACGATGTCCCTTGAGTTTGGAAAAAATTAAGTCCAGCGCTGGGGTGAATAGTATAATATAGTTAGTCCCTGTTGCCTATATAGTTGCAGCAAGAATGATCATAGTTATGCAAAATAAATAACATTTGAGATGGTCCGTCAAATAAGTTCAAAGAAATTGGCACATATGTGGGATCGAAAGGATACAAACGAATGTTGAAAATGGTTAGACGAAAACTTGGTTATACAATTTGTGTGAGAAAAAGATTGGTGTTAGAAAATACCGACGAGATTGATCAAAGAGATGTCATAAAAACTTAAAAGAGTTATACAAATTATGGCAAAAGAACAGTTGGGCGAGCGCAGTAAATTAGGATAAAGTTGCATCGGTAGCCGTTTGATTTCTCTAACCATTGGCATTGGCTGAGTGCACCATATTTCGGGAACGCCTGAAATATGTTGTATGATCCAGGCTAGTGGTGAGCTGAATTCGAATGGAGCTGCGATAAGAAGCATGTTAGGCTAAAAAGGACATACTTGAGTTTGGACAAGGATATATGTGGTGAGAGTATCCATTATAGCAATTATCATGCTATGGCAAAGTGCTAAATTGTGCAAGTGTTATCACAAGATGTAAAGGCAGAGCTAGACGAAAAGTTGCTTGAGAATTTGGTTAAGAAATTTGAATGAGTTTAGTTTTAAGTTTAGAGGACAAAACTTTTTCTGAATGGTATATATTGTAGTGACCTATTTCGCACTGTGCACTATGATGGCTGGGTTGACTCAAAGAAAGCCAGTTAGACTTGGGTTATGCTGAAGGATCAATTCAGAAGGCTATGAGATCATGTTGGAAATTTCCTTTAGATAAATATAAGTGGTTTTTGTCAAGCCCAAGTACCGAAATACGGAGACGGACATGGCCAACTACCCCGTACAAGATGATATACATCGTACGGCGGTCACGGCTGTATAAGACAAGGGAGTGCATGCTACAATCAAGTCTCCTAGGGTCAAGAACTTATATGTCTCAATTATTCAAAAAAGAAATAGTAAGCATAGAGCATATATGATAAAGCAATAAGGTATCCCAAACACTTTCTCAAAATATTCTGGAGTCCAGCTGTGCAAAATAAGAAGCTGGAAGGGTAACAAAAGTATATGACAGTGATCAGCTACAGTCTGATTTAATGCAATCATGTAAAAAAAACTAATGTCCAGACGAGCTGGCTAACAGGTGCCGAGGGCTAAACGCCAAAGAAGTAAATGTTCATTGGTGAGAAGGGAAGAAGAAAACCCACTCGCTATCCCCTGCAACCATGTTCCGGGTACGCGCCATGAGTTGGGAGAAGGTACGTTGGATCGTCAGGCGCTGGCTTAAAACCTGTCCATGCAAAACCAGTGGGGTTAGACCCCGAATAGCAAGTACCAGAAAGGAATCACGAAATAGAGAAATAAAAACCCAAAAAAAATAGTAATACATAGGTGCAGTGTCGGAACTTAGGTCCATGGCATATCCTAGCACAAAGGCCCAATCCTACAATCAAACAAGGACAATGGTTGAACCATCATACTATGATAGTCCATTTCCCTAGGCTACTAATCGAATAATACAATCACAACCAAGTCCATTTTCTTAAATCGGTCAATCATTTGCACGGCTTACTATTTTTGTGGAGTCTGAAGTTATCTGAGAAATAATGCATATTAAGTATCCTCAGATCACGCCAGTGCCGAACATGAGCTAATCGAACCAAATAAATAAAATAGGCACTTAAAGGATGTACCAGTCCCCCATAGGGCAACTGTACTAAAAATATGGTATTAGCGGTTCCAGTATTCCTATAGTGAAATAGGGGCCCGGCATAATAATAGTCAGATACTGCACTCCACTAAGGCAGATGATATACAATATCTGTGGTGGCCACCCCACAGCGTACTTAGAATGAATCTTTCTGGAAATGTTCATTGGCATGATCTCAGGATACTGTTTCCTCTAATGTTACTACCACTTTTTGTTACCTAATTAGCCCTATGTTGTTGTTGTTGAAATATCAAGGCGTGGTCTCATGAGAATTTTCCTTAAGATGTCATACAAAGTACGGGAATGCTAGATACGAATCCATGGAAATCAAACTGGATTTGCCCGAGCGTGTATGCAACATTCAGACAATCAATATCCTAGCCATGCTTTGGTAGTTAACTCGCTTATTATGCCCATGCTGGGAAAATAATATATATTTATAATATCACGCGTTCAGAAATTTGGAGGCATTCTTGATGCACAACCCAAACATAATCATTTAACACGTAATACGATGTGTCGTACCTCGGTGCACATTAAATCATAGACAATTGTCAGGCAATAGTAGTATCAACACGGATATAGTATTCGAGTCCAATTACTAATTACACATTGGGTCAAGAAATAACAAGAAATATTTAATCAAACAAGCAAGGCCGTATGGGTCTCTAGGCTGCATTGGAAGTCGAGGCTGCATATGAAGTTAGGCTGCATGACAAATCCTGGCCGCATATAAAGTCAGGCTGCATATGAATCCTGACCGCATATGAATCCTGGTCGCATATAAAGTCAGGTCGCATGAACCACTTGGCCACATGCTCAGGATTAAGGTCTACTCCCTGGGACAAGTATTGAAGTGACGGATAATAAATAAAATGTCAGTGATGTGACATAAAGTAACTGATTTGACTGATACAATAAAGTGTGTCAAAAAGAAAAGACAAAACCAAAGAAATAAGTGCCAACGGTTCAGAGCCATGCATCCAAGGAAAATAGTGGCCGCATGCTCTCCAGGCGGCATGATTGTCGTTGCCGCATGGGTTGTCTCTTGGACTTAACGAATTTATCATTCGTTTAGCGAGTGAAAGTATAAGATATTCAAGGACACTTATGTAAATCAGTAGTCATGCATCCAATAAGATGGACGCATACTGTCAGTATGAGGCAAGAATTTAGGCTGCATAACCCTTATAGGCCGTATGGCACTCTTAACCGTATAGCTCATTGGCCGCATGCGAACTTCGTCTTCGCCAACAGAGGGTTCGGCCATGGCAAAAACTCCAAAAATTTAAAAAAAAATTGTTCATAAATCCTTATTTTAAGTCCAAATCGGGTGAACCAAAAGCCAAAATGCTCTAAATTAAAAGTTCTGTCATGTAGCAAATATTTGTTTTCAAAGACACAAGTTTAATAGATCAAAACCAAGAAAAATTCATAAAACCCTAAGTTTAAAATAGATCTACTCAAAACCACCCATAAAAACAAAAAACTAAAACAACTAAAAGTGCTTAGAAATCGATAACAAACATAATAGAATAATAATATGGAGGGTTTCTCCATTTCTCATTCAAGGTGTACTTTCCTATGGAAATGGGGAAAGAAAACTAAAGAGAGGGTGAAAAATAAAGAAATAAAGAGAGGGAGAGAGGGAAATATTGGGTTATATTTGGTAGGGTTGAGGGTTGAACCCAAGGTTCTCATGACTTGAACCAACCCACAAAATAAACCATGAGCAATGTTAAACCAAAGAATCGGTCTAGTCTTCATGCATATGCAACCATGCTAAAATAAAAATATATTTCAAATACGTATATCGGGAACATGGAGTGACATCTTTATCCACCTTAAAAAAAATCCGTCCTAGAAATTCGAATCCAAGCAATAGCTAGAGAATTTAGGACAAGCACGATACAAATCTACTAGCAACTACACATGCAAGCAATATCGTCACAATATAAAGGTGATCACTTGATCACATAATCCGAGATATGAAGGCGTAAGAAAGAATATACCTTCTGAATCGAATAGGTGCGAGTACCAGAATTGAATATCGTCATCACGCTCCCATGTCGATTCTTCTAGAAAGTGATGGCCCCAAGCAACCCGGACAAGAGAAATAGTCCGATTCTTGAGCACCTTCTTCCTTCGGTCCAATGTGGATACAGGTTGCTCCTCGTAAGATAAGTCGGTACCAACGACTAATTCAGAGTGATCGAGGATGTAACTTAGATCCGAAATATACCTACACAATTGAGACACATGAAATACATCATGTACCTCATGTAACGAAGGAGAAAGGACAAGACGATAAGCAATATCGCTTACCCGCTCGAGAATATCGAACAGACCTATATATCGCGAACTAAGCTTCCCGTGAACCCCGAATCTAATGACTCCATGGGTAGGCAAAATCCTCAAAAATATGTGGTCGCCAACACAAAACTCTAAAGGTCTACGATGCTGATCTGCCTAATGAAGATGTCTATCTTATGCAACCTGAAGTCGCTCTGTAATCTGCTTGATAACCTCTGCTGTCTGCGTGATCATTTCAGCGCCTAACATCTTCCGCTCAGTAATATCGTCACAAGCCAACGGTGACCTATACTTCCTACCGTATAGTGCTTCAAAAGGTGTCATTTGAATACTGGCCTGATAACTATTGTTATACAAGAATTCTACCAAGTGAAGGTGATTCTCCTAAGATCCCCCAAGATCTAAGGTACATACTCATAGCATATCCTCCAAGATCTGGATGGTTCTCTCTGATTGTCCGTCTGTCTGGGGGTGGTAAGCCGTGCTAAATCTTAACTTGGTGCCCAAACTCTGATGCAAACTTTTCCAAAAATATAAAGTGAATCGAGTGTCTTGATCCGACATGATACTTACAGGGACACCGTGTTGTCTCACTATCTATCGCATATATATTTAGGAAAATTGTTCTAGACTGTCCAACTCGAAAAGGAAGAAAGTGAGCAATTTTTGTGAGATGATCTACTATCTCCCAAACTGTATCTCGACCAGTCGGTGATCTAGGTAAACCAGTGACAAAGTCCATCGTGATGTGTTCCCACTTCTACTCTGGAATATAAAGTTGCTGCAATAATCCTATTGGTACATGTTGCTCTGCCTTTACTTGCTGACATGTCAGATATCGCGATTCGAAGCGTGCTATTTCCCTCTTTATTCCGTTCTACCAAAAGTGTTGCTTGATATCTTGGTATATCTTTGTGCCTCACGGATGAATTGAATATTGGAAACTGTGTGCTTCAGTCATAACTTCTTGTCGAATATTCTAGCTTGGCACACATAGACAATTTCTAAACTTTAGCATTCCATCCGCATGTATTGTCAACTCCTTCCGAAGACCTGACTCATATTTTTCTCGTAGGTTTTGAATCTTTGGGTCCTTTGCCTGAGCTAGTTTAATTCTATCTACCAAATTTGACTGAATCTATAGGCTAGCCTGAACTTTTGTACTCTATGAAAGTACTATCTCGATACCCATCTCTCGTAAGTCTTCTCGAATGTGCTTCTAAGTATTCAACATAAATTTTCTACCTCTTCTACTAAGTACATCAGCTACTACATTAGCCTTGTCTGGATGGTATTAAAGTTCTACGTCATAATCTTTTAACAACTCTAGCCATCTTCTATGCCTCATGTTCAGGTCCTTCTGCGTGAACACATACTTCAAACTCTTATGATCCGTGAATATTTTTACTCGATCACCATATAATTAGTGCCTCCATAGCTTAAGTGTAAACACTACTTCTGCAAGCTCCAAATCATGAATTGGATAGTTCTTCTCGTGATCTATGAGTTGCTGAGAAGCATATGCTATCACTCTCCCTTGCTGCATCAAAACACATCCGAGTCCTTTTCTAGATGCATCACAGTATACTGTGAATCCTCTGAATCCTGCTGGAAGAGTAAGGATTGGTGCAGGGATTAACTTCTTCTTAAACTCTTCAAAGAATATCTGACATTCCGCTGACCACACAAATTTAACTTACTTATGCGTCAATCGAGTCAATGGTGCCAAGATTTTAGCAAAATATGACACAAATCTCCTGTAGTATCCTGCCAAGCCCAAGAAACTATGTACTTCTACTATTATCTTCGGAACTGGCCAGTTCTCTACTATATCTACCTTCTTGGGATCAACCGACACTCCTGCTCCAGAAATAATGTGCCCAAGAAAAGATATGCGATCCAGCAAAAACTCATACTTACTAAGCTATGCATATAACTGGTGCTCTCTCAAAGTTTACAGCACTATCCTGAGATGTTCTTCATGCTTCTCCTCATT
>JAYESA010000014.1:140464535-140687035 GCA_036927795.1 Iris macrosiphon
TGTACTTGCTCTAATCCTGACTGGATATATTTTTCAGAGGATCCAGAAGATTGGTGTCCGACGTTTTATGGACCTCAGCCTGTCGATGGTGCAGACAAGGACCCCCTAGTTCAGGAGTAATTTTTGGGTTAGTAGCCGGGATTACTAGGACCTCAGTTGTATTTATTAGCTTTTGGTACCGGATTTGTCCCCGACTTTTGGTTTGAGACTTTGTATTATATTTGACTCAGGATATTGTTGTTATTATTATTATTGTTGCTATTTTTAGTAGTAGTTATTGTTTAGATTTTGTAGTTGTTAGACTTTCTTGTTATCTTATCGTGCTTAGATCATGATTGAGTATTTGTATTATCTTTATCATATTGTTCCTACGTTTAGAGTTAAGATCTTGGAAGTTACTTATATTGTTGTGTAAGTTTGTTAGCTAGATAGTAGACCTAGACAGCGTTCTACCGCCGATGCTACAGCGTAGGCTGGACGTACCCACGATTCATGCCTGATTTTTTGGGTACGGGTCATAACATGTCTCTCAACCAGTCCATGCCTAAGATAACTTCAAAGTTATCCATAAGAAACTCGATCAACTTTGCAGGTAATAAATGTCCACATACTACAACTGGACATGCTAGGCACACCCTACTAACTTCTACGATCCCAATGCTAGTGAGTATATTCAGCCTCGCTGGTAATGCCTCAAACTTTAAACTAATATGTGTCTCATATTGTGCAGATATAAATGAGTGCAAAGTTCCATATTCAATTAATGATATGGCAGAAAAGGTTGTAACAAAAATATTACCTGCCACTACGTTGCCCGACGTTATAGCTTCCTCCAAAGACAAGGTGAGTGCTTGCCCTTGGCCTTGTTGAGCTCCTTGTTGTTGTCTTCGTTGCTATTGTGGTTGTGGCCCCTGCTAATTTCGCTGTTGCTTCCTATAAATCTGGGCCTACGTCGGCAACGGACGCTGAGCCAAAGGCCGTACTGCTACTGCTGGTCCTCTTTGTTGTACTACTCTTGGAGCTGGCAATGCAGAAAACTGTTGTATTGGCCATCCTGGACTCTGTATTAATAGGCACATAGAAATCTTGTGATTAGGGTTTCCATATCTCAAACATAGTCTGTTAGCTGCCCCGCAAATATCTCAGGTATGACCTCATTTGCCACAGTAGGTACAACCTGTCGGCGCTCCCCTTCGTTGCTGCTGTTGTTGCTGCCTCGACTGCTGTTGTCGAGTTAGTTCCATCACTATCGAGGTCACTGGCCTCCTCTGTGTCATGTTATGGATGCGAATGCCAGGGGATGGTGTTAACATTTTTGGTATTGGTCCTCCCTCTTTGTTTTGTCCATAAAGTCTCTTTGGATCTACTCTACTGGATGCCATCCTCTAGGAAGTAAGATCAACCCTCTTGGCTGCTATCAATACTACCTTGAAGGTCTGGTAATCGGGTACCTCTACCATGTGTAAGATCTCTAAGTAAAGTCCCTGCTGGAACCTCATTGTCCTCTCCAACTCTGTTGCCACCATAGTCGGAGCAAATCTGCTTAATCGACAAAACTCCATCACATAGCCGTCTACTGTCCTTTCTGCTTGCTTGAGGTTAATGAACCTTTGTTGTAACTCACACTAAGCCACAATCCTAAAGTACTTCGCCCTAAACCGAGTCCTGAAATCCTTCCATTAAATAGGACACCTTAATCCTACCTTCATCGTTGCCCATCAATCCCTTGCCAGATCTTGGAGTTGTAGGCTAACCAGGTAAACATGTTCCTTGGCCGAAACTTTAGCTGCAGTCAGAATAATCTCAACATCCTGGACCCAATCATTTTCTGTGATTACGTCCTCCGTGCCATCAAAATATCTAGGGTTTAGTCTGCAAAATTTAACAGATGCCCTAGAATCTGTTCTTTCGCCTATTTTCAGGACTGTTTGCAACCCTTGGTTCAATAGAATATTCTGTTCCTGCTGTTGGAGCTGTTGTTACTGATGTTGCTATTATTATTATTGTTGTACCTCCATCTGGTATTGTTGGACAACCAACAATCCATAGATAATCTCTAGCAAAGTCGAGGTATCCAATATTGCCGGCACTGCGGGATGTACGGGAATACTTGGAGCATGCTGCTCTGTCCCATTCATCATGGGTTCAATTCAGATCCTTGGCTGAGGTTCCTCAGGATCTTCTTACACTGACAACTCTACCTCTCTTGTTACTACAGCATCAGGGGAAGGAGAAGCCCTAAACGAGAGCACAAGAAATATCAAGTACAGGACGAGAAGGAACAAGAAAGCAATCAATCTAGAAGAATTCAAGCTGAGTATCGAAGGGGACGAATTCAGGATTTCAAGAAGGATTATGTTTGATTGAGACTCCTGTGACCATGTCACCCCACAAGTCTGAAGAACATACCTGCATGGGCCACCACTAAAACCTTATCACGCTCCAGTAGCAGAATAGGGAGACGGACATGGCCATCTATCCCATACAAGGTGATATACGTCGTACAACAGTCACAGCTGTATAAGACAAGAGGGTGCATGCTATAATCAAGTCTCCTAGGGTCAAGAACTTCTATGTCTCAATCATTCAAACAAGAAACATTAAGCATAGAGCATATATGATAAAGCAATAAGGCCAGTCCAGCTGTGCAAAATTAGAAACTGAAAGGGTAACAAAAGTACATGACAGTGATCAACTGCAGTCTGATTTAATACAATCATATAAGAAAAACTAATATCTAGACGAGCCTACTAACATGTGTCGGTGGCTAAATGCCAAAGAAGTAAATGTTCATTGATGAGCAGGGAAGAAGAAAATCCACTCGCTATCCCCTGCGACCATGTTCTGAATACGAGCCAAGAGTTGGGGGAAGGTACGTTGGATCCTCGGGTGCCAGCTCAAAACCTGGCCATGCAAAACTAGTGGGATTAGACCCCAAATAGCAAGTACCACAAAGGAAGCACGAAATAGAGAAACAAAAACACAAGGAAAATATATACTAATACATAGGTTCAGTGTCGTAACTTAGGTCCATGGCATATCCTAGCACAAAGGCCCAACCCTACAACCAAACAAGGACAAGGGTTGAACCATCACACTATGATAGTCTATTTTCCTAGGCCACTAATCGAATAATACAACCACAACCAAGTCCATTTTCTTAAATCGGCCAATCATTTGTACGACTTGCTATTTTTGTGGAGTCTGAGATTATTTGAGAAATAATGCATAATAAGTATCCTCAGATCACGCCAGTATCGAACATGAGCTAACTGAACCAAATAAATAAAATAGGCACTTGTAGGATACACCATTCTCCTATAGGGCCACTGTACTAAAAATACGGTATTAGCGGTTCCAGTGTTCCTATAGTAAAATAGTGGCTCGACATAATAATAGTCAGATACAGCACTCCACTAAGGCAGATAATATACAGTATCTGTGGTGTCTAGCCCACAGCACACTTAGAATGAATCTCTGTGGAAAAGTTTGTTGGCATGATCTCGAAATATCGTTCCCTCCAATGTTACTACCACTTTTTGTTACCTAATTAGCCCTATGTTGTCAAAATCTCAAGGCGTGGTCAAGTGAGAATTTCTCTTAAGATATCGTACAAAGTACGGGCACGCTAGATACGAATCCATGAAAGTCAAATAAGGATTCACCCGAGCGTGTATGTAACATTCAGATAATTAATATCTTAGCCACACTTTGGTAGTTGACTCGCTTATTATGCCCGTACTGGGGAAACAATATATATTTATAATATTACGCGTTCAGGAACTTAGAGGCATTCTCGATGCACAACCAAATATAATCACTTAATATGAGATATGATGTGTCGTACCTCGACGCACATTAAATCATGGACAATTATCAGGCAATAGTGGTATCAGCATGGATACAGTATTCAAGCCTAATTACCAATTAGACATTGGGTCACGAAAGAACAAGAAATATTTAATCAAACAAGCAAGGCCACATGGGTCTCTAGGTCGCATGGAAAGTTGAGGCCGTATATGAAGTCAGGCCGCATGACAAATCCTGGCCACATATGAAGTCAGACCGCATATGAATCCTAGCCACATATGAAGTCAGGCTGCATGAACCACTTGGCCGCATGCTCAGGGTTGAGGTCTACTCATTGGGACAAGTTTCGAAGTGACGAACAATAAATAAAGTATCAGTGATGTGACATAAAGTGACTAATGTGACTGATGCAATAAAGTGTGTCAAAGAGAAGATAAAACTAAAGAAATAAGTGCCAACGGTTTAGAGCCATACGTCCAAAGAAAATAGTGGTTGCATCCTCTACAAGTCGCATGAGTGTCGATACCATATAGGTTGTCTCTTGGACTTAGCGAATTTCTTATTCGTTCAGCGAGTGAAAGTACAAGGTGTTCAAGGACACTTGTGTAAATCAGCAGACATGCGTCCAATAAGATGGATGCATGCTGTCAGTATGCGACAAGTGTTTAGGCTGCATAACCCTCTCAGGCTGCATAGGACTCTCATCCGCATAGATTTATGGCCGCATGCGAACTTCGTCTTCTCCAACAGCAGGTTTGGCCATGGCAAAAACTCCAAAAATCTGAAAAAAATATTTTGTTCATAAAATTCTCATTTTAAGTCCAAATCGGGTGAACCAAAAGCCAAAATGCTCTAAATTAAAAGCTCTATCATGTAGCAAAAAAAAAATTTAAGACACAAGTTTAATAGATCAAAAGCAAAAAAATCATAAAACCCATGAAACCCTAAGTTTAGAAATGTAGATCTACTCAAAATTACCAATAAAAATAGAAAACTTAAAGAACTAAAAGTGCTTAGAAACATATAACAAATATAATAGAACAACAATATGGAGGGTTTCTCTATTTCTCATGTAAGGTGTACTTGCCTTTGGAAATGGGGAGAGAAAACTAAAGAGAGGGTGAGAAATGAAGAAGTGAAGAGAGAGAGAGAGAGAAATGTTGGGTTATAAATGGTAGGGTTGAACCCAAGGTTCTCATGACTTGAACCAACCCACAAAATAAACCATGAGCAAGGTTAAAACCAAATAATGGGTATAGTCTCCATGCAACCATGCTAAAATAAAAATGCGTTTCAAATACGTATATCGGGAACAAGAAGTGACAGTGTTGGCTCTTCGATCCTTTATCTTCATGCTTAACAAAATAATTTAGTCCATGTTTGGGTAAGTTGTTCACTTCAAGATATCTAGCAAGAAATCACAAAAGATAAAGAAAGATAATAATCATATGTCTATTAACATGCTGCTGTTATAGAATATGGATTATATATTGTGATAACAAATATCAGAATATTTCATTATCGGTTATAGTAAGACCCTGGACTGGGCGGTAAGTATGAGACCCTGAACTAGTCATAGTAGACCCTGGACTGGGCAGAAAAGTATTACGAGCTGCGACTCAAGGCAGGTGGCAAAATAAATAAGAATTGTGGGGTATTCACTACATTTTCTAGTACCATGCATGATATATCTTCTTTATAGCTAAGTTTCATATGTATGCATGGTCATGGACAACTTGTGCACAAGGTTTAATATTCCTTGAATGGTAATATGAGGCCACAGACCCGATTCATCCTGGGGGGACAAAGAGGGGATGCCTAAGTACTAATAATCCAAAATTTAGGACTTCCAGTGAGGCTTGTTGTCACACCCCGATTTTGTGGAATCGATAGTCTTTCCCCGGATGTGACGTTGTGCGTGCCTAGATTGCGCATTGCACAAGGCCAAGATATTTTTATATAACGAGCACATATTCAGAGTACGCGGATAAATTGAAACACAAGGTTGAAACATGGAAAAGTTTTCTTTATTGATAATGAACATCTTTTACAAACTCTTGAACGAGTCAGATAATTGACGCACGGGCTTACAAAAGTTGACACAAAATAAGATAGTTGTCCTGTACATTACATCCTTTACTAAAGCTTCAAAATAAGAGATCTCCAGGCAAAATAATTGCTTTTCCACGAAGTTGCATGAGTTATGAGTGCAAGCTTCTAGGTCTTCAAAATACTTTCTTCTGCGGCACGAACAGGGCATGCTGGCAGCTGGACTGGATTGGGAAGTGACTTTAACTCCTCGCAGGATCTCCTTGGTGTGGGGAACATGTTTCAACGAGGGTCAGTACATCAAAATGCACTGGTGAATGTGAGCTAACCTAATTATACCAATCAATACATTGTTTATATGAAGCATACAAGTTATTTGTGATCTTTCTATCTTACCTTAGTTTATTTTACAAGCAAGAATGATATAAAAATTCACTGAGATAAACTTGCCACCGTTCGGTGACTTTTACCTGCCAGTCTGAACTACCTGTACAATACTTATCATGTCCTTCCCTAGCACGAAGATATAATTTAGCTTTGCACAAATTTAAATATACAAATGGATCACTGGCATAATGCCATAAAGATGGGTTACAGTCTTGAGACGAGAACGATATACAACGCAGGTGGCGATCCCCACTACATAACTTTTCGTCCATACAAACGACTATACAAAATGTTTCGGATCGGATCGGTCTCAGTGCCCAGCGATCGTCCGCGGAAACCAAAAGCCTTGTGCACAAGTTTTTCTTGATCAAACGATGTCTATGCTAAGCAATCACTTGATGTAATCTAAGGCAATATGAGTGCGAGACAATCATATAGCATGATTTGTCTTGCATAGTCTCCCTGATCAATCTATTTCATAGCAAAGTATGTTCTATACATAGCACATAATCTAGAAGAATTATACATTCTAACTTGAATATGAAGCATATGAAGAACATTCCAAATAAACTAGCATGCAATATGGTAACCGTTCATAAGTTTTAATGACAAGCATAAAGTAGTCCAAGTTTATTCCTTTTTGTCTTAACATCTTTTAGTTATTTTGGTATCGTTTGATCGGAAAAAGTAAGAATATAAGATTTTAGATGTGAAAACTTGCAAGAAGGATCAACTGAATCAAATATAGCCACTCACAAGTTGGTTGAGGAAGAAAAGAAAAGAGGTACTTCAACACTCCGCTCGTAAGTCGTCTACTGCAAGATCACCTGTATTGCCACGAACAGCTGATCAATACCTCTTCTACTCTTTCCAAGCTCGAAATTGTAGTGTAGTTCAACGAACAAAAATAATGAAATCCATCAAAATCGTTCAAGAAAACACAAACAAGTTCAAAAACCAACTCAAAGCACGAAAGGAACAAAGCGGCAGCAAAAACTAAGCAAGAAAACTTGCAGCGGAGATGTCCCTTTTGACTCTGCCGCTAAGTCGATCCTCGGGGCACGGTCCACTGAATATGGGAATCGATTTCGAAGAAGCAAATCTATAACGAGGATGAGTTCTTATTTCAATCTATCCCGATCGAATGATACTGACTTGTATTTCTTAGCTGCGCTTCCCGAATAGGGGAAATGGGACACCATACTAGCTCCCTGTACTGAGAAGGACATCGAATTGCAAGATACTCAATGAATATTGTCTAATATTAAATATTATCTAATGTTTAACATTGTCTAAACCATATGAGAATACGAGAAACAATGAAACAATAAATAACATCTCATGACTGAAGATCTATGTGTATACTAATCCGTGTACCAATGTGTCAGGAATCAAGTAATAAATTTCTAAATACTTGCATTATAGTAATTATCAAATAATATAAACTATCAGAGAATATACTCGTCTCTGGTCCTGAGTGAAAGATGTAACTCGGTGTCTGAGCTGGTGTCACACACACCTATATATGAATGGCATATCAAATGGGTGAAAAGAATGATAAATGCACTATAAATGCACTAAATATTATTTTCTAGGTCATTTCTAGGTCATACTAGTCAAACTAGGTTGAACTAGGTTATTTCTAGGTCATACTTAGCTTCTAGGTCCAAACTAAGGTAACTAGTCCATATTAGTATTATACTAGCTAGTAGTACTAAGATATCTATATACTAGATAATAGGATACTCTATGTATCCATCTACACATAACCTATATACCTATACTACTATATATATAATATCATAGTACTAGCTACTAACATGGCATCCAAATACCTTAACTAACTGTTTCTTGGTGTCAAAATCAAACTAGTACTTTACCTTGATAGTCTAACTCATTACCTACACTATTAACCCTACTTAGTCTCACTGATACCTACCTAAATGTCACAACACATACTGATACTCATGGATATAATACTCCTAAAACTGATACACATCTCATTCACACTTGCACTTAACTCATATCCCTGCATTGCACCTCATCTGACACTCGTCACAGTCATACACTCAACCCCACACTAGCTCCTCTAATATACCAACATAAACTCTAACTTCTTATACTACATCACTACTAATGGACTTCCCTTACCCCCACTGATACCAAGTATCCTCTACTTAATATCAGTCCTTCACTCTCCTGGCTGTACACAGGTCACCCTCAAGTAACCAATGCCCCAGGCCAACCACTATATTGCATCTAACCTGCACATCAATGCACAGTCTAGTAGTTAGCACCAGAACATATACTCCATCATTGGTCTACCCAGTTATACACTAATGTGTAGCAATAACTACATACCTAGGCATATCTATGCGTCCTATACCTTAAAACTTGCTGCCAGTAACTTGTTGCAGTTGTGCCAATGCCTGGACAAGCTTTACTGCTTGTAAGGTTGGGTAACTAGGCTCCCTAACCTGCCACACAGCTGTGTATCAGTTCTCTTATCATTGCAGTTAACTAGGTGCATATCAGAGCAGATATACACAGTTCTCAACCCTCACTCACTGCCTGCTAAAATACAGTACACTGATATTGTGTTCAACTGAACACAACACAAATCAACTGCTTATTTCTCCTTTCTATTTTGCAGGCACTCCAGACCACAAGTCCAGGCTTCCATTGCTTGTAACAAGATGAGCTCAATCCCTCACTGGCCATACCCGAGTTGTGCTCCCCTCTCATTGACCCCGAGCTCCTTCATATTCACACCCAATTGCATACCTCCCTTTCTTTCTCTAACATTGCTCACCACTGCTCTTAATACTCAGGGTACATTAGTATATATAACACACACACACTTATATAAGTAAGACACCTCACTCTCGAACACACCTTGCACACTAAAAACACTCTCAGGCACTTAGGCTTGTTGCTGCACACATCCCCTGTTCACTAGTGCACATCACATTGTAGTGTGAAATACTCACTGATACACACTAGTATCAGTACCCATTATCACTGCACCTTATCCTCCCTCACTCCAAATGATTGTGACCAGCTCTATACTGCTAACTGGTACTCCCATAGTACCTCTGATACACCAACAACAGATTATACCCCATAACCTACTGCACCTAAATGCTAATCCGGACTCTATACTTTTTTTGACATGTGGTACATCCCTATTGTTCCTGCACATCACACCTGAGCTCGCACACAGTCACACGAGCACTACACTCACAGTTCAGAGTATTATTCCTCCTCTAGCTCACACACAATACACTACAAATACACACCAACACCTATATCTACAAATACCCCCAACTTTCACACTAAAACCAAATACATACACACAAACGTATGTATATATACTTCTTTATTTACCTATAGCAATTTTATAATAAAAATATGCACAATATTGAATATAAAAACTAAATAAACAACTAGTCATTATACCAAATACTTGTGGTGCACAAGTATGATATACTAGGATAAGCTCAAGATACTCTATGATACACACTCTAATGGGATACCAAAAAACACAATTCTCCACTAATACCAATAACACCTATCAATTACATACATATATGTAGAAGCATGAAAAATATGCATCCATGCAACCCTGCGCCCCAAAACAAAAACTCAAAAGAGTTCAGGCTGCAGAGTCTCCCTGCGGCCAAGAAAGACGACATTCATGCATCCCAATCAGCCAAAGCAGCTTGGCCGCAGAAGGACCTAACGTGGGGTCCCGTCCGCAGGATCGTCTATGACACAGAATCCTGATGAAAAAGATTTTCTAATTTTCTCAAAAGAAGTGAACACACTAAACGACAGGTCAGTACAGAACTTCACTCTCGATGGATGTGCATCATCGCGTATACAGCACAACTGGCCTCATGCGGCTCCATGCGTCCCAGGTTCCATAAGTCCCATTAGTCTATTGCCCCATGCGTCCCAGACTCCATACGTCCCATGCGTCCTTGGCCCCATACGTCCCAGGTTTATTGCGGTCCCATGCATCTCTGGCCCCGTGTGTCCCAGACTCTATGTGTTTCATGCGCCTCTGGTCCCATGCATCCCAGACTCTATGCGTTCCATGCGTCTGTGGCCACATGTGTTTCAGACTCCATGAAGACCAAATCTTGTTGTTATGACAATGGTGATTCTTTCCAACCAAGTGCGGACTATGTGTCAAGCTGACCAATTCACACCCACAAAGGACGAGAACCACCCAGATCTTCAATAACGGAAAATCCTAATAAGCGCCCGCGTGACAGCTTGGCTGGCTTACGGTTACAGCTGCACCCTGTTAAGAAGGGACACGTGGCACCCTCCAGCAACCATGCGGCCCAATATATGCGCACCCAGGGATGAATATAAATAGTAGGGTACCACACCCATACAAGAGGTGGGCTATTGGTGAACCTACAGTCAAGCAAGAGAGAAGAGCTTCCTCCTCCTGTATCGGATCATCCACGGAGTAAAGAGAGTTGCTACACTCCTAAGCCTCCATCGTTACTCCCCAGAAAACAAATTTATACTTAGATTGTCTGCCTAGGACCTTTTGTACTTAGATTTTACATGGGTGTCTCTGTGTCGAGGGCTTTATATGCGGCCTCTTACTCTGAGGCTGTCCAGGTCACATGAAGGTTGTTTATGCTCTTATGCGGCTTCAAGGGGCATAATCTTTATGCGACTCTAAGGGGCATGATCTTTATGCGACTCCAAGGGGCTTGAGCTCTATGCGGCTGTAAGGGGGATGAGTTGTATAAGGCCTACAGAATTTTTATGCTTCTATAAGTCCCCTTCAAAGTTTCCAAAATGACAAGTTTGGAATACTTTGAATAAGAAGCATGGTCGAGCACTTTTGGCTACATAGGAAGGGCATGCCGCATAGAGGGCTCTGACAGGCTGTCCGATCATTTAATGAGGATATTTGACCAAATTTTCTTGGGATTCAGGGTCTACCTCTTGATGTGGGACTCAAGTAATCGATTTTCAGTAAACTTAAAGGGGATTTCGTGGATTGAGGCATTAGATTTATTCTCATAACTGCTTTAGTTCACTGCCTCAATCTCTTCCCGCGGCTTTTGAAGCCTATAAATAGGCGACAAGGAGGAGGAGAGAGAGAAAAAGAGAGAGCTTTATTCTCTCTGCTTCGTTTCCTCTTCTTTGTGAAGGATGCTGGCGGCTACATCTCTTCTTGCTGAGAAATTTGTCAGTGATCCTTGGCCCCCTGACTCCGGTGCTTTACTCGGAGGTAGGAGAAAACCGCGTTCTTCGTGTCGGGCTTCCATGAACACATAGACACCCATACACAGTCTTGCTCCATGGACGAGAGATCGTCAAGAACACGCTCAAATTTTTTACATAGCCTTATCGCATGGATGAGAGATCATCACGAACATGTGTAGGCTTTCTTTATTAGTCTGTCGCATGGATGCGCAACCATCATGCGGCAACTAAGATCCTGCCGCATGGATGAAAGCTCAACCTAGACATGCGACCACCATGGCTCTGTCGCATGGATAAAAGCCTGACCCGATATGCGACCACCATAGATCTGCCGTATGGATGGAATCCTGACACGACATACGACTATCGTGGCTCTACCGCATGAAAGATACCTCATGCGCCGACTAGGCTCTGCCGTATAGACGTCAACTTTGTCTTTGTATGCTGATGTCATATATTTTTCTTGTGCAGGTTTTGTTCTCCCTCGTGCGGCTCATGATGTAGCATGGAAGGATATCATAACATCTATTGTTCGGGATGAAGACCAATTTTATGTGGCGTTTCGCCAAGAACAGATCCAGGAGACGAGGACAGTTTGTCAAGAACTAATCCAGGAGACAAGGATGAATATCCTGCGTCATACGCTGAGCTGTCCTTCTTCATGAAGCATGCCAGTTGCGTTTCTCACTTTTATGAGTTTGCTACCGGCCGGGAGACAGCGAG
Organism: Iris macrosiphon; assembly: GCA_036927795.1. Lineage (NCBI taxonomy): Eukaryota > Viridiplantae > Streptophyta > Magnoliopsida > Asparagales > Iridaceae > Iris > Iris macrosiphon. The sequence continues at coordinate 140,476,743 of JAYESA010000014.1, forward strand.
GTCGATGACAAGATTTAAATTAATTGTCATTCCTGTCATCGGTCTTCCCGCATGATTATAGAGTGCCTGCTCCTCCCTTGATATTCGTTGGTATGGATTCTTTTTCATATACTGAGGTTTGTACTATGGAGGGATGATCTAGAAAGTATTAAGATCTGCTGCGGGCTTGACTTGGGTCAGTAGCAACGACAACACGGAGGGACGCTTCTAATGAAAAAAGGTTTGTATCAGCGAGACTTCATGGAAACCCTTAAAATAGATTTCCATCATATGTACTCATGACCTTGAATATTAATAAAAAAACCCTTGAATGTAATAGATTTTTATCATATGTAATCATGATCTTGAATATTAATCAATAAAGTCTCTTTTTCATAATTTTGTATGTTGTAGTCTTTTAGGTATTGTACTAGAGGTGACGTGGATGTAATACAATACCATAGTTATTTAGGGACATCCCACTGGGGGATCTTTGGTTGACCTATCACTTCTTGTGCACTGGAGTAAAAGTGGTAGGTTCGAGACAAGCTCTGCCAGAGGTGATTTGGACGTGGCAGATTTTGTGGACTTAACACCACTGGCGTACTTAGAGTTAAGTACGGGTTCTAAGTTGAGATGACAATCGATATCAGAGGTAGTATGGACGTGATAATCGATAGCCAAATCTGAGAGTTTTTTTTCAGAGATAATATGGACATAGCAAACATGGCCGGAAAAAAATATTAGGACAGTAGTTCAGAGATAATATGGACGTGAACCATTTTTTGAGAACTCACTGAGGAGTGATTTGCTGGTTATGGTCTACCCGAAAATGTAGATAGAGCTGAGGTTCACTCCACTGGGGATATTGTTAGGCCGATAGCTCAGAGGTAATATGGACATGGCTAGCGTCTAACGAGACTGGTTTTTGAGTGGTCCCTACGGGAGTGTGCAGGTAGATCTGAGGATTGCTCCGCTGGGGAGCTTTTGAGGATCCATTATCTGTTGCGTATCCAGGAATCCTGAATACCGATAATGGCTTATTGAGGAAGGGCAATGTCGTGCATAAACATGCGCTGGGGATGAACAACAAAAAGTGGGAACCTTGTGCATCTTTGTTGTCTTGTTGGGGATAGAGAGAAGTACAAGCCTAGACTTAGACATAGTACTTCTTAAGGAACTTATCGTTGATGGACATCATGAGCAAGTCGCCGTTGGATTTTACCAGTCGGTAGGCGCCGTTGGAGAATACAGATTCTACGACGAACGGGCCTTCCTATTTGGGTTGGAACTTGTCGGCCGTCTTGTGGGTCATAACCATCGACCTTCTTACTGTCATGACGAGATTACCCACTTGGTATGCCATCTTTTTAACCTATTTGTTGAAGGCTCCCTAGAGACGCGCTTAGTATAGCTCAATACGCTGTTGAGACAAGAGACGTTTCTCGTCGAGTGCTTCTAACTCTTGTAGCCGTCGGCGGTGATTGTTGTTGACAGTTAACTGGTTGGAGAGAGCCACTCATCTCAGGGAGAAGGACTGCTTCGCTCCCATAGACCAATGGGAAGGGTGTACTGTCGGTCGGGGTTCAGACCGTTTTGTGCGGTAGGCCCATATACATTCATCGTGCTTCTCATTTCAATCGCACTTATTAGAAGACATGCACTTCCTAAAGAGCTTGGTGATGGTTTTGTTGAATTCCTTAGCCAAACTGTTCGCTGCTGAGTTGTAGGCAGTAGATGCTATATTCTGAATATAGTTTTGTCGCAAAATCGGTTGAACGTATGACTTACAAACTGTGGACCATTGTCATGGACGATCCTTCATGGTAAGACAAAGCGGTATATGACGTGATGCTTGATGAAGCTGGTCACGTTTGATGTCTTAACTTTTGCAAGTGGTACTGCTTCTGCCTACTTGGAGAAGTAGTCGGTAATGGCCAGGATAATCGATGTCCCTTGGACGAAGGTGGACTAATTGGTCTAATGATATCCATCCCCATGCCTCGAATGGCCAAAATACAACAGTCTATTATAGGAACTCCGAGGGTTGGAGGATGAAGTCAGAATGGATTTGGCACGCTTGGCACTTCCTTGCAAAGTTGATGCCATATTCTACCATCGTTGGCCAGTAATAGCCCAAACGCCTGAGACAATCATGTAAATTAGGTCCAGGTTGGTGGGCACCACAGACGCCGTTATGGGCTTCCCAAAGTGCATGTTTGGCTTCTGTATCCGATAAGTATCGTAGCAGAAATCCATCACACGAATGGCGATACATTATTTTAGTAGCCGTGTTGTAGTATAATCGGAGGTAACGTCTCTTGATGGAAGTAGCTTCCTTCGCGTCTTTATGGAGGATTCCATAGACTGCATAGTCGATGAAGGGGAGTCTCCAATCTTGGATGCCAGCATCCACCTTTGCTGAGTAGCTTAGGCACATGTAAAGTTTATTTTTTGGGCAAACAAGTTCTTAGCCCACCACTGTGACCAACTGATGAGTTTTGGCCGGGACTGCCAAAGAGGCAGCGAGATCGACAAGGACGTTAGCCTCGATATTTTACAGTCGGGGGATGTGCTCTATGAAGAACCCCTTGAAGGTAGATATTATGCTTAGTGCGGCTTGGTGGCAGGGGAGTAGGCCTTTATTACGGACTTCGTACTCACCCCAGACCTGATTGACTATCAGCTTAGAGTCGCCATAGCTTCTAGGTAGTCCACTCCTACTTGTAAACCCCCTAATTTTTAGATTTAAATTTAAATTTTATTAATATTGGTATCAAGTAATTATTGAAATTAAGGGAGAATTTTTTATTATTTTTAGCTAATTAAAAAAATATTATATTCATGAATAGATATTTATGTATATTTAATTAATTATAAATATTTTACAGAAATATATTTTTGGGTGTACAACTATTATTAGAGTATTGTAGATTTTTTTTGGAAATTATTTAAAGTTTAAACCAATTTATACATGGCTATATATATATATATATATATATATATATATATATATATATATATATATATATATATATATATATATGATAATAATAATTATAATAATAAACCCAAAATTCATACCCGCATCCAAATCCAAAACCCATACCCGCACCCAAAACCCAAAAACAAAACCCGAAACTCCTTCAGCTAAGTAACCCCCTCCCCCCCGAATCCTCCGTTCTTCTCCCAAAACGCCCGCGACCCCTCTGTTCCTGTTCCGAAACCCCCATTCACTCCCTATATATATCATCACCATAGACCACCACCAGCCACTTCTTTCTGCATCTAGACGAACCCTTCCACCGCAGACGATCGCCATCGACAGCCGCCGCACGCCACCGCGAACAGCCACCCAGAAATCGCGAGCAGCATACCAAAACGAGGTACCCTTCTTTCCATCTCTATTTCTCCTTACACAGATAACCAAACAGTGAACCGTCGACTCATATGTGAAGACCATATGACCCCTATGAAACCTGTATAAATATTTTAGTTTATTGTGTCCTGTGTCAATCGAAAATTGTGACACAATACAGGAAAAAATGAACGAGTTTTAGGAACTGAAACTGCTCCAATTTAAACACTAGTTTTAATCAAGTTTGAGTCCTGTTATCTCCAACTGAAACTGAAATTGTGACACAGTACACGTATTTGAGTCATGTTATCTCCAAAATGGCACACGATGCTAAAATTTTACTTGAATAGACTTCTGGACAGCATAACCTAGTTTTAATCCCTTTAAACACTTTCTTTTAATTCGAATTATGCTGTGATTATTTTAATGCTGAAATCTGTCAAAAATTTGATTTCATAAACCTAAAGATTTTCGGTACGGGGTGTATCCCGCCAAACGAGGCAACTTCGTCGTGTGAGAATTTTACCGAAAGGCGTGTATCGTCAATGCGGACGTGTGAGATTTTGCTGAACATGATTTGGATGTGCGTACACACCGGAATCAACGTGTATCTGTCAAAAAATACCGTATCGGCCTATTCCGACGCTTGTTATAACTTCGTTTGTGCTTATCATTTTGCAACAAAACTTGTGTCATCGGATTCGCAGCATTACGTTGGTCATGTGACCCAAGTTTGGTTTAATTCTGAGAACGTTGACGAAACAATATTTTGCGGGTCCCACGGTTCCACTTGAAGGGTGATTTTGTGACCGGCTTACCGGAATCCAATTTCGGATATTCTATTTAGTTCGTATCATCGTTCTGGACTCGTAGACACTAAGTTTGATAAATTTGGATAACTTTATCTCTGGCACATTTTACGGTGCGAAATGGGCCACATGTGGACCCCGCTTTGACCCAAAACTGTCAATTTTGTTCCTGTGTCCAAATTGGACTTATGGGTAGTCAATCAAAGCTATTTCAAGTATTCTGAGAGCATTGGTGATATTTGTTTCAGCATCCAGAGGCGTACTTGGAAATTCCACTTTTACAGAAGCAATTGACGGAGTTCAGAACCCACTTTTACAGGAGCAGTTGACGGAGGATCTATTTTTATTTACTATATTTTATTTGGCTTGAGTATTTCTTGTACCTTGTTATGTCCCCTGAGGACCTGGATCCGGATTTTGTCCCCAGGTACAGCAAATGAGGATTACCCCGAGGTATACGGGACATGAGCTGACGCTGGAGCAGTTTTGGCACTAGAGGATGAGGTTGTGCCAGAGGATTTCTCCTGAGTACTTAGTTACTTACTCAGTATTTTATGCTTAGTGTTATTTCATACTTGGACTTGAACTTATGGACATATGTACTGGAGTTATTCTCTTTTCTTATTGTGATGGGTTGTTCCCCGAGACACTACTTATGTGGACTTGATGATGGACTATTTTCTTTTTATCTATTATCTTGACTAGTCTATCATATTTGATTGTGTTTACTTTCTATGGATGAGACTAGAATTATACTATGATATATGGTGTAGACTTGTATTGATATTTATTATAGCTTAAGTGTACTCTAACGGGTCCATTAAATTGGGTTTGCCCATTGGAGTTGTGCTACTGGCCATTGCCACGTGGCTAGTCCCTCGGTATTTTGGGACTGGGACGTGACATAATTTTTGTGGTAGCCCATGCAGGTCTACGAATATATTTCTTTGGTTTCAACTAAGGAACCGAGCAAGCCTGTAAATTAGTATAGAATAAATTATAGAATCTCATCCACTTGTTGACCTGTTCTTGACCTCTATATTGACTTCAAAATAATTTCTTGAGTTGCATCCTGTCTTGATTTCTCTGTGCGACTCTCATAGTTTACTTTCTGTGTAGAGTAATGGATCCACGAGCCAGCGATGAGACTCCCGCGGGAACACCGCAAGGTGCTATGGTCACCTACGACGATGGGGTGATGCCACTAAGTGAAGATCTCTCCACTCAACAAAGCAATCAAGCAGATCAGCACGCCCCGAGGTTCCGGCGAGACAACATTCTACCACCGCCATAGTTTACTCCATCGATGCCCATTTTTTACCAGGACAGTCTATGGATGGACAGCAGATATTCTAAATATTCTACGCAATAATGCAAGCACAACAACAGGTTCATCAAGAGGCTCAGAGTCACCAGGCAGAGAACCTGAGGAACAGTATAGTGACCGCACTGGAGCAGGCGAACCCACCAACTAGACGGCCAACGACGGGATATATTACTGATTTCCACCAGCTGAATCCCCATATACTTTCTAGCAAGGAGGAGCCCAATGAAGTTCATGAGTGGCTCACAAATACTCAACACCAATTGGAATCAGCTGAGCTTCCGAGGGAGCGTTGGATGACTGCCATCAGGATGCAATTGATGGATAATGCACATCACTAGTGGTTATCTGAGAAGAGACGGTGTCACTACCCAATTCTAGAAAATAGGATTATTTTTTTATTTTTTATTTGGTAATTGTGTATTGTTTATAAATAATTATATTTATATTTAATTGATGGTTATATTATTTTTTATTGATTGTTTTAGGGTTTTGGCTAGTCTGGACCCATGTCAGACCTTAGTGGACCCATGTCCGACCCAACCAACACCCTTGTGAGGCCTATTTTTAGGTTTAGAATAATTATTATATTTTTTTAATAAGTTAGTTTGAGTGATTAGGAGTTAATTTGAGTGCTTTTGGAACCCCAAACCCAAATCCCAATTAGGATGACTTAAGGAGAGGACTTTTTAGTCATTTGGATTATGTAAACCTATTCCTACATGCCTTGGCCGGCCCCCTAACCTCATTCCCAGACCTGGACAGCAGCAGCCCCCCTTCTTCTTTATTTCCTTCACTTCTTCTTCTTCTTCTTCTTCTTCTTCTTCTTCTTCTTCCCCATTCTCTATTTTCTTCTTCTTCCTCCTTCCAACAAGCTTCAAGTAAGTCATTTCTTCTCTTTTTTATTCTATTCTTCCATTTGTGTTAACCCTAACCCTATACTTTTCCCTAACCTAGGTGTTTAGAGCCTAGACTTAGTGTGGAGGCTTGATTTGGAGACTTGGAGGCTTGAGGGTGGTGATTTCAAGGGTTTTGGAGACTTTGGCCTTGGAATTCCAACTCCCAAGAGGTAAATCCTAAATTTCTTCTTAGTGGTTGCTATTATATAGTGTAATTAGTGGTTTAGAATATTCCTAAACCCTAAGGCTACCCGTGGAAGGAAGTTAGAACAAGTTTGGTTGTGTTTGGAGACTTTGACATTAGGTTTTGTGTCAATTTTGGGTAAAATCCGAGATTGGCCCAATTTTGGATGATGCCCTAGGTTAGACGGACCTAGGTAAACATGCTTAGGTGTCTTGGGGGTTAGTACGTGTCTCCGTTCGGACACGTGAAGTCATGTCGCGGAGAAATGGGCGTTTCGGGCGATTTGGGAGTTTCCGTCGTCGTAGGTTCTATGTGCGTGCGTATTTTTGCCACGGGCCTAGAATCGACGAGTTAGCATTTTTTTCCAGGAATACCGATAATTTTGCATCATTTTTGGACTTAGAGGGAATTTTACCTGCAGCTTTGGACGCTGCTCTATCTTATCGTCGGAGACTACCCCTAGATATCTCATTGTCTGGTTATTGGGAATCACTTTCCTTACCGCATGACGGGTTAGAATTAAACTGTGACATGTATCATAGACCATTGTGTTTGTTTTACAGCTTAAGTACACTCTAACGGGTCCATTAAATTGGGTTGTCCATTAGAGTTGTGCTGCTGGCCATTGCCACATGGCTAGTCCCTCGGTATTTTGGGACTAGGGCGTGACATAGTTTATTTGGTGGTCCATGCAGGTCTACGACTATATTGCTTCAGTTTCAACTAAGGAACCAAGCAAGCATACGATTAGGATAAGTTATAGGATCTCATCCACTTGTTGATCTATTCTTGACCTCTATATCGACTTTAAAATAATTTTATGACTTGCATCATGTCTTGATTCCTCTATGTGATTCCCATAGTTTACTTTAAATACAGAGTAATGGACCCACGAGTCGGCGACGAGACTCCCGTAGGTACACCACAAGATGTTGTGGTCACCTACGACAATGGAGTGACACCATTGGGTGGAGATCCATCCGCTCAACAAAGCAATCAAGCATATCAGCACGTCTCGAGGTTCCGGCGAGACGATATTCCACCACCGCCGCAGTTTACTCCACCAATACCCATTTTCTACCAGGACAGCCTATGGACGGACAGCAGATATTCTAATATTCTATGCAATTATGCAAGCCCAACAGCAGGTTCATCAAGAGGCTCAGTGTCACGAGGCAGAGAACTTAAGGAAGAGCCTAGTAACCGCACTGGAGCAGGCAAACCCACTAGCTAGGCGACCATCGACGGGATCTATCACTGATTTCCGTCAGCTGAAGTCCCGTATCATTTCTGGCAAGGAGGAGCCCACTAAAGTTCATGAGTGGCTCATAAACACTCAACACCAGTTGGAAGCAGCTGAGCTTCCGAGGGAGCATTGGATGACTGTTATCAGGATGCAGTTGACGAAAAATGCACATCATTGGTGGCGATCTGAGGAAAGATGGCTCAGACCGGACTGAGTCACTTGGGAGGAGTTCTCTAGACTCTTCCAGGAGATGTATATTCCAGCCATTGCCAGAGCGAAACTTAAGGATAAGTTTAACTGCCTCATTCAAGGTAACATAACGGTAGAAGAGTATAATATAGAGTCCATCGTTTAGAGTCGTTTTGCCCCTACTCTGATTCCGACAGAAGAGAAAAAGCGGAGAAGTTCTTCGACTGACTTAGCTTTGAGCTACAGAGAATGATCGGATCTGTTGTACCTACTTCATACACTGACGTCCTTACTGTAGCATGACGCATAGAGCGTGTCACCAGGAGAGAGTCCAGCCTGAAACGGCCGTTCATATCAGCACCAGCCAGAGCACTATACGGGGAGTCTGCAAAGCGACCCTAGAGAAATTTACTGCAGAAAGCAGCATCAAGAGCCCCATCCCTTCCTACTTGTCACTACTGCGATAAGGTAGGCCATATTGAGAGAGAGTACAGACGCAAGTTTGGACTATGCTTGATTTGCGGATCCAACCAACATCCAGCCAAGGACTGCCCTGAGCGTCAAGAGGGAGCACAAATAGTAGACCGACCAGCTTTACCAGCACCGAAACTAGCCTAGCAGCCACCTAGGCCAGCTTATCTAGCATTGGGAGTACCACAGACGGGAGTTGAAGATGTAGACCACCAGGTCCAGGAGGGTATCAGCCGAGGCCACCTTTGGCACCACAGGCAGCACTATTCCAGCAGACTCGGCAGCAGAGAGGACCAACTCAGGGACGAGGACAGGCATTTGCATTGGCTATTGAAGAGGAAGCTACTGCATGAGAGGTTATAGCAGGTATTATATTAGTAGCTTTATTACCTGTTATAGCTTTATTCGATTATGGAGTATCGCATTTATTCATAGCTGATAGCTTCGTAGCCACACATAGAGTAGCTACCGTACCCCTTTCGAAGACTATAAAAATTCTTACGGGAGACAAAATTATCCTAGTTAGTGACATTTGTAGATCTTGTTCGATGGTAGTCTGTGGGAGAGAGATGCGAGTTCAATTCTTGATCTTTTCCATGCCGGATTATGATGTTGTACTTGGTATGGACTGGATCAGTCAGTACCATTCGAATCTAGATTGCCGGCTTGGACGGGTTATATTTAGACCACCTGGACATCCGAAGTTTAAGTTTCTTCGGGGAGCCAAAGAGCAAGGAGTTCAGCCTATACTTAAGGCACTCTCTACAGAAGGGGAGCACGAGTACCCAAAGGTTGTATCTGAGTTTGTGGATGTATTTCTCGATGATCTTCTAGGCTTACCACATGATCAAAAAATAGAATTCATAATAGACTTGACTCTAGGAGCGGAGCCTATCACTTCATCATTGTACCGGCTAGCACCTAAGGAGTTGGTAGAATTGAAGAAGTAAGTTGATGATCTTCTGGAGAAGGATTTTATTCGGCCCAGTGTTCACCATGGGGAGCACCCATACTATTTGTGTCGAAGAAGGATGGGACGGTACGCCTGTGTATTGACTACAGGGCACTGAACGTTGTAACCATCAAGAATTGGTATTCCTTATCACACATTGACGATCTATTTGATCAGTTGAGTGGTGCTAGTGTATTCTCAAAGATCGATCTTAGATTCGGTTGTCATCAGATTAGAGTGCGGAAAGAGGATATACTGAAGACAGCCGATCAGGACCAAGTATGGACACTATGAGTTCTTAGTTATGCCGTTTGGTTTAACCAATGCGCCAGCTGTGTTCATGAGTTAGATGAATAGAGTTTTTCATCATTACTTGGACAAGTTCATAGTTGTGTTTATTGATGACATCTTGATATATTCCAAGAGCCACGAAGAGCACGAGGAGCATAACAGAATCGTGTTGGAGACGCTGAGACAGGAGAAGTTATACGCCAAACTCAGTAAATGTGAGTTTTGTCTGGATAGGGTGACTTTCCTGGGATATATCATCTCAGGAGAAGGACTTTCAGTTTATCCGGAGAAGGTTGCTGCAATAGAAACTTGGCCTACACCTACATCAGTTGCGGAAGTGAAAAGTTTTTTCGGACTTGCTGCATACTATCGGAGGTTCGTGGAGAATTTCTCAAGGATTGCGGAGCCTATGATGAGGTTGACACATAAGGACCAGGAGTTTGCATGGATGGAAGATTGCCAGAAGGCCTTTGAGGAGTTGAATAGATGATTAACGATAGCACCGGTCTTGACTCTTTTTTCATGATCGGAAGAATTCGTTGTTTATAGTGATACATCAGGCAGTGGACTAGGATATATTTTGATGCAACATGACAAAGTTATCACTTATGCATCAAGACAGCTGAAGGTTCATGAGAAGAACTACCCGACGCAAGATCTTGAGCTAGCTGCAATAATATTTGCATTAAAGATATGGAGGCACTATCTTTATGGAGAGAAGATAGAAATCTCCACTGATCACAAAAGTCTGAGGTATGTCTATACTTAGAAAGAGCTCAATATGAGACAGAGACGTTGGTTAGAGTTGATGGTCGATTTTGATATAGATTTACAGTACCATCCGGGTAAGACGAATGCCGTAGCAGACGCACTCAGCAAGAATCCCACAGCTTATTTCTTAACGATGCAGCCCCAGCTATTAGAGGATCTACAGGAGCTCAAAATAGAAGTTATTTTTCTAAGGCATAATAGGCTGTTGGCGAATCTTGAAGTTAAGTCATCACTAGTGGAGAGGATTAAGGCGGCATTACCCACAGATGCTAGGTTCCGGAGACTTAAAGAGAAGACGAAAGCCGGCATGCAGACGGGACTTCAAATCTATGAGGACGGGACGTTAAGATGCAAAAATTGCCTATATGTTCCGAATGGGGAGTTGAGACATGAATTGATGTCTGAAGCACATAGCTCCATGTACTCTATTCATCCGGGAGGTATAAAGATGTACCGAGATTTGAGGTAGTACTATTGGTGGCATGGGATGAAGAGAGAGATTGCACAATTTGTGGCAAATATTTGGACTATCAGCAAGTTAAGGCCGAGCATCAGAGAACCGCTGGTATGTTACAGTCGCTTCCCATACCCAAATGGAAGTGGGAACATATCACTATGAATTTTGTTACAAGATTTCCAAGAAGCCCCAGTGGAAAGGATGTGGTCTGGGTTATTGTGGATCGACTTACCAAATTGGCTCATTTTTTATCGTTCAGAGTTGGACAGTCCACGGAGATTCTAGCTGATATGTATATATGACAGATCGTAAGGTTACATGGAGTACCGGTTAGTATTGTGTCTAATTATGACTCAAGATTCATATCCCATTTTTGGCAAAGCATGCAGGAGAGTCTTGGCACCTGACTCAAGTTCAGTACTGCTTACCATCCACAGACAGACGGCCAATCAGAGCGCACGATTCAGATCCTGGAGGATATGCTGAGGTCGTGTATGTTAGACTTCGGAGGGTCTTGGGATGACCATTTGTACTTGGTGGAGTTCTCTTACAATAACAGCTACCAGGCGAGCGTCCAGATGGCACCTTTTGAGGCACTGTACGGAAGGAAGTGCAGGTCACTGATATATTGGAGTGACATTAGCGAATGTCAGATACACGATCCAGAGTTAGTGATGCAGACAGTTGAGAAGGTGAAGCAAATTCAGAGTCATCTTCATGCAACTCAAGACAGACAAAAGCATTGGGCTGATACACACCGCCGACCTTTAGAGTTCAAGGAAGGAGAACATATATTCTTGAGGATCTCACCTACTCGAGGTACTATTCGATTTGGGAGCAGAGGCAAGCTGAGTCCGAGATACATTGGGCCGTTTGATATTTTATAGCATATTGGTGAGGTGGCGTATCATCTTACATTACCCCCATCTCTAGAGGGAGTGCATGATGTATTCCATGTCTCACAGCTGATGAGGCACGTGACTGACCCAAGTCACGTAGTCGATCATTCTGAGATTTCAGTGGGACCTAGGTTGAGGTATGAAGAGCAGCCAGTTGGGATACTTGACATTAGTGAGAAGATATTACGGGGTCAGACGATTAGCTTGGTCCGGGTAGCTAGAAAACATCACTTCCCCGACGAATCTACTTGGGAACGAGATGATATCATACGTTAGCGTTATCATCACATATTCGAAGATGCAGGTATGACCTAAGAACTACCTATAGGTTACCATGTTATTTTTAATTTCCTTAGTAGTTAATTTTTAATTGCGATGACGCAATTCTTTTAAGGTGGGTAGATTATAAACACCCAAATTTTTAGAATTTAATTTAAAATTTTATTAATTATTATTGTAGAAAAAAATTATTATTTTTAGTTAATTATAATAAATATTCGTTCATGGATTTATATTTTTGTGTATTAAATTAATTATTAAAATAATACAAAAATTATATTTTAGGTGTATAATTAATAATAAAATATTATGTAATTTTTTTGGAATTTATTAGGGTCTAAAACTATTTTTTTTTATAGCTAATTGCATTATTTTAAATAAACCAACCCAAACCAACCCAAAACGAACCAAACCGAACCAAAGCAACTCACTAAAACTACTCGGACCCGGATGCTAACCCATACCCGAACCAGCAGACCCGATAACCCGAAACCCTATATAACCCTTTAGCTACAGTAAACCGAACCCCCCCCCCGATCGTTCCCTTCCTCTCCCCAAACCGGCTGCCAACTGACCCTTCCCCCCCTTGTAACACCCTCCCTTCACCCCTATAAAACCTCCAGCCTAGCCTACCCTCACCACCAACAACTCCTCTCTCATTCCCGACTATCGTCGTCGCCGTCAGCCACCGGACCGCCGCGCGCCACCGCCGCGAACAGACGTCGAAGTCAAGGCGAGCAGCAGTAGTAACGAGTTACTCTACTTCTCACCCTTGTATCTCCCTGTATATTAATCCAAATGTTAACCAGTCGAATCTTATGCAAATACCACATGATCCTCTTGAACCCTGTATAATTAGTTCGGTGAATCATGTCCTGTGTCGGTCGTAATTCGCGATGCAAAATAAGAAAAAATAACCCAATTTGTAGTTCAGAAAACTGTCCCAAACACCCATGTTCATGATTGTTTTTCTTCCAACCTAGTTAATATTTCTAAATTCTACTTGAACAGTAATTTAGACAATATAATCGAGATTTAATCCCTTTAATTAGTTTATTTTAATTTGTTGTATGTTGTGATTTATTCGCGGTTGAAGTTGACCAAAAACTTGATTTTCTAAACCCAAAATTTTCTGAAACAGGGTGCGTCCCACTAAACGAGGCAACTTCATCGTGTACAAATTGTACCAAAAGGCGTATATCGTCAATACAGAAGTGTGGAATTTTGCAAAAGTTGATTTGGATGTGTGTGCACACCGAAATCAGTACGTATCCGTCGAAAAGCTTCGTATCGACATGTTCTGACACTCGTCATAATTTTGTGTGCTTGTCGTTTCGCAACGAAACTTACGCCATCGGATTCGTAGCATTATGCTGGTCCTGTGACCCATATTTGGTTCAATTCTGAGAATGTTGACGAAATCTCATTTTTATGGGCCCTACGGTTCCACTTGACGGACGATTTCGTGATCGACTCATCAGAATCCAGTTCTGGATATTCCGTTGGGTTCATATCATCGTTCTGGACTCATAGACACTAATTTTGATGAATTTGGAAAACTTTGTCTCTGACATATTTTCGGTGCGAAGTGGGCCACATGTGGACCCCGCTTTGAACAGAAACTGTCAATTTTGTCCATGTGTTCAAATTGGACTTATGGGTAGTCAATCCTAGCTATTTCAAGTTTTTTGAGAGCAATGGTAATATTTGTTTCAGCATCTGGAGGCGTACCTGGAGATTTTACTTATATCGGAGTAACTGTCGGAGCTCAGAACACAGGCAAGTGTACCTTGCCAACTTGGAGTAGATCTTATAATATTATTTTTCTTGAGTTATTTCTATATACTTTTATGATATACCTGTTCAACCTAGGACCGTGAGACGTTGCTTAACGTCCGAACAAGATTCGAGTGTCGATGTCGTACGCGGAGTTGTGTAACGTCACTTAGAGAGTTGATAACACGATCCTATATTTTTGCGTGCTTACTTTATCAAGTATGTCATACCATAGGATACTTGACACTATTCATGAGATAGAATCTTTCCTGAGTTATTCATGATAATTTTGTATAGGCTTATAGGATTCGTGACATAAGACTTGCATATACATAGATATTATTATGACTCGTTGCATTAGCTAGAGGTCATGATATTTCGTGTTATGGACATGAGACATCGTGGACATGAGGCGTGTGATTAAATTGGATGGGGAGAGACACACAGGCTACAGGCTAATTATATATATATATATATATATATATATATATATATATATATATATATATATTATTGCGGTGCTTTAGTCTCTGTTCCAGAGCTTGACCCATTACGTGATATTACTACTACCGGCTCCCCGACATAGAGCTTGTAGTGGTCTCACCTGAGTACTAGTGATGCTCTCATTTGTATTTTACATAGTTGGTTACGTAGCTTGCCCTGAGGATCTTTTTATATATTATATTTTATTTGGCTTGAGTTATTCTTGTACCTTGCTATGTCCCATGAGGACCTGGATCCGGATTATGTCCCCAGGTACAGCAGAGGAGGAATACCCCAAGATATACAGGACAGGAGATGACGCTGGAGCAGTACTGGCACCAGAGGACGAGGTTGTGCCAGAGAATCTCCTGAGTATTCTGTTACATACTCAGTTATTTCTGCTTCCAATTATTTCATATCTTGACTCTTGGATTTATGTATTAACTTATTATCGGGTTGTTCCTCGAGACACTTTTTATTTGGACTTATTGATGGACTATATTTCTTTTTAGCTATTATCTTGATTAGTCTATCATATTGAATTGTGTTTACTTTTTGTGGATGAGATTAGAATTAGACTGTGACATGTATCATAGACCATTGTGTTTATTTTACAGATTAAGTGCACTCTAACGGGTCCATTAAATTGGGTTATCCATTGGAGTTTTGTTGTTGGCCATTGCCATATGGCTAGTCCCTCGGTATTTTGGGACTGGGACGTGACAGCAGTGGCATTGATGACGACGTCCCTATAGAGTATAAGACATGCATTTAACACCCTGGGGAAAAATGGCTCATAGTTTGGCTAGACCTAAAAAAGGTATAAGCTCCCATCATGTTGCGATGGTCGTGGCCAACTGTGTTTAAAAAAATTGCCACTTGTTCTTCAACTCGCACGAACTAGCTATCGGCTAAACCTTAACCATATAAGCAACCACATAATCGTTGGAATGCACCATTTTTTATCTGAAACATCTCATGACATACCCTGTCACTCAAACCGAATATTCGATTCAACGATAACTCTCTCTCAACTGTAAAATTATAATAAGGGAGCCTTGTGAGACGTCGAGTAAAATGATGGCGCATCATAATATTTTATACCGCCACTGCTTGCATCATCATCATCCAAAAGACAGCGACTCGTTTCATTTTCCTTGGTACTCTCGCCATTCTGACACTAATGCAAATAACTTCATTACTAAATGAATACTCTAATTTCAATAATTCATAAACAAATGTATGTATATATATATATATATATATATATATATATATATATATATATATATATATATATATATATATATATATATATATATATATATACGACAAGTTGTATTTGCCTCGGTACTCTCGCCATTCTGACACTAATGCAAATAACTTCATTACTAAATGAATACTCTAATTTCTACAATTCATAAACAAATGAATATATATATATATATATATATATATATATATATATATATATATATATATATATATATATATATATATATACACAAAGAGAAAACAAAAAATATATATATCAACACACAAAGAATGTTCAATCAGCCATATGTTCAATCAAGCCATGTCACAAACAGCAAGAACCCTAAGTTAGTAGTGTTCGTTTACATATAGATCAAAATGATGTGGACTCTCGCAGCCAGCAGTCGAGCTCGACAAAGCGCGAGCTTGACACAGCACGAGCTCGACGACATAGCACACAACAAGATCGATGACACAACGAGCTCGACACAACGAGCTCGACGACACAGCAACACAAATCCCCAAATCGAGAGAGGATCGAAAGAGGGGAGAGATGATCGAATCGAGCTCAGATCTAGAGAAGAGAGATCGAGAAATGAGATCGAGAGATGAGAGAGAAGAGTACCAACGAGAGTGAGAAAGGAAAGAAAAAATCGCAACAGCCGATTCCCGATCCAGGAAAAATCGAGAGAGAGAGAGAGAGGGGGAGAGAGTTTTCCATGGAATTTATTTCCCATGGGCTGGACCAGTTTTCTTTTCCACAAATTTTGAAGAAAATATAAATAAAAAACTAGAAAATAATTTTATGAAAAAATAAACAATCAAACACTACACATTAGTGGTAAATATATGATGAAAAAAAAATTTATGGAAAAAATGTCCAATCAAACGCACTCTTAGTGTATATATATATAAGATTTTTAGTCAACTGAGAGTACTTGTTCATTGAAATTTCAGATGAATTAACATTGTATTCATCGTATTACTAAGATTGCTTTTGACTTAAGATCTTAAGAAAAATTTATATAAGTTGGGTAGGATATAGCACCGACAAAATTAATAGCTATATTCTTCAAGAAACTCTGTTGATTAATTAAGACTATATACAATGATTAATTGGTTGGAATCAGAATATGGGGACGAAGTTCTAAGCTTTAAAACTAGTAAGTAGATACTCTAGAGTTAGAGGGTGTCCTTTTTTATTTTTTACTAAATAGTGTTGAGCATTTAAGTGCTCAAACAAGTACGAAGCACACAAACATAAGGTATTTGTTCTCTTGCACATTAAAATGTTCATCACTATATAGTGATGTCCTTTAACGTATATATTACCACTTAACGTATATATATATATATATATATATATATATATATATATATATATATATATATATATATATATATATATATATATATATATATATTATTCAACAAATTTAATTATTACAAGACATGCCCAAACAAATTTAATTACTAAAAAATACAATTGATGATGAAATAAATTAATGTTGTGTAGATAAAAATATTTGATGATGAACTTATATTTTTATTTGTACTAGTGAATTTGTGTTTAAAATGATGTCATAGTATTTGAAAGCAAAATACTTAATTCATAGATTTATAATGCACTTCAAAATGATAAAAAAAAAAGACTTCAAAGTGCCTAAGTAGTTATGAAAACAAACAACATTTACACGTTAAAAGTGTTAGTACATTTAAAAGATTGATATTGCCTATATTAATCAACGAAACATATGTAGTTGATATTAATCATACATCACAATTTTTATATCCCTTTTTTAATATTTTTTACATATCTAAAATTTAAATTTTAGAACTTAATTTAGATTTAATCTCCAGTTAGACATAATTTAATATAATTTCATTAAATCTATTATTTAAAATATAATCTAATTTATAACTTAAAATGTTTACAAAATGTTGATATAATCAAATTGCGAAAACGAGAATATTTAGGATTGAAACTACAATAGAAAAATATCTAATCCAATTTATTTTATAATTTAAATATATTTAATTATAATGTTACTTTTAGTTTAAAACTTTATTTAAATAATCTAAGTTGATAATAGAGTATCAATTAATTGATTATAGTCTAGCTTATAAATTAGATTTTAAATTTGGATTATTAATTTAGAATATGCAAAGATTTAAATTAAAAAAAATAAAACATTATTTAAATAATCTAAGTTGATAATAAAGTATCAATTAATTTATTTTATTTTAGCTTATAAATTAGATTTTAAATTTGAAAAGATTATATTTGGAATATGCAAGGATTTAAATTAGAAAATTATTAATGATAACAGAGTATTTTTGAACTAATATATCTTTTAAGATTTGATACGTATAATTATATAATTCTAATGAAATTAATAATGCATTGCATACGAGTAGAGTGTGCCCACAATAGAAAAGATCTAATCCAATTTATTTTATAATTTAAATATATTTAATTATAATGTTACTTATAGTCTAAAAACTAATTTAAATGATCTAAGTTGATATGAGAGTATCAATTAATTTATTATACTTTAGTTTATGAATTGGATTTTAAATTTGAAAAGATTATATTTTAAAAATACAGAAAATTTAAATTATAAGATTATACTAATGACAATATAACATTTGTGAGCTTCCATATATCCATATATTGGGAGAAAAAATATTTTATTGATTATAGTTTAAAACCCTATATAAACAACGAATTTTTTCGTCTAAAGGGACGAAATTTTGCCAAATCGCGCCTGAGAAAAAATGTTTGGAGAAATTACAAACGGAGGGACATCTCGCCAATTCAATTGGTGGGGTCAAACGAGAGAGGAGGTCTCGTCAACTCAGTTGGCGAGCTAGGGGCGTTGGGAGCAGCGCTCGCCAACTCAGTTGGCGGGCTATTGTAACACCCCGTTCCGCTCAAGTGGACTGCCGTCTCAATCGGCAATCGTGCAGCTGTCCCGACCCGCTTTGCCTCGATCAAGAAGCAAAAGATATCCAGACTTGTCCCTACAGGATCCGGCTTGGACTTTCAGAGGCTCGCTCAGACGTATTACTCTACCGAGGCGAATCATCGCTAAGGTGGGTGGCTACGGTGAACTTGTCTTTGCTTAGCCAGCACACATAAAACCTGGAATCATATATGCTAGTCGCTAGGTGAATCACCCCCTGCATGCTAATAAATCCAACGCACCTAGCTAAGGGAATAATCCCAACTCATATTGCTTGCTAGAACATGGAAATGAAATACTGCTTATACTCAGACCCTCGCATGCTAATTCCCTTAACGGTTTCAACTCTCGGCTTACCTTCGGGTCCGAGCAACGTGCCTGTTCATGTTCCTTAGAAACGCATGCTTGTCTGCTTGAATGTTACCGTGTTTTCATCCAAACCCCGGGAGACTACTACGTAGTCGTTCCGTGCCTGAATGAACCCGCAAGTATTCGGGACCGTTAGGTCACCAAGACAGTTCCCGATCCAGGGGACTGTATCATGCCAAGTAAAAGAATCATGTTCCTGTGGCAAGACTCATTCAGGTATTTGGATCTCCCTGCAAGTCTCCCTCGTGTGCGGGCTTACAGCAGCCCAGGAGACTGTGCATATCCAATAGCTAAATGAATCTCGTGTGCTCGTGTGTAAATTAACAATCGTGTTCGATCATGGACAACTTGTGCACAAGGATATAAGTTCTGCGGACGGTGCTGGGGCACTGGCACCGATCCGATCCGGGCAGACTTCGTATTTATAGTCAATCGTGTGCGGACTGGGTAACTTGCAACGTATCGTGTTTTATGAGCTCCTCGTGTTTTCTCGTTGCATGTTATTCACGTCCTTGACTAGTCCATTATGGCATCAGCCAGTGATCATCATGTGTATATGCTTGCAATGCCTCGTGTGATTATCGTGTGAATATGGCTTGCAATGTATCGTGTGTTTATCGTGTGTATTTAACCTGTTGCGTGCTTGCCTGTGAAACAAAAGATAACAAGTCATCCTCGCTTAGCGGCTATCCGCGTGCGAGTCATTGCATAGCATCAATGAATAACTTAACACCTGAACGATCATGTTATAAGAACCCTCCTGTTTGCATAGGCTATGCCTCCTGAATGTTTATGCTTGCCCGTGCTTGAATTAATCATGTTTGCCTTGGACAGGGAAGGAGAAATGGTAAGTTGGTAAGTCTCGCCGTGTTTCCTCAAACATCGTACGGCGCACTGTCCGACACGTTAAGCTATTCAATGTTTGCATAAAACTGATCCTAAGGCAACTAGAAAGACAACTTAATAGTTGTGCACGGAACCTGTACTACGTGTTTGGATTTGTCGAGCGGGCGAGTAGCTTCCCCACCAGTGCATTCAATGTACTGATAATCCACCAGTTTGTATGCAGGGTGCGGGAGAACCTCGTACGGTGCGGACGCCTCCTTCGTACGTGCTAAGGCCAGGAGTTTCCTCTGAAGCCTTGCAACGGTGCGTCCGGGACTGAAGCGCTTATACAAGACATAAGTTGTGAACATCGCCTGACCATCGCCTGTATAAATCATTCCACAGTTGTAGCCACTTGGCACGTTTTTACTGTTTCAGAGAGAGAGGCTTGAGCGACTTGTAATCTCGGCTATACGCCGCCTGTAATACATGTTTTATATCAATAAAGAGATTACTTTACTTGTTTTGATGCTTCCGCTATATTGTCGACTCAGTGAACCTGTTACCGATCGCCTATGCGTTCATGACTCCGCTGCACTCGGACAATCTGTGCGACTATGTGGCTTAGAACTCTTGCCGCCAGCCAATGAACTATGGCCTTGCACGGGCGTGGCTCACGCTCGTGCAGCATCACGCCCGGATGGGTTAAGCGATCGTTCCGCGGGAGCGCTGGCGAGGGTGATTCCCGCCTAGCGGGAACGGCCGATTTGCCTGCGGGAGATCGGGGCGTGACAGGTTGGTATCAGAGCCTGGCTTCTACGCCCTTGTCCTCAATTCGATATCTCTGTTTCGAAAGCTCGTTCGTGGGTTATGTGCACGCTCTCTCTCAATGCATCGATGGGATGTTCCAACAATAAGTCTAAATACTTTCAAAATATGTTTTGAATGTTATGCTTGCTTGTCTGGTTGTATACTGCGAGTGGCCTTTGAGCCAACCTGTGCGAACCCTTGAGAGTATCGCTAGTAGCTTGTCCAATTTTCACTAACCCTAAGTTTGGTTGAATGCATCTATTCGAGGGACGCCTTGAACTAGTGCACCATCCAAGACTTAAGAAAAAGGTGAAACTCGAGTGCTAAGACTTCGCTATCACTGAGCTGGTTGACGTGTTCACGCTAGAGGGTACCTTCGAAAGTGCGCACAATCCAGTCTAAGCGATATGCTGATTTCGAAGCTTGTGCAAGTGAATATCCAAATGAAACAAGTATAAACGACTTGTCTAGGATTGCCTCAACCCTAAATTACTGCTTGCCCTTAGTAAGTCTCGAGGACGAGACTTTTTCTAAGTTGGGTAGGATGTAACACCCCGTTCCGCTCAAGCGGACTGCCGTCTCAATCGGCAATCGTGCAGCTGTCCCGACCCGCTTTGCCTCGATCAAGAAGCAAAAGATATCCAGACTTGTCCCTACAGGATCCGGCTTGGACTTTCAGAGGCTCGCTCAGACGTATTACTCTACCGAGGCGAATCATCGCTAAGGTGGGTGGCTACGGTGAACTTGTCTTTGCTTAGCCAGCACACATAAAACCTGGAATCATATATGCTAGTCGCTAGGTGAATCACCCCCTGCATGCTAATAAATCCAACGCACCTAGCTAAGGGAATAATCCCAACTCATATTGCTTGCTAGAATATGGAAATGAAATATTGCTTATACTCAGACCCTCGCATGCTAATTCCCTTAACGGTTTCAACTCTCGGCTTACCTTCGGGTCCGAGCAACGTGCCTGTTCATGTTCCTTAGAAACGCATGCTTGTCTGCTTGAATGTTACCGTGTTTTCATCCAAACCCCGGGAGACTACTACGTAGTCGTTCCGTGCGTGAATGAACCCGCAAGTATTCGGGACCGTTAGGTCACCAAGGCAGTTCCCGATCCAGGGGACTGTATCATGCCAAGTAAAAGAATCATGTTCCTGTGGCAAGACTCATTCAGGTATTTGGATCTCCCTGCAAGTCTCCCTCGTGTGCGGGCTTACAGCAGCCCAGGAGACTGTGCATATCCAATAGATAAATGAATCTCGTGTGCTCGTGTGTAAATTAACAATCGTGTTCGATCATGGACAACTTGTGCACAAGGATATAAGTTCTGCGGACGGTGCTGGGGCACTGGCACCGATCCGATCCGGGCAGACTTCGTGTTTATAGTCAATCGTGTGCGGACTGGGTAACTTGCAACGTGTCGTATTTTATGAGCTCCTCGTGTTTTCTCGTTGCATGTTATTCACGTCCTTGACTAGTCCATTATGGCATCAGCCAGTGATCATCGTGTGTATATGCTTGCAATGCCTCGTGTGATTATCGTGTGAATATGGCTTGCAATGCATCGTGTGTTTATCGTGTGTATTTAACCTGTTGCGTGCTTGCCTGTGAAACAAAAGATAACAAGTCATCCTCGCTTAGCGGCTATCCACGTGCGAGTCATTGCATAGCATCAATGAATAACTTAACACATGAACGATCATGTTATAAGAACCCTCATGTTTGCATAGGCTATGCCTCCTGAATGTTTATGCTTGCCCGTGCTTGAATTAATCATGTTTGCCTTGGACAGGGAAGGAGAAATGGTAAGTTGGTAAGTCTCGCCGTGTTTCCTCAAACATCGCACGGCGCACTGCCCGACACGTTAAGCTATTCAATATTTGCATGAAACTGATCCTAAGGCAACTAGAAAGACAACTTAATAGTTGTGCACGGAACCTGTACTACGTGTTTGGATTTGTCGAGCGGGCGAGTAGCTTCCCCACCAGTGCATTCAATGTACTGATAATCCACCAGTTTGTATGCAGGGTGCGGGAGAACCTCGTATGGTGCGGACGCCTCCTTCGTACGTGCTAAGGCCAGGAGTTCCCTCTGAAGCCTTGCAACGGTGCGTCCGGGACTGAAGCGCTTATACAAGACATAAGTTGTGAACATCGCCTGACCATCGCCTGTATAAATCATTCCACAGTTGTAGCCACTTGGCACGTTTTTACTGTTTCAGAGAGAGAGGCTTGAGCGACTTGTAATCTCGGCTATACGCCGCCTGTAATACATGTTTCATATCAATAAAGAGATTACTTTACTTGTTTCGATGCTTCCGCTATATTGTCGACTCAGTGAACCTGTTACCGATCGCCTATGCGTTCATGACTCCGCTGCACTCGGACAATCTGTGCGACTCTGTGGCTTAGAACTCTTGTCGCCAGCCAATGAACCATGGCCTTGCACGGGCGTGGCTCACGCTCGTGCGGCATCACGCCCGGATGGGTTAAGCGATCGTTCCGCGGGAGCGCTGGCGAGGGTGATTCCCGCCTAGCGGGAACGGCCGATTTGCCTGCGGGAGATCGGGGCGTGACAGCTATGGCGTGGGGGGCAGCGCTCGCCAATTAAGTTAGCGGGGAGGGAGGAATCATAACTGCTGACCCGAGAATCCCCCCTCCTCCGCCCCCTCGAAGACCCTCCCTTCCACCTTGAAGACCCCTCTCCCTCGAAGACCCCCCCCCCCCACCAAACCCACCCCCTCCCTCTATA
Organism: Iris macrosiphon; assembly: GCA_036927795.1. NCBI lineage: Eukaryota > Viridiplantae > Streptophyta > Magnoliopsida > Asparagales > Iridaceae > Iris > Iris macrosiphon. The sequence goes on from JAYESA010000014.1 coordinate 140,500,091, forward strand.
AATCACCCCCCCCCCTCTATAAATCACCCCCCCCCCAGAATTTTTTCTCCTCACAGCACTCTCCTCTCCTCACAACAATATCAAACTCTTCTTAATATATACAACATTTTATATTCACTTTCATGCAAGCATCAAGATCAACCGTGAGAAAAAGAACCCAAAAATCTAATGTAAGTAAAATTATTATATTTTAGTCGTAAATGATCATAGTTAGTTTTTTAAATCGTTGACAAACTTATTATATTTTAGTCGTAAATGATCATAGTTAGTTTTTTTTTTTTGTATATGGCTAACCAAAATGACGATCGTATTCCTGGTGGACCGACTACCGACCTTATTATTAAGCAACATGAAGACCGCATATTTAGTTGGATATTTACTTGAGAGGTAATTTTTTTAAATTATAAGTTTGCAAGTTAAGTAATTTTCACATAAAATATAATGTATATATTTTTTTATAGTTATACGATCATGATCTTGGTTTACGAACCTGGATTCATGTACATTGGTGGGCCGAAAGAAGCTATTTTACGTGGGAGCTAAATTCTGCCCAAAAGGCTTTGGTGGAATCCTTTGGATTCCACTATATAGATCGGTTTAGATATTTAATCCATGATCTTCATCTAGTTGTAAGTCTTGCGGAGCGTTGGTGGCCTGAATGCAACACTTTCCAACTCCCATTCGGCGAGATGACGATCACCCTATTTGATGTGGCAAATATACTAGGGTTACCTATTAAAGGTGACGATATATATTTTGATCCGCACTTAAAGGGATATGATCTGATCAAGAGGTATCTTGGTGTTACCCCTCCATCTGGTATAAAAGACGGCCATTTTGTGAAGTTTACATGGCTTCGTGGCAACTTCATGGACCTACATCACACTATTGACGGGGTGGTTGATGTAGATGAAATGCGGGTATGTATTTTAATTAGTAAGGTTTGTTTATGACTTAATTTAGTGTTTATATAATATTTAATATTTTCAGGTCATTTGTTGCACTAGAGCGTATTTGCTCTGTTTATGTGGTGCAATTCTATTTTTCGACGCATCGAAAAATATGATAAATGTGCAGCTTCTACCATTCTAGGATGATTTGACAAAAATCCCTCAGCATGCATGGGGAGCTGCTACTCTAGCATTTTTATACCCAAATTTGACAGAATTTGTGAGATCCAGTATCCATGGTATATAATATTACAATATCTACAAACAAAATATGCATGTATACATGGTATATAAGTATGGTACCATCTAAAATATGTATAAGATTTGTCGGTTATATTAACAATATAGGTTCTACTTGTTGCACGGTCTATTATTTCAAACTTATAACTATCAATAGCTAATATTTCTAGGTGATTCTTCTCTTTGATAATACAAGTCATAGTCTTTAACATCTTCGGACAATAATTTGTGTCTATATTTTTAGCATTATTTCTACGATTGTCATGAAGTATAATAATCTTGGCTCTAATACCATCGAGAAGTATTGTTATTGGCTTATCTCGTAATTTCCTAATCCAGCTGTTGAAACATTCAGCAAGATTATAAGTGTTAATATCTAATCTAGGACAAGGAGCATATGTTGTTATCCAATGTTCAAATCGACGACTTTCATCGTTTACACCAATAAGCCAATCATACAACATTATGTTCTCGGCTTTAATTATATCAAACACACTCTCTGCATCTGTTTCATTATATGATCTAGCAAGCGAGTCTAACAAGTGTTGAAATGCTGGTTCTTTCACAACTTTTTTATGTTTTGTTTAAAATGCTGAATACAAAAAAATAAGAAGATGCAAAAAAAATAGCACGAATAGCATTTATTAATCATTTTTGTTTATCAGATATAAATAAAATTGTACTCCAATCATTAAAAAAATATTTAAAAGATATTTTAAGAGAGTTTGAAAACCAAGACTAAGAATCACTATTCTCACCTTCAGCAACATCATAAGCAATAGGATATAATTGATAGTTAGGATCGTGAGCACAAGCAATAAATAAGATACCTTGATATTTAGACGAAAGAAATGTAGCATCAGTACTAATAACCGGTCAACAATCCCTTAAAAATCCGTCAATACATGACTTAAAACAAATAAAAATTCGTTGAAAACTATTATTTTCGGCAGTTTTAATAAAATATGTACTACCTGGATTCGTCTCCATATTTCTATAGCAATACTCCTCAAGACTAGCGTAGGCCTCATCATAACAACCATTAATTTCAGCTAATGTCGTCTCTCGGGCTCTCCAGGCTTTGGAATAACTAACTTGTGTACGGTGCTCCATATATATATATATCTTTAACAATTTGTGATGGACTATATGACTGGTTATCTCTAATAATGTCAATTATCATGGTCTTAATCCATGCAACGGTAGCTAGTCGATGACGTCCTGTACTAAGTCTCCCTAAACAAGAATGACAATTTTATAATGTACTAACTTTAACTATATCGCCATTTTCAATGGATTTGACATATACTCTCCAATTACAATTCGGTTGATCACAACTATATATAATTCCACGAGCATTATTCATAACACTAGATGAACAACTAAAATTATATTTAATTGCTAAATTACTTATAAAGCTTCTAAAGTGAGAACGGCTAGGAAATGATTGTCCCTTAAATACTTCATCAGTGATAGCTTTTACAACATTATCATCTACCTATAATCTATATTTTCAACTAAATTATCACTATTTCCATCGTCGTTGTCACTATCATCATCATGGTTAGATTCATCTAATGAATGACCTTCTTGGAAAAATAAAATAATTTGTTGAGAAGGACTAGCACCCGAACTAACATGCTGGTATTCAGAAAAATATTCACAATTTCTATTATATAATGTTGCTGTTACTTTAATAACATATATTTTTATATACCGTGATTGTGAATTAATCTCAAGCATATAATTTCATACATCTTCACTATCTATCAAAAAATAATCTAGAACCAAAAATAGACTTTGGAATAAAATCGTAATGAATATAACAACTTTCAATAATATGATTACGTATATTTTCAAAACTAATATTCGGATAAGTTAAAAAAAAATCGCTTCCTCCTCCTTTGTAATTTAACCCATTTACTTTACCGCCGTGCGAGCATACAATTCTTACGCTACGATCCATGACGATTGAGAACTTTTGCTACAAGAAACTAAAATAAACTTTGGCTGCAGGCAGAATTTTTTTTTTATTGCTGGAAGCTTTGCTAGAGGTAGAGAGACAGAGAGACAGAGAGACGGAGAGAGTGCTGGAGGCTTTGCTAGAGGGAAGAGAGCGAAAGTACTGGAGGATTTGGTTGAGACAGGAAGAGATATATAGAAGCTTGCATTAGTCGTTGTGCAACGGCTATAATTCCTCCCTCCCCCCCCCCCCCCCCCCCCCCCCCCCCCCCACCCCCACAAAAGCCAACGGCTATAATCTCCTCACCCCCCACGCCAACTCGGTTGGCGGCCCATACCAAACACTCCACCTGCCAACTGAGTTGGCGGCCTCTCCCCATTTCACGCCACCCGCTCGCCAACTAAGTTGGCGGGCTTCCTATTTTGTTCTCCCTCGCCAACTACGTTGGTGAATCATCCCGTTGTTTGCAATTTTGCAAAACTATCCATTTAGCCGCAATTGTCTCAAAAATCGTCCATTTATTTGAAAAAATCCGTATAAACAATCTAAGTTGATAATATATTAATAATTGATTATAGTTTAGCTTATAAATTAAATTTAAAATTTAAAATAATTATATTTGGAATATGCAAGAATTCAAATTTAAAAAATAAAACTTATTTAAATAATCTACGTTGATAATAGAGTATCAATTAATTGATTATAGTTTAGCTTATAAATTAGATTTTTAATTGAAAATATTACATTGGAATATGCAAGGATTTAAATTAAAAAATATTAATGATAAGAGGTTCTTTTGGAACTTATTTATCTTTTAAGATTTGACACGTATAATCATATAATTCTAATAAAATTAAAAAATACATTGCACACGAGTAGCGTGTGCACGGACTTATATATATATATAAATATATATATATATATATATATATATATATATATATCATCAAATAATAATATTTTTTAAATTAAATATTATTTCTTGAAGATGGATATAATTCTTTTATGAGGGAATATTTAGGATTAATTAAGACACCAACGATAATGAAGAGTTCTTGAAGAATTTAACTTCATCGGTCCTTTTGAGAAATACACACACAAAAAGATAGTTATAAACAGATTATAAAAGCCAAGAGATGGTTAATTTTTTCTTATGGTACTATTTGGTTGCCTGTGTTACTCAACTTTTGTTGCAACAATTATGCCAATTTTGGTATTTGTTTTATTGAAAATAGAGCATTTTTTACAACAAAGGCTGCATTAATAAAACGAATTATCAAATCCTGCAACATTTGTGCAACCAAAATAGCTGGAACTCTAATCATGGCAGCTTTTGCTGCATGAATCCCCATCTATAGGAATAATGTTGAAGAATTCTCTCCTTACATTTGGGCAGAGGAGAGGATATGGATTTCCAACATTAGGGTCTTTCCCCAGGGAGAATTCATTTTAGACTCGATGATAACTATCAAAGATGTCCAGTATTTCAACACTAAAATAATCAGTTTTCATTTCTGCCTGGGTCGATGTTAATCCAAAGCCTTTCTACTCGATGTATGATCCGATCAATATGCCTTCCATAAAGTTGTGTTTACGAGATCACATGAAGAACATAACAGTTGTTAGTTTTCACCTAAACCTGAATCAGAACATGTCTTCACCAGTTTCGACCTAGTTGTGCATTTGGTTAACAAAGCAAGCCAGTGAAATCTGTAACACCATGCAGCAGTTGGTCGATATGGTTTATGTACATTAACAGGAAGGACAAATGATTCGCAAATCGTAATTTTCTTACAAACTAATAGGTCGAAGTAAGAGTAATGCACAAAACGGTTGCAAAGGCACAACAAACGGATTTTATTGTTGCTAGTTGAACGCAACAGCACCAACCAAGTTTCCACACATCCTATTTCTTCAACAACGGGTAAATACATCTTCAGTGCCGCCTCACCTCTTTTTTTCCACTACCTTCTAAAGTGGATTCAGTTTGGTAACAGCACTTTCGTCGTTGAATTAGCTGAGGGGTCACCTTTTCGATTCATCCTGCAAATGAAGGACCGGCCCTTTACTCAATGATTTAAGCTCAGGAACTCAAGACCTACTATTACAATATCAATGCTCATGATTTGAACAGAAAACATCTAATTATAAATATCCAAATTGTGATAGCAATGAAGCAATTCATGATCCAAGAAAAGGGAGGTTATGGAACTATACAATTATCCATAAGATCCTCTCCTGCTATTCCCCGAAATTCAAAGAAAATATCTGCAACCCCTCTCATACAATGAAATTAATGCTCCAGTATGTAACAGTCTGATCTAGCCAGCAAAGTTAAGTGGGCAGGTTCAGAAGATTATACAGTAACTACTCTTTTTCTCATATCTTCTGGGAGAAGTACCCAGTGTAGAAGCCGTCTGTTGAAGCCCTCAAATAATAAAGTTCCATTCAGAAATAGTAAACTGTCACACCAATCGCTTTTAGTTTTCCTTTTAAACAAACCAAACATATAAGGAGGTGCCCTGCAGGAATAAACACAGCTTAAGTTCCATTAGAGAGCTTCTAACAATTTATAATTTTTGACAACAGGGATCATTTACCCACCTTATATCAACAGTTACGTAGAGTTAACTACAAGTTCTATGTCAGCTCCAACTTCAGCAATCTTTGCATCTTTTGATACTTTTGCAGCCTTTGCTGTGGTTTCGATATCAAAATCAACAGCAATTGACTTCATACTGCCTTCAAGCATCTAATTAAGAATCGATCAAGGTCAACATAGGTAACACAGCAGAAAATTCCTAGAAGCATCATTAATCCTTTCCCAAAGTAATGCAGATTTCTACCAAACAACAAATTATTTTGGGGAAATACTTATTTGCCCCACAATATTTTTTTTTTCTAAACACAAGCACAACACTAGAATACAGAATATGTATTAGTGTAGCAGGATGGGGTCAGCAGAAAGCTCCATACAAGATTTAACATTATTAAATATATAAATGGTTCAGTGTAGCTGAACTTGTTTGAATGATCAGAACGGAAATATAGGTGCAACACACTGTAACACTAAAACAAAGGCCATTTACATGGAAGTAAGCACACAACAACAACAACAACAAAGCCTTTATCCCAAATTTTTGAGGTCGGCGGTTTGTATCCTTTTCTTCCATTCGGCTCAGTTAAGGGCCATGTGCCATGTATTTTGCTAACAAAACCATATCCTTCTTTAACACTTCAAACAAGTTTGTTTAGGTCCACCTGTAGCCCTGGCGGGGCCCCATTAACTATAAACCATATCCTTAAGGAAGTATCTATTGGTCTGCGCTACACATGAAAGAAAGCACACAATCGTGAATTTTTTATAGCTATATCATGGTACGGAATAGCAGTCCTGGTAAATAGAAGCTTCACAAAGGTTTGTCTTTGATTGTTTATCTGCAAGAGGCCAGACAAGCTTCACTGCAGAACTGCATTCTTATTCTCTACCAACACATAAAGAGTAGTCTTTAGAAAGTATGTTTCTTTTTATCACAGTTCAGCACATTCACACAACCCAGGTCTAAAATCTACTATTAGTTTATAACCAAGGTATTCACTTTAATTTAATATTAGCATTTAATCGATAGAGTACCTTGAGGGAAATCAACCTGTATACAGTTTGTTGATTGCTTAAAACAAAAACTTGTTACACGCACACTTGGTTTTATACACAACAAAAAGAATCATTAATAAAACTATTGTCAAGAAGATAGCCTCCAGCACTAACACAGAAAAACAGGAGTGCAGAACATTAGGAACCTTTCTAGGGTTTGAAATAAAGAGATCATCCACATGTCAAATTATAGCATAAAGGAAATAATGGAGCTGGAAATAGAAGGAAAACAAGTGCAGGTGCAAAAAAATCTAGTAAAAGGATACAAGTGATCCAATTGCAACAAGTGCTCGGAATCTTGAATCGTCATCCTGATTCTCATCCTCAGCAATCTGACATAGAAGTTGATGTTCAGCATCGGCAAACGTTTCAAAACAATTCACAAGATTGAGCAATAAAATTTTTTAATGGTGATTCACAATCAATACTGCAGCAAAAACCAGAAGCTCATAAAATTACAAAGAATAATGGATTGGAAACATACTGCAAGAGCCGCTGAAAGAACTTGAGATTGTCCATCAATATTCTTTGTCTGAATCATTAGCACAGCATAACTGCAAAAACAAATAATAGGAGAAATGGAAGGCCATTCAAACAAATATGCTTTCCCTTAATAGGAAAAATATAAAAAAACTCAGACTTCATATAACTAGAAAATTTCCAACAGGCATATTAACAAGAACAAAGTTTACCTAAAAATCATTAGCAACATGAACAAAGATACTACCAATTAGTACATAACCAAGGTTATTAATATGTTTTGAAACCTAGCTCTTAACAATGGACCGGAACTCTGGTACCAACTCTCTTCAGAGCAATCTGTCAAGGAAAATAAGGCTCACATTATAAAGTTTATTACTTTCTCAAGCCTACCTCTCTAACAAGCTTTGTGGATAACGTTACTTAACATACTGATTTGTACTTTGGAGAAGTCCAATTTGAGCTCCAGATAGAATACTAAATCATAGATTTTCATGAGTAACAAGATGAATAAAATATGCCTTGATTTGCCTCAACTTCAAGGAACCAAATATTTTTGCCATGCAAAGGTTTTTTAGATAAGCTAAGAAGCAAGAATTACAGGTCCTTAAGGTTCAGCATTTTTCGGAAGCAATAAGAAAATTTCCGACAGAATAATAAGATATTTGAATTTGGCGGTGTTTACTTCCACGAAATCCACTTCATTGACTGTATTAAGATGAAGTATATGTCCAAAATCTAGCAAGTTGAATTTATCTTTCTCAATAATTTAGGAGAAAAAGAAAATCATTAAAATTTGAGACCATGGAAAAGCACTTAACATGTTTTCAGGTTCTGCAAATAAAAAACAGGGAAAAACATGCTTTTCTGCACTAACCCATTAGCCAAAGCCCAAGACAGAAACAAATAGAGCCTCACATTTGGCTAGGCAATTCAGCAATTAAAAGAAATTACTATTCTTATCCTAAATCCTTCAGTTTTTAAAGCCTGCAAAATTCTACCACGAAATCAACGCCTTCTCTAGTCTCATTAATTAAAAAAAATGTCCACAAACAACACAAACTGAGGAACCTCAGCTTGAATGTTCCTGTGATTTCAAACTTAAGCAACCTAGTTTATAATACAGCGCTGCAAGGCTTATCATTGACGGAGACTTCCTATGAATGTTCATATCGTAATCTAATCATCCTTGGTATGTTGGGTTATCTTGATGCTATACACTCTTAAATGGCTCCACAATAACATAATAAAGTCAACCTCTGCCACATCATCTTCAAATACCAAGAGGCACTGAATCGATTGGTGCCTTTCTCTTGATTGCAACTACGACTATTATCAGCTTTCTAACAATACTCTGCTAAACATCGGACTTCTGTCTAAAGCATGGTGTCTTGTCGAGTTGGGTACCAAGTGTCTCCACTCTAAAGCGACTGTCAAAATGCCCAATAAGGTGCATAATATGTTATATAGTTCTCCATTTTTTATGAAGTATCTCGTAGTACAAACTGGGTATCAACGCTTCCAAGAGAAATTTCTTCTATCCTCAGTGTCTTCAAGTTGACGCATAATTGGCAGACGACAAGGATCCTGGCTGTCAGAACTCTGCCATTTATCTGGGCCTACTTGATAAGCTATAAGCCTTTCAGTCAAGATATTGCTGCACAAGTTGAAAATTGTGGACTTCGACCATTCGGTTAGCACTTAGCTATAGGTAATCCGAAATCTTACACTAAACAGGAAATTTCACTGAATGACCACAACTCATGATGCAGAGAACTAACCTGCAAAATAGAGTTAAAACAACTCAAGGGATAACATGCACTTGGGAGCGCTTGCTGCAACTTTAGCAGCAATTCTATTAGATGAGGTATTGTTATATAGACACTTTGAGAAACTGAATACCTATGTTACTCGGACTTTCCACTTTAAGGAGAAGTACCCGTGTCGACCCGATAGAACATGGGTATGGATATGTGATCCGTATCCGATCCTCCGTACTGACAATCAGATCCTTCAGGGTAACAATATGGAGATTGGTAGTGAAGTAAATAGTTTATTTGAATGTAGTAGTGAAGTAAATAGTTTATTTTAATATGGTAGACTGGTATTAAAATAGTAGGGGAGCTGAAGGGACGGCCCCTTAGGGACTTATTCGACTAGTTCAGTAAAGTTTACTAATAGTTTATAATTACAGGTTGTCTTTTTATGAAACATTGCAAATTTAATTACAGGATGTCTTTTTATGAAATCATGCAAATTTAATTATAAACTTAAATATATGAAACCATGCAAACTTAATTACGGATCTTTTTATGAAACCATGCAAATTTAATTAGAGGCTATCTTTTTATGAAATCATGTAAATTTAATTACATGTCTTTTATAAAGCCATGCAAATTTATACAGATATCCAAGTTTTGCAGCTGAGTTCTGTATATTTGTGCCTCGTCTAGATCTTCCAGTCAGCTTCAATAAATTTCATGTGATTTTACTACCATATTACCATTTAATATCCGGGTGAGTTGTGCTGCACGACGATAGACCTCAAAAATAGGATGGCTGTAGTAAAGGTGCAATAAAATGGAATTCAGTATGGTGGGACATGATTACAAGTTATGGAAGCTTTATGGCAATCAAGTATTACATTAACTGAATTAGTTCAGTACAAACTATCAAACTAAAACAAAGTACCAAACTAAAACAATCACTGACATAAAAAAAAGTTTAAAAAAATGAAAGATGACTTACTTTAGTAGCAATGTAGAGTATGATAGGTGTGCATTCTTGTTAAAGGATTGTTGACAAGTTGCTAAAGCATCAATAATCTGCAAATTCCAGAGCGGAGGATAGTTGATCAGATCAAGCAGCAGTTGGATTTTTTAGTACATAGAGAAAACAACTATCTTGTATCATTTTCACAACACAAAAGCACAAATTTAAATAGTTCTTTACAGTACTTGTAGAGAGATCAATCAACTGCTAGTTTTCTATAACTTAATTATTATATATATATAATATGCTAATATAGAACTCCATTTGCTGTAAGTAGGTAGTGTTATGGAATCAATACAAATCCGTTTTGTTATTTCCTACATAAAATCAAGACTAAATCATTAACCAGTAACAAATGAATCTTGGGCTATAATTTAATGTCTAGAATCTCTATAATTCTCTCAGTATAAGTCTGCTAGTTTGGTGGGTGGGTATTTGAGTGCATATCTAGGTACCTAGGAAGCACATACGCTTCCACAATCAGTTTTGTGACCGTGTTGCACTATGTCAGACACATCTCAGACATGGCTATGCACCGTGTCTAATTGTGTTGTATCCGTGCCCATGCATAGCTGCATACAGTTAACAATTATGTCACAAAATTTTGCAGGTCTCAAACTTGACTTCTGCTCGTACTACTCATGCACGGACAACTCTATAATACATTTTATATTTTCAATCTTTAACAGACTTCCTGAACACTCTTTTGATATATATTGAGATGTGGCTTTCTAGTATCAAGTGCGGATTGAGCTATTTTATGGGACAACTAAGAAAATGAAGAAAGATAGTGCAGTACCAAAATATAAAGGCACAAACATGTATAACAAAATAATGGTAAACATCATATTTAAACATATGATCAAACATTAGTGTTGCTAATTATAGTAAAAAGTATTTTAAGAACGTCACACATATATACACATGATTTAGAAAAGGCTTACAATAGAGTACCTATGGAGATAATGTGGTGGGTTTTGGAGAAGAAACAAGTATCCAATAGTTATATTGAGATTATAAAGTATAGGTATGATGGAGTTAAGACTACCATGCGGTGTATTGGATGAATTACGACACAATTTTCCATCAAGGGTCAGCAATAAATCCTTACATGTTTGCGCTAGTTATGGATGAAATTTCTCAAATATTCAAGATGAAGTTTCATGGTGTTTTTTGTTTGTTGATGATAATGTATTAGTTGATACTAAAGGATTAGACTCTAAAATAGAATTGTGGAGCAATTTTACAATTAGTCTATATTGTACGGACAAGGATTCGACACATATTATGGTGTTTCCTAGCGTATTTTCGAGTGTACATGTGTCCGTAACACAATACGACATGACACGACATAATTTTGGAGTGTTTGTGCTTCTTAGCAATTAGTAGGGGACATAAACAGAGCATATGAAATGTAACTTCAACAAAAGTGAAAGAAAAATGAGGGAAGATATCTTAATAGGCAAGATATACCTATGGGTAAATCAGTATTTAGGTTTAGGATAAATCACTCATCATAAAGAAGAGATTCAAAAGATTGTTCATAAAACTAAACATGATGGCTGAAATAAAAGAGCTTTTCTAGAGCTTATAAGACCAGCCATGCTTTTTGGATCCGAGTGTTGTGGACAACTAAAAAAAACATCTAGCTTAAATGAGAGTGCAAAGATGGATGAGTGGCAATACATTGAAAGATATGACAAAAAATGAGCATATTCATGTAATGTTGGAGGTGGCACCAATTGAGGATAAAATGAAGAAAAATCATCCCAGGTGCTTTTGACATGTGCAATGTATACCGATAAATGCACTAGTTGGGAACAATAAGAAATTAGTCAAATGAGCTGCTAAAACTGGAATAAGCCTAAACGAACTTGGCGTAGTCGGAAACAAATGATATGATTTTCACTAAATGTTACAAGTTGCAATGAACAATGCCCTCAACAGAGATAATGGAAGAAAAAACGCAAATAGCCAAACCCAAAAAGTTTGGGATAAAGGCCTTGTTGTTGCATCATAGTTTTAAATGCTGTCCAACTTGTGAGTTTGGGGAGGACTCCCGGAACTACACATAAAAGCATATTCACTTTTATATTGTATTGAAATTTCATTTACTTAACCTACCTGTATCACCTTTGAAACTTCTAAAGTACAATAAAATCTACCTGCCAAATAATCTTGCCTTCTCTTGGGTTCCATCTGAGAAGTACATTCAGTTACCCTTTTCTCTGGGTTCCATTGTAGTAATATGGGCATAGAGGATTTTCCACTCCCTTCAATTCTATATCTAATGACATTTTGATTTCTCACTATAATTTGGCCTTTTAGAGTCTTCATGCATACTAAAAGCCTAATTCCAAGCCATCTTAATCATTATTTCTAATTGCACTCCTCCATCCATTATCAGTATAAATTAATTTTGTTTAACTTGTTCCAGAAGCATTTCTCACATGAAACATTTGTCCTATCCAAGTATTGTCTCTTCTACTTCAAGATTAATTAATGAGTAAATAACTTGACAATATTGAGGTCTTCCACCAGCCATTGTCAATCTCCTATGTAGTTGGTAGCCAGATGATACTATAATGAATTGGTCAGGAGTCGGAATCAATAACTATACATGGTTTCTGATCAAGTACTTCCAAATCCAAATTGAAACAGCTGAAAGGTATTGGCTTCAGCTGAGATTTAAAACCTGGAATTTCAGGTGTCTACCTTAACCTCAATAATCAGGATGTTGCTACTAGGTTACAATAATTGCACAAACAGTCATCCAGTTATCATGAAGTACTATCCATGGATCACCACAGACACAACATACGTAATTCAGGAAGGTAATGGTAGACAAAGCACAAAATAACTAACTAATAAAAGTAAAAACAAGCTGATGTGCTCAAAAAACAAATTTCAGGTTGCAATTTTAGAGCATTCCTGCACTCCCAACTCAAATCAATTATTACACCCGCTCATATACTACATCCATATGCATATCATGTCCGTATTCTGAGACCTAGGTGACTACTTTTCCTACCTATCTGAAAATGTCATTATCCCGTATCCATATTCATGTCCGCATTTTTGCAACGTAGCTAAGACTTTCACACTTACAGAAGTATTCTGAATTCTTTATAAAATGCCATGTACTGAAGTGAAAAGACAGCAACCTCACAGTAATGGCGCTGTAACCACTGAAAGAACTGCAAATGCTTGAAGAGATTTGTTATAGCACGAATGATTGTCAAAAGATTTGCTGCCTGTGGAGGATTTCCTGTAACTTTCCTAAATGCCTCGAGTAGTACATCTGTCATATGTAAATTACACTGGTTATGATAATGTTTTAAATAATTCACAAGTTATAAGGTGCCACAGGTACCACCATTTGTACTTCATCTAAACTGTGAAGTTCTATATCATCAAATTGTTACTAGTCAAATTTTGACTGTAACATAATACTAACATTACCTCAACTTGTACATGCTACAAAACGATATACTAAATATCAGCAATGATAGGAGATAACTAACCATTTTCTCCCTCAGTGTACTTCACAAGATGATTAGCTCCATCAGGATGCATAATTGCCATTCTTAACAAATCTAATCCTGCATGACAAAAAGCAGGGATTATGTTAGAAAAGTAAGATACATAAACCAGGTCATGAATGATATCCAATGCTTAAACACAAGATAGACACACAAAAGTTGCTTAACAGCAATCAAAATAAGAAAAACATGCAATATCACAACAGATATGCAAAACACATCACATGAGTTTGCACGGAATATCGACAAAAGAAAGCAGAATCACTAAATGACAAACAAGTAATTTCCTATAACAATGATTCACATTATGAACAGGAACTTTAAACACCTCAGCAACTCGGGATGCTCTGAAGATAAAAAAATAAAAATAAAATCGACAGAGAAATAAGAATAAGCTTTAAATACACAGATGAAGTTATTCTAACAAATGGTAATTTCTGAGAAGATATATAACTATGGATACACCTTAAAGAATGTAATGTAAAACATCTGTCTCATTCCTAGATCATTTGGTATCAATATTCCCATTTAATAATTTAACAATGAATACTACACACACCATGTTGTCTTCTAGTTATTTGAGATGTTCCATCTATATTGCACAAATATGGGTGGGGCGGAGACAGACATGATACCGCATGGGATACGAGTATTTCCGAAGGTACAGAGGTAGTTACCTATGTTGCATGAGAACGGATACGAGCATGTGTCTGTGCAACATAATGTTCCATTAAAGCAGCAAACCATCTCTGCATATTTAATTATCTAAAATCCAGTTGGCTCTTGTCACATTTTATCATTTCCTCGTCTTACACTAAAATATTTAATTTCATAGACCGTGATTCCTGAACTTCTCAACACCATCTCATGGTACCACCAACTGCACTTTGATATACCACAGAAATATAAATGCTATTAGCCGGAGTTATTCGTAGCATTGGGACCTAGACAAACTAGATGGACTAAGTTGGGACTCGGGGCCTAGTCAAATTAATGTGGGTCTTAAGTTAGCTAGGCGGATGCCTAGTACCAGAAGAGTAGTACTGCCGAGGCTAGACAATTTTCTCAACACTCTTACTTTAATTTTTATCGTGGACAAGTAAATCTTTGTAATACATGGTAACATGAGTATATGTAGCATGTTTAGGCTTAACAATTTCTCACATTCTTTTTGCAAAAAACTTTGCTTAAGCAATTATATATTTACATCACCAATGATCTTCACATTTGTACTCAAAACTTCCAAATGGAATAATGTACCAATTCCATGCTTCATGTGGGCATCATCATGAAACCATGACGATGGAGATCTATATTCTTCGAGCCATAGTTTAATCTTTAAAGGAATTCAGCATGTCCAAAGAAACCAAGACCATGGAGATCTGCATTCTTGTTTTACTGGAACCACACTTTAATGGAATTTGGGTTAACATACTTGGTTACTAGTTTAGTGGGCCCAATATCATCTACTTGAATCTAACTTTAACATACTCTTAAGCTAATTTTAATGGGCCTAGTCCCTAGTATCATTTGATTTAAGTTGATATTGTAACTACATTCCTCAAATTAACTGTTAGGATATATATATATATATATATATATATATATATATATAGAAAGCATCGCATCGTCTAGACTAGTGTCCAAAGAAGTCTACCCCTATCGTACCACATCTATATATATATATATATATATATATATATATATGGGTAAACGGGATATAAACCATAGGCTCATTTGTTCCAAAGTGATATACGTTATGTGCCAGGTAACATGGCTTTCAAGGTTCATACCCAAAGATCCCTTGCATATCGACTTTTTCACATGGATCCATATATATATATATATATATATATATATATATATATATATATATATATATGGGTAAACGGGATATAAACCATAGGCTCATATTCCTACATGAGTCATGCACATGTGGGCCAATAGGAATGGACTCCTACATCCCATGTGCACTAGTAGACTTCATTCCTATTGGTCCACGTGTATTGGCTCATGGAGGAATATGAGCCTATGGATCATATCCCGTTTACCATATATATATATATATATATATATATATATATATATATAGAGAGAGAGAGAGAATAAGGGAGGTGAGATGGCACCTCACCCTAAAAACAAAGGTGGCAGTGACGTGGCACAATCTCAACCACACAAACGAGGGGAGAGGGCTAAGTGCAAATTGCCAATTATGAAATGTGTGGTTGAGATTGTGCCACGTCACCGCCACCCTTGTTTTTAGAGTGAGGTGCCATCTCACCTCCCTTATTCTATATATATATATATATATATATATATATATATATATATATATATATATTCTTCGTATTGTCCCTTCTGCCATCAGACTCCCAAGAATCCCATTAAGTTATGCACACAGAGTACACTTCTATTCTAGAGACGAAAATATCCTTGTTTTAAACATCTGACAGTTGGAGGATTTCTTCTCCATGATTCAGTTTACTAAACCCTAAATCCCCTAAATGTCATTTAAA
Source organism: Iris macrosiphon (assembly GCA_036927795.1). Classification (NCBI taxonomy): domain Eukaryota; kingdom Viridiplantae; phylum Streptophyta; class Magnoliopsida; order Asparagales; family Iridaceae; genus Iris; species Iris macrosiphon. Next base: position 140,516,209 of record JAYESA010000014.1, read on the forward strand.
CCCTAAATTTCCACCAAAAACTTTCTTCTTCTACCAAACCCCTAACTCAACTAGATTTTCTCTACTGACTTCATCATAGATTTCGTTGTATTGTGCACAATGTTTAAAAACCGCTTACCAGCTGGTCCAACCAGTTGGACCGTGAACCATAAGAGAAAACGGTTCGGTCAAACCTGTTGGAACGTTTGAACAGTTCAAGACAGTATTAGACCGTTTGAACTGTCTGAACCGCTCGAACCGGTGACGGTTCTGATGAACCGGCCAATTCACTATGTTCTCCCATTCTGGCTGTCTTTCAGGCAAGCCTCTCTACTGTCAATGGTGAAACAAGAATACTGAGAGGAGGCCCTTTGTATTTGATGGCAACGTTTTCAAGGCACCTAACTGATCACATGTCTACAAGTGTTGTTTAGGTCTGTAACATCTGCGATGGCAATGGAAGCATCCCAGACTAGATCCAAGTCCAACATAAAGGAATTGTAACATTCACGATGGCGATGGAAGCATCCTAGAGTAGATCCAAGCCCAACATAGAGGAATACGATCTTTTCACACAGTTGAGGGGAAAACGTGAGAAGAGAACGCAGACGAAGAAGAATGAGTATTAGCCTATCTATTAGGCTGACAAGATTTATGGAATGGGTTCAAATCATGTATCTGGCTCACACACAAACACATTAAACTAACAAATAAAAAGAGGACAACAAAGATTAGTTGTCACATGTTTATCAAAGGTTTAATTTAATTGGCTCATATATGGAATGTGAACGAGATACGCATAAGCCAATTTCTTTTATGGAATTGGTGAGATTGTGGGACCTGTTGATTGTGACTTTCTTATTATGACAATGGTTTTAAATTTGAATAGATGGAAATGGACGGATAAGATGGGGCTCATAAATTTTTGATGACCCATGATGATTATGAGGTTGAAAATTTTAGTTTGAATGGCCTGCTGTACAACTGGCTGTTGACCATGAGGCCGGATACACATTCAATAGGTCAAACGAAAAGTAAAGAAGGGTAACCAGTAATGGTAATTATCTATGATGTTAAATTTGTCAGACCAGTGGTCAAGCCGGTCCAAACGGTTGGACCGTGAACCGTCCACTCCAACGGTCCAATGGTTGGACCGGTTTTTAAAGCATTGGTATTGTGTCCCCAAATAGTCATAATGCTAACCCTAAATCCCCTAAATTAGAGTACATTTTGAGTTAGCAAGAATATTTATGCAATTTTGAGTTATCAAAAATATCCCCAAACAGTCGTAGAGTTTGTTGTATTGGGATTAAAATTTCTGAAATGTGTTTGTCTTTGACCCCAAATTTTTATGCAATTTTAACCAGAATTATCTTTTTGTCAAAAAGGAGTGCATTTTGAGTTTGGAAGATTAAAAGTTTCAAACCTCAAGTTTGCATCAATTACTAGGAAGCACTGGAGACTCACAACTGAAGTTTAGACCAATTACTAAGAAGCACTTGAGAGTTGAGATTCAAAGCTTTCAAGATGGAAAAGACAAGATTCTGAGATCTATTTCTAGGGTTTTACTCGTACCTATTTGTGGAAGAAAACAAAAGGAAACTAATAGTGAAGACAAGGGAACATGTGTCCTTGGTAAAAAGAAGAAAGATAAAATTAGGGTATTTTCATTCCACATATACCAGTTTACTCCACGTACGCATGTTTGTCCACACACACTCATTTTAATTAATCAACTAAAATACTCACATGATATGTTAGATATTAATAAAAAAAAGTCTAAGTTGAGTAGCCTTAAACGATGTAAAATGCAGAGGGAAGATCGGAGCGACGACATAAGAAGTGGTGGAGGTGTGAGCAGAGTGGAGAGTAGAAGGATATGGATGGAGCTAGTTCAGTATTGGAGTCGGTGAAGGAGTTGCAGTCGACAGGAAGAGGAAACTTAAGGAGACAGTGATGGAGGACCAATCACCGCATGGGTTCAATATTGATATTTGAGAATTAGGACATTAGATTAATATTTGGGCACACTTATTTAGGTGCATTCTTTTATTCTATATGGGAATGGGTGCATATGGTCTTGATTATTCATATGATTTATAATTATGCATATACGTGCAGATGATTACTTTTCTAAAACAAGTTATATTTGGTAGTTTAATTAGGATTGGTTTTATTTTGTAATATTGATTTCTTAACGGCCAAATATTGTAAGGATATATAAAATGATGTACACCTTTGTTTTAATTCAATTGAAGAGGGAAAAAATTATTAGAGTTATAGTTGGCATGCCTTGCTTAGAGCAGATGATTTCTTCTTCTTATTCATCTTGCATTTGCACCAACGTAGAGGGCCGAAGTCAGGTTAACAGTCAGTCAAAAAAACTTGTCAAATCTTTTATGGAGCTTTATCATGCTCCATAGCAGACCACATTCTGATAAGAGAAGGCTTAGGCAATGATGATGATATAGTTGTCATGCCTATAAGAGAAGGCTTAGGCAATGATGATGATATAGTTGTCATGCCTTGCTTAGAGTAAGATGATTTATTTTTCTTATTCATCTTTGCATAAACCCTCATCCCAAATTCAATTACTATCCACCCTAATGTCAAGTTTTTTTCTAGATTATGCAACAAGGTTGAACTTTGGACCAAGGAAGAAAAGCTTTGAGTGCATGGATACATCTTATTCGTGGTACAAGATTTAATCCATTTTGATTGCACGGTGCAACTTCCCAATCCTTTGATAAATTTCATCCATAACCCGTAATTTGATTGCTTTGTGATCTTTTGGGATTCTTTAGATAGATTTTTATAAATCTTTGCTTTACAATTAAACTTCTGCTAACCTCACTACATCAGTATATAAAAACATTGCTTAATTCCATATAGATCGTCCCTCTAGTTCTTTTCATCTATCACATTGTATAGTAGGATGTGAATTTGGGGGATGGTTCTAAATAGAGGACAAAGTACTAGAGGAGAGGACAAACAAGGAGGGGTAGGCCTGTCAATGGTACCTGATAATCCAACCCGATTTACTACTAAAAGATTGGATTCTGATGAGAATTTAAAACCCGAATAACTTTTGGGTTGGGTTCAGGTACATGTGAAACCAAAAAATAAATTTGGTCAGGTTCAGGTTTAATAATTATAAAAATATATACTTTTACACGTACACAAGTTGGCATGTGGCTTGTTGGTAAAGTGGTGTTGTGCAGTTCTGAGAGGTACACGATACAAATCCCTCAATCTGCCTTAGTTTTTTGTTGTGTTTTCTATATAACATTCAAATCTAAACAGGTTCGGATGCGAAAACCTGAACCAATTAATTCCGGTCGGGTTTCAGGTATAGATTTCAAGCCCGAAAGACTTCGGGTCAGCTTAGGGAGGAGGAAGTGGGAGGTAGAAGGCATCCTAAAAGGAGGGAGGAAGACGGGGAGATGGAGGGTGGCGAGTAAAGTCCCTAGACTCATTTATGAATAATAACGGGTCTGACGGATCTGATTTGGGATATTAAACCAACATGACGGTGAAATCTAAATCAAACCTAAATGAGCTAAACCAAAACTTACTAGGTCAAAGACCAGCTTTTTTACAGGTTTGTTCCAGGTAAAGCTAAACTAGACAAATATGACAAGTGAAATCTAGAAAAGTAAAATATCCAAGGGATGAATTAATTAAATTAGTATTATGTCTTTGCAGAACCAGTATCAACGTGTCAACCACCCAAGACGGTGAAAGGGAACAACGTTTTGTTTTGAACCTTTTAGGGTTTATTTGACAAGATCCTAAAGTATAATTTAAGTGAAATTTTCGTTTAAATTTTATTCACTTGTGTTTGTACTAAAACAAGATATGGAAAATGCTAAAATAGGAAATGGGTCTAAATCAAGGTTCGCAGTATCGGTATTCGACCCTTCCTATCAGTATCGGTATCAGTGGTATCGGCAATTTCGGATCGGAGTATCAAATTTTTGGGTACCGGAAAACAAATATTATTAATAGATAATTAAAAGTTTAGAAAAAATATTTTATACTTGGACATAATTTTAAGTATTTTCTATGTTGTTTATTAGTAGTTTTGAAATTGAATGAAATAATAGTCAACCTTTCTGATTGGTTTAACTACGATAAATAAGTTTTCTTCAATTACATGCTTTTACACCCTTACTGATTGATTTTTTCGTTCAATTTTTTCTGCCGAATTGACTGGGAAAGAGACCAATGTCAGTATCGGTCAGTATTAGTAGCGGTTGGTATTGGATCGGGACATAGCCAAACCGTATCGGTATCGGCCATATCAGATCGATATCGGCCAATATTGCAAACCATGGTCTCAATCCTCTTGCACCAAAATAGGGGGTAACAAAATGCATAAACTATCTACTCATTTGTAGTTTTAAGAAACATCAGTTAGATATGAGTGAATAAATTCAACCAATGTAAGTCAAGTCAACACCCTAATAGGGTACTAAATCTACCAGATTCACTCAGAAGTTGAAACAGGTGCAAACGAGGCAAGAGCACACAGCATATCCCTGATAAACTTCTATTATGTATGAAAATAGGATATTCATGACAAAACAACTTGTGATTAGATTCACTCAGTATTTGAAACAGCAGGGGCTAACGAGGAACGAGCACACAAAGCATGTCCCTGATAAACTACTATCATGTATGAAAATAGCATATTCATGACAAAACTACTACTAATTAGATATGTCAATTTGAAATTGGTAGTTCTCACTTCTAATAAAATTTGACCTTGTGTGCACAAGCTCAATAATGAAAAGAAAAGAGATGTATAGGCAAAAGATAATGTGATGCAGAGGCAAAATATCATCATATTTGATCCCTAGCAGTTTTAAGACATATCCATATCAATGAACTTTGTGGAAAAAAGACCGAACCGACACTTTGAGTCAACCTGACATGTTATATGCAACACTACATGAGCAAATAAATAACAAAAACAGAATATATTTCCCAGTGTATCTCAAGTAAAAATTCAATTGTGCAGTATAATGTTACAGACTGATGTATTTGTACACCACAAGTATTAAGATCTTTCTAACAAATAAGTAGAGTGCCTGCATATATTTGATGCATATTGGATAGCTTCATAACAATGCACCAGTCTGATATTAAGTAGTTAGCAAGCAAGAGTAAGTGCCAGAAAATATTCAATAAAAGAACATGCTTACAAAGACGGACATAAAAATCATAGAGCAATAAAGAAAACAGACTAAAGCCTCATATTTCTAAGAAACTCCCGTAGTAGGAAAACAAACTTAAATAGGAAAAGGTGTTTAACAGTAGAGAAAAACATGATAGAGACTTACCGGGAAACATCATTGGAACTGGCCACGATTTTAAAATCTTCAATAATAAAGCAATGTCAACATCTGCAATGGTACTACAATGATAGTGAGATGTATCCTTTAGCACTTTTACTATGGCATCCAACCTTGAGATCTCAGATTCGGCTAAAGCTAATGACTTCTTCTCCTGCATATTAACGTAAATCTAATGTTGGAAGCTTATCTCCATATTCTGATGCTAAAGTATAATCCATATGAAAATGATAAAGAGATTCATCTTGTAATCAGCCATGCTTGTTGTAATACACCACATTTTATTATTTGACCAACTCAAACAGAAGGCCTCATGTAGGAGTCAGTCTCTGAATCATAGATAAAAGAGAGGTCTACAGTAATAATTCAACTACACACCCATTAGTACTATTGGTTTTTCTAATTGTACTGCCTTATCTATCAACCCTTTTAAGTCTATTGTTGCTCATAACATGGGCTTCCATTTATTCTCATTAAGTATCAAGATACACCTTTGAGATGCAACCCAGACTTGTAAGGATTAACTGCACAAGTTGGAGCTCAAAGAACCATATAGACACGAAAACAAGGTCAGAAGGATGTCAAATTTTTTCAATATGGTCATGGCCATAGATGACTCAACTTTTGCTTCTTTCCCATCTTTGTCGAGATTTCAGAGTATGCCAAAATGAAACTACTAAGCCTGTGTTTACTTAAGGTGCAAACAAGTAATTATTTTCCATGAACAAGTCTGTTTAAATTAAACCAATTCATTGAAAACATAACAGAAATTTCCAACCACTAAATGGAAGCTCCTTTATACCCTATTGTGATTTAACATGAAACCTAAACAAGTAAGAAACACCCAAGTTCTCAAGGATGCCTACACGTCCCACAACAATTCATGACAAGAGGAATCAGAAAGGAGGAACTGTATTTCTTAAAGCTGGCAGACAAGTTCTTCACTTATGTGACTGATGGCGAACAAAGCTAAACATTAATCTTTTTTTTTAAAGATATATTCTTCATCTAAAAATGACATTAAATAAGTACACAATAAAGATAAATACACTTTTTTTCCTCAACAATGTTCATGGCAATGCTGTTTTCATATGGACAGTATTAGTATGCAAGGAAAAACTAAACAAAAGCAGCAATAATTTTAACCGATAGCACAATGATTGAAATATATGAAGTCAAACAAGTATGGATATTAGTAGCAGATCTAATACAAGAGCTATCATAGTTAACAGATGGTCAAATGCAATCAGTTCAAGTATAAACATCAAAAAAATTATCTCAAAGCTTTAAAGACTACAGAAAGACTTACATTGTCAGACAGCAGATGTGTGTTGAACTCAATTATCTTCTTTAAAATTCCATCAAACTGTGCTACGCTAAAGTAAAGCATCCCTTTCTGAAAGATAAAAAGATATATAACTAAGCACAACACTCAGGTGGTGAAATCGAATTCCAATAGATAGTCTATCTACCAAGAATGTAAAGCAAAAGAAAGATGGAGGTATCCCATTTATTGCTTCTAAAATAAGTAGGCTATGCTTATATAAAAAATAAATACGCTACATATGAAACAAACCTAAGCTGAACTGGCAGTTTAGACCCATACCAGCATGTCAAAACCAGAAACCTTCATATTGGAACTGAAACTATGGGTGCATATGAAACATATCTTAGCTAATGGATAAACAAATTAAATGGTGAAACATGCTACCTTTGGAATTTGCTTGAATGTAGGTTTAGTTGCAGAGCCTGTAATGGACAAAGAAAATAAGCTAGAAGCCAAAAAAACATCCAATAGTACTCATACTTCAGAAAGAATATTTCATCAGCAGTATCTAACAAACAAGTTACAAGAAAATTCATACATTTATAAAGTTGAAATAATCATGTAATGCATACCTAATGACATAGATGATTGCCCAGGAATATAAGCACTAGCTGGAACAGTAAAAAAAGAGCGAAGTTCATAACCAGAATCTTGAGTTAGGCGTAACGCAATAATATAAATTCAATTTCAGTATATAAGAAAACATACATCCAGTGAAAGGATCCTGGAATGAAGTATCAAGTGAGAAGTCCTTTTGCCCGGTATTTTGCAGTATGAACTCAACAACCTGCTGGCGATATGCAAGTGGCAGATTTTCTTTCAGAAGCCACTTGTCAGCGGTTGAATAAGGGTTATCTGAAATCAGAATGCCATTTGTCATAATACATTAAGTTCCATTTGTCATAATACATTAAGTTGATAAATTATCAATGTTGTTCCATATGAAACAAATAAATGCAGAAAATCAAGCCATGAAACGTACTAGATAACTATAGAGTCCGGTTGATCATATAAAAGCATGTTATCTGTCATAAGATATAGTAATCATAATGATATCATTTTGTGTCATAAAAATAATACTTGCAACCAAGCACACCATAACACATAACATAGCTAGACAATTTGACTAAGGCTATATAAAAAAATGTCAGAAAAAGAACCGCAACTTAGACTAATACAGGTTCCGTGGGGACAACCTAAATATTGAGAAAGTAACTTAGAACATACAACATTCTAAGTTAACAAGAAACTAACTTATTGGAAGCAAGCTCTGATAGAATAAAAGCTTAAGGAAGGACAAACTAGTATTGATACAGCAACATTCTTGCTAACCCCAAAGCATCAAATCATAATCACTAGCTGCACTATGTCATTGTATGCATACACATACAGGCAGCCACACATACAAATACACAGTAGAATACACAAACAATTAAAAAGATGGATAAACAAAAATAAGAATAATCATCCTAGAGACAACCAGTAACTAAAGATAAAATATATGTAATAGCAAACATTCTCAGTTGATAAGTTAGTGAGACGAGAGAAATAAAGATCATCCAGGCTGTAATTGCCATCAGCCAAGACATTAAAGCATTTCCTACATTCAGTACATAACATAAAAATGACACCAGCCGGTCGTATAACTTCGTCAAATCTTGTATGAAGCTCTCTTATGCTCCATAGCCGACCCCATTCTGATGGGAGAAGACTTGGATGATAATGATAGTAAATAATATACAAATTACACTGGTATGCTAGCAGAATAACTTCTTGCTATCCTTTCGCTTTGGTATAATAATAGCCTCAACAAAAAATTGTTCCAACATGTTCTTGGTCTAATAATACCCTAATCAACTATTTATACATCATGTAGCTTCTCATTAAACAACCAAAATGCACTTTCCAAATCCTCGCTCAACCTCTGATCTCGGAGGAAATATTAAATAAGATTGTGTAAAGAAAGTCTAATCAAGTTCGACTATTAAAGTCTGGCTTCCGATTATTAGCCCAAAGTTATTTTATATTTGTTGGTTTATGCAGATTGAGTCCTATTTCTATATTACCTTTTTGTTCTTTACTTTTTCTTCAAAGTAGGAAGTGTTTCTCATAATCAAGTTATTAAGTAATATCATAACTAAATAGCCTAACAATTTAATCCTTTACCAGTTACTCAATGTCATTAATCCTTCTCTCTTTTCCCAGAGATGTGTTTACCTTTTTATTGGTACGATCAAAGAAATAAGGAAGTTCCTAGATTATTTTCATATTCTATATATTAACTGAGCCCTCACTGGTGTTTCACTCAATTGGCTAGTAGTAGGACCTTGTCTAGTTAATGAATAGAATAGTTTTTAAGAATAAAATAAAAACTTACACAGCACCTACATATTTGGCTGGTTAAGCACGCGCTGTGCAAGCTTGTGATTGGAATTTCTAAGAAAGAAATTTGAATTTGGTTGAACATAATTAGTACGTATATCCCAACCCTTTTGTTTTTCCAAATCTACTAATAATTACATGATCCAGCAGCTAAAGGAACGGCATAAAGTTCTAAATGAATTATCCAAATCTTATGGAAAGCGATCTACAAAAAGGGGAAATTGACGGTAATTTCTGATATATGACTGAAACTCCAAATTTGGTTTAGCATGTATGTTTCACTCTTTTGATGTTGATCATAGCCTTGCATGCTATCATGCAATTTATTTCTCAAAATTATCCTAAAACTAAGAAAACATTCAACTGTTGCTTAACAAAGAACCTACTGCACTGCATAATAATATTCTGGATGCATAATTTTAATTGTAGTTTAGGAATTGCTCATCTATATATTTGTCAACCATCAAAATACACCATGTTTTCTTAGTAACATTCCTCTCAATTACAGTCCTGAAAACATGATCCAAAGGAGATTTAATGTTGCTGCACCAGGTCATAAATATAACTAATTTGCTGCCAATACTTGAATATTAGTGGAAACAGATAACAATGAGCATTCAACTCATCATCCCAAATGTTTCAGATCCTTCTGGTGTATCGCATATGTTTATATCAATTGTTTAATGATCGCATATTTGCCACTTATGGTAACTATTAAAAATGGGCCACATTATTCGCAGCTCCCTAACTTAATCGACTGCGAAAAGTCTCACTCGCATAAACTCCTCAAAACTGGTCCCCTCTCATAATACATTCCACTAACCATAATATCCCAATATCAATCACAAACTTCCAAACCTTCATACAAAATACCATCATCTCCTACTGACATCATTGTCTTCTCTACGATAACCCTAATTTTCAAAATACTCATAGTTCACAAATAGCATGGAATCAATTTTACTAGCATTTCACATTAAAAAAAACTCAAGTTTTCTTTCATTTAAATCATTTATATATCACACATTTACCAGACGAATGGAAACTCCAACCTTCGGTAACCCTGTCATAGTGAGTTTCTATATAATATGTTATTCCTTCTGTAGATGACTCAGGTTTACCCTCAGAGATTTTTAATATTATATAAGTTAATAATAAACTTAGGTTTAGCCTCACCAACAAATTTCTAGTTTCCTTTTTACTATACTTCTGAAAATATCACTGGTCTTATCTTTAACCTTTCATAAAATGCCAATTTGCTTTAATTACCTTTTAGACTTTCACGATCCCACAATTAACAAAGACAGGAGTTGCTAGCCTCAGTGTTGTTAAGTTGTCGTGTAATGGCACATTTAAGGCACTAAGGTCTCTAGCGCCTTTGGCACTCACCTACGTGCTGTCAAAGTCACACCAAATGAAAAAAAACTAAAGCGTATTTCACTATTCAAGCTAATCATAACTTAAATCCATTAGAAACATCAAGAAATCAAGACTTCATCACCAAACACAAATTGCATATCATTATATAAGTGCAATGTGGTCACTAAGTTCGAAGAGCTATGACTAATAAATGTGTCCCACATCATGTCAAATGCAAACAAAACAAGAAGTCTCAAATAGATATCACGCTCAAGTTTCTACAATGCAAAATCATGTGATCTATGATATTATTGATATTGTCTGAAAAACATCTGATGCAACATCTCCCCCATCATCAGCTATGTTATAATCATATCCATCACTGGATCTATCTCTTCATTTATTTTTATATCCTTGAGACCCATGCCTTGAAACAAGCGTAATGAAAGATAAATAAGTAAAAATTGTTGGTAGATGGCGATTGTAAATAAGTGAGCGCCTCAGTTAAGGCGCAAGCCTAGACACTGCCTTGACGACAATGCGATGCCTTGGCACTTATAGGCGCCAAAGGGCTGTCCCATCTATCCTTGGCGAGTGCCTTTGGTGCCTTTAATAACCTTGGGTACCTTTAGATTCACGGTTCACCAAGAATACTTTCATTCTATTAACATCAATAACAATATTCATGCACTTTACAAACTGTTTTGAGCATTTCTTTATTGGATTTTCTCATATGACTTCAACTATCCGACTCCTGATTTGTAGTTTATCCTACTTTTCCTCTTCCACCTTTGAAACATATCCAATACCATCAATATATGTTTTTCAGTTGAGTACTATCCAGTATAACTTAGGAATATACACATGCTACAAAGCTATCATCTAATGAAAGATTAATGTTCTAGACAGTATCATGGGTAGCCACTTAAATAAGAAGCCACCTCGTCCTTTCAAGAGCAAGTTGCAGTGGTTGAGCAACTTAGATAGGAAGCAACCTAGTTTTTTCAAGAGCATGTTGCAGTGGTTGACTCTTTCAAGTGGTTAGGCACTCAGGTCAATATCACGAGCATAGTAGGACACCCAAATAATAATTAGAAGTCTAAAAGGGCTGAATTTGTGCAAGTGTAAGTAGACATGGTGCAAGCAGGTTGAGCTGGGAAGAACCATTAGCACCAACCAGCTTAAATTGAAACATTATGTCTTGGGAAACTTGCAGTAACTTTCGGATTCCAATTCCTTCTTCCTTATGATCCCTTCTTTTGTTTTTCCACCTTCTTCAATTTATACATATGAATTCTATTATTTATTATACGCTTCCTGTTTGCTTATACTTTCGTCCTCACGCCATTTATTTCAACTTTCATGCACTAGTATTATATTCTCCGTATTCTAAAACAAGAGTACTCTCTTACTAGTTATTATCAACTCCAAAATGACAAAACCATGATCATATTTACCTTTACCAATAAAAGTACCCCACACCCAATTTTTCCATTTAGCAGTAAAAACTGTCTAAATATATTTTAACTCAGTAGCCCACTGACAAGTTCCATTTACCAATAACAATAATATTCCTAACGTGTATCAACAAAAGGATAGGTAGAGGATATTGATTTTCTACAAAACGTTGGAACAAACTGAGAAGGATATTTGTTCTTGGGGACGGGAGTGCACTGGCAAGTTCTCAGTTAAATCTCTATATTGCAATCCCAACTGTGTTGGTCAGTCCCTGAGCATATCTGGTCAAGCAAAGCCCCTTTGAAGGTTCTGTTTTACACATATCGTTTACTTGCAAGAATGCCATCCTCATTATAGACAACCTTCTTAAAAGAAAACCAAATGGTCATGGGGTTTGTAGTGATCATAAGGAAACAGTTTTGGATCTCCTACTCCAAGTGTAAAGCGGTTCGACCTATTTGGGAAGGACCAACACCAAATTAGAGGCCATCCAAGCTCTATCAATTCTCTCTAGGGTGAGTGGAGAGAACAATTGATTTAATAGGAATCGGTGGGTGGTAGCCAGATGCTGGGGCTATGCCGCTATGGTTAGGAAGAAATAACAGGATACTTAATATCCCAAAAAATATCCAACAACTTTCTTCTATTATTTTGTCTAATGTCCGGACTTGGTAAGAAAGCTTCCAGAGAGGGGAAAGAAGAGACATAGATGGAGTAGGAAGGATGAGACTCGTGAATGAGAAGGCGTCTAGGACCCCTAAACTATGTCTTCAACCGTTGCATGTTATGACATTATGGAATGAGTGGACCAAGATTACTTTCGCTCTTTTATGTTCTCTCTTTCCTTCTTTACTTTTCAGTGTATACCAGACACCAGTAGGCTACTTGTAAATTTTGGTTACTTATAAATACTCTCTTTATGAAACATGAGGGGAGATATTTCGCCCACCTCAATACACCAATTCTCTAAGGATCAATTTGGTAACAACATTCAATGTCCTAGTCCTGTAAAATTTCACTTTCAAAACTAGATGTAGAAGTATTATCCCCCACCCCTTTTCATATTTACATTTACCAATAAAACAAACTCTGTGTACAAATTTTTGACCCAACTGGTTTTGCTACGGCAAAATTATAGTCTCTCAACTACATGCTCCAAAGCTACAAATGAGTGGTTGAAGTCTTGGAGATAGTAAGAGGAAATGTTTATTACAGAAATGTGGATTGGAAGACCCAGTTTAGTGAATTTCCAATATTACCTTTGTAAGTCATGCAGCGCAACTTAAAGTGTAGATTTATAATTCGCATGTCCCACCTCAATTTTGGCATAACCAAAGTACTAGAGAAAAACCTTCAGTGCATCATAATACCATTTAGGGATGAGCAAGAAGCAAAAAAGCTAAAGCTAAAGCAACATAATAATTCAAGCTTCATATAATTTGTTGTCAATATTCTGATAGATAGATGCTCTTTGGATAATAAAACATGAAGTATCACAACTTAAAAATAGCATAAAAGCATGGTATGTCATCCATCCATGGCCTAAGTAAATTATCTGATTTAAAGCCTCCCCAAAATTAGCTGGAGTAGTTTTATACTTAAGTATGAGCCAAGTAAAGAATGTCGTAGGATAAAATACCTCCTCGATTGTATGGAAGTTTACGAATGGGCTCCCCATCTCCAATATCAACATCGAATACTGTAACATAAGAAACCTCATAGGTAACAGAAGTACATCAAGGAGCAAGATTCTAAATGACAAGATGAAAAACATACCATAATCATATTGAACACCATTATGAACCGTACTGCTTGTACCGTCTCCAGGACCATCAACAACTTCACCAATCTAATGTGAGTATAATTTTTAGATTATAGAGAAAGAGATAGACAAATGGAAGTTACCGAAGATAAATCTAAAATCAATAGTATGATTTCATAGCTAATCAAAGGGTACAGTAAGTTCTGTACAATTATATCATAACAGAGTTGTTCAAAAGAATGAACTGTAACCAGTTAAAGACTAAATAAGTCTTATATGAACTAGGATTGGACCTTTTATATGGAGTCAATAAAATGAAAGAATGTGTTAAACTCTCAACATGATGTCAGCCGTCAATGATAATGTAAGCATTTCTTGCTCTGCAATGGGTGGAACGTGGATACTAACATAGTCGGACAACAAATGTTGATTGCATTTAACAGAAGCAACTCATAATGGTGTATTCTTCACCTTTGCTGGTGTAGGATGGTTGCCTGTACTGAAAAATTTCAAATCTTAATAGATACTCTTAGTCGGTGTGTCCCAACTTGGAAATAAAGAACAGTAGGACCATGAAAAGAAATGAATCAAAACTTTTCAAATAAACTGAAATAACTATTTGTACTCTACTTATGTGTCACAACTAATGCCTTGACAAAGTGATTGCCAGGTTCCAATTATATATTTATCATTTTTCCTATAGAAAGTAAATGAATAGTTGAAAGGTTGGTAGTTAAAGAAAGCAGTCTGTGATAATAATAAAAAATAATCATCAATCCATTCCCATAAGATGATACAGCAAACATGTATTGATTTGCAAAATTAATCTGCACAGAAGAAATTAATAGTTGTATGTACTGGTTGGTTATGCTTTAACAAACCTACATGGAGTGACATGTAACAAGTTATTTGAAATGTATGCAACTATAGGCATCAAAAATTAAAGAGAAATCAGCTTGAAGGAATAAATTATAAACAGTCTAAAGAAAATTTCCTTCAAAGTGACATTGCTATAATCTTTACATTTCAGCATGGATCATCAAAGGCATTTAGCATTCATTAGACAAGGCAAGGCTAATGGCAAGATTGACTGGAATATCTGTCTCAAGGATACTTTCCTTCACGTTAAAATCTTACAAGTTGACTCGTTTTGGTATCAACCTTTATCAGTACATACACTTAAGTGAATCATTTTCAAGCTAATTCATCAAAAGTGCATCCTCTCATATCGTTTCAGGTGATTTCTTGAAAAGTGAAAGATGATGAAAAAGTATTAAAACAGTCGATCAGAAATGTTGCAGTCATTTGAAGGATAGTTCTATACCCAAAGAACAGGTGTACATAGGAAGGAAAGAAAGAAAAAAGAATGAAAAGTGTCTGCATTTATATGGATTTAGTGGCAAGGACGGCAAAAAACAGCATACCTTGTCCCACTTTTTCTCACTGGAATTCCATGAGTAAGCTACGCCATTATCCCCTTCCCTAACCACCATCGTTTGCCCATCAGTGGAGCCTGATCAAGAATAAAACGGTTTTTAGGCTCAATTTTACGTAGGTGTAAAAGCTTACAATACTAATGCTACCAAGACTAAAAACTCAACATCAAACAACATAAGTACTGTATGAAAGTATATTTAATCTTAAACTTTACAATTTTAATCTATTTTATAAAAATTCCAAAGTGCCAAAACTTGAAATTCTAAACTTAAAATATTTCTGCTACCGTCCATTTATCAAACAAAATTAAATCACAAGTAATATACAAGAATATATTTAATAATTTAAATAACATTTAACTTTTCATCTCTTTCAGACTTTCTAAAGAGTCCAAATCTTAAAATTCTTAAACTATGATCTGAAACTGTTGACACAGCTGACACCAAATCTCATAAATGAGAAGCAATTTGATACGGCAATCCAGATTTGGATTATAATTCAAAGAACTAACATTGGAAGATCAATAATGCATTAGTCTTCTAATGTCATAGAAGCAAAAGGAATTTTTCGTTTTAATATTAAACCCAAGAAGATATTTGGACAATTTAGTTGGAGCATATTTCATGAATATGGTCATAAACAAGTCTACTTTTTAAGCGAACAAAGAATTGATTGTTCAATTTATTACTAGGTCCCCAACATTTGAAAATGACAGTTCCAACAAACTACACTATGACGCTTCTTGACATTCACAACGAAAATAGTATTAAATTAGATAAAGCCTTCATAAAGTCATGAGAAAATCCTGGGAGTTCAGTGTCCATGTATATCCCCTTGTAGCAGTGTGTCACTGTATATCCCCTTGTCGCAGTGTGTCAAGGTTACAGAAAGTACATATGTAATAGTCCACATTACTTTTTGTGACATGACAATGTAGAAACTTAAGGGTTGAGTGGGATTAGATACTCATCCAAGCAGGAACACTTGTTAACACATGGACAAAATGACTTCGATACTGATCTAAGATTTGAATCCGGTAGTCACATCTCTAATCGCTTGGTAGTTCTACATGTAAGTCACAGCCTACTTAACTTGTGCTACATGTCCAAGGGTAATCTCAAGGCCCAACGATTCTTAGTGTGCATTCTATGCCTTACATCAAAAAATTAGAATTATTGGGCCTTGAGATTACCCTTGAACCTATAGCACAAGCTAGGTAGGTTATGATTGACGTACATGTAGAACTACCAAATGATTAGAACTCAGACTACTAGATTCAAACCTAATATCAGTCTTGAAGACATTTTGTCCAGGTCCTAACAACTGTTTTTACTTGGATGGATACCTAATCCCAGCCAACCCTTTAGTTTCTACATTGTCATGTCACAAAAATTAATGTGAATTGTTACATATGTACTTTCTATAATAGTGACACACTGCTACAAGGGGGTTGGACAGGAATCTCATAGGCTTTAGTGACAAATAATTTAGTATTTGACTAGTCCTTGTAATGACTTTATGAAGGGATTATCTAATTTTACTTTATTTTCATTGTGAATGTCAAGGAGCGATAGTGTAGTTTGTTGGAATTGTCATCTTCACGTGTTGGACTAAGTAATAATTCGAACAAGGAATTCTTTGTTCGCTTAAGAAAGTGGATTTTTTATGACCATGGTCATGAATTATTCTCCAATTAAATTTTCCAAATATTCTCTTGGGTCTACAATTAAAGTGAAATATTCATCTTTGCTTCGATGACATTAGAAGACTAATATATTTGTGATCTTCAAGTGTTAGTTCTTTGAAGTATAATCCAAGGTTAAACAGATCATGGCTATATTCTACTCCAAGAATATCATCAAATATGCGAATCACATTAATCGTACAAGTGCGATGTGCTCCGAACTGTACTCTGAAAAGCACAGAGAACATAGAAAAACTGAAAAAGATAATAAAAAGGGTAGAAATAAGCATGAAACAAGTAGAAAGTTAATGCAAAGAACCAAAATTATAAACAGGGCAGCTTCCTCTCCATCTCAAGACTCATGATTATTAGAGGCCTTGTAAATTATGATCAAGTAAAAATAAAGAAAGATGTCTACCTGGAAGTTGCAAAGCTTCCAGACCAGGAAGGTCTGCCAACTTCAAGCCACCAACTTTCTTCCTGAAAAAAAAATATGGCGAGCGGTGGTCTTGAAGAAAAATGGAATATAACAGGTTGCATATAACCAAAGGAACTTTGTGCATTTCATTAGAAATAATCTTGCAATTCTTGGATTGTATAATAAAAAGTATAATTCTAGTTCTATAAGTTGGAAGGTTTTCACAAAGGCATAAAGCATGAGATAGATAAATGTTTCTGCTCATTAGCCTTGTGTAATATAAAATCTGCATAAATGATAAACATCAATAGAAAATACGCTCCACAATATTTCATAAATAGTTTGAATCACAAAACTACAAAAGACATTCCATACCTGTTACTCTTGTACTGAGAAAGTTCAATGGCATATGCTTCAAGTTCCATTGGCTCCGCTATCCGATCATTATGTGATGTCCATATACGAACAGCTCCATCAGAACATGCAGTTACAATATCTCCATTTTCCAGTAATTTGACATCCCAAACACATCCGGGGTGTTCAATGCTTTGAACACATACACCATCTGTTATTCAAAAGTTTGTCCAAATGATAAAAGTTATTTTGCATGGAGGATAATTGGAAGGGTGACAAGAAGAAAACAATGGTCAAAAAAGTACTTTATGAAAGCCTTCATTCAGCACTTGGCAATCAACATAGGCAGGAAACTTCAGGGAGTAATCCAAGAGGATATAATAGTATATTTCAACGGTATTCTTGGCCTAAAACAAATCCAGGATTGACAAACTAATTTAAACATGAACTCTTTCCAAAAGAAAGAACTAATTCAATATGGACTTCCAACGTGAGATCTAGCTAAATAAACCAAATATTCTGCACTAGTCTTATGATCCATGACAACATAATAAAGTACTTATCTTGCTTGAATTGAATGATTATGTTGGAGCTAGAGCAAGCTCACTCATCACTGAGGAAGTAGAAGTATATAATATTATGATTCCTATAAAGGTGGAAATGGTGATCTTACTAAATGTGGACAATGGAAACAGCAATTAATCATAACACAAAATGCTTATTTCCCTAGGTGGTTAAAGTTCATAAATAAAGATACAGAAGACTATCTTTAGACCAACCTACAGACATACAGAAGAAGTATTTATGTAGGCCCAGGGGCGGATCAGCTCTAGGACGAGAGAGAGCAGCCGCTCCCCCTGGATTTTCGGTTTTTCTATATATAGGTCTCCGTATACCCTGTTACCTATATATTCAACTTTGTTTCTATGTATTCTAGATAGTTGCATAGCTCATTTGGTTAAGTAATGTTAAGTTTTACTCAAGAGGTCAAGGGTTCAAAACTTGCTAGCCATATTATTTCTATTTTTCATATAAATTTTATATGATGCTCCTCTTAAATTTTAATTAAGTGTATTTTTTCTCCCCCTGAAAAAATTTAGTGTATTTTCAATTACCCTGAAAATATTTCCTGGGTCCACCAGTGTGTAGGCTAACCTCAAAAAATTAGGACATGAATTAAACCATTATGGTATAAAAAGGGAGATTTGGTAAGGTGCGGAGTCAGGAGAATCAAAATGAAAATGCAATTACAACCACTTGGCTCTGAGGCAGCAGCAGCCAGGTTCAAGTATTATGTTAACACGGCTAGGTAATAACTTAATGTAGGTTGAGGCTCAACATAATCCGCTGAGAAACTAACCCAGTTCCTTGAACTGAACTGAAAGGACATGATAATTTACAGACTGAGTTTGATCAAAGACGATATGTTAGGTGGGACTAAATTTAAATGCTGAGCTCAAGCTGTTCCAAATTGGTTGAGGTAATGATGGATGTTTATGTTTTTAGAAATATGACTAGAAGCCAACTCAATTTTGCAATTAAGATACTACAAATACAATCTTCCTCACCTTATTACGGTTTATCGCATGATAATTGTTTTTATCAATTATGATATAAAGTCCAAGGACATTCAAAGTGTAATCTTTGATTGAAATGTATGATATTTTGAACTATACATTTGAATATTCCTAGTCGTCCAATGTACCCAATTGAACGTTGGATAACTCCGCAAGACTAGCAACAACCTCACTACAATAGCCAGTACCATGGGCTATGTAACACAGAGATTCATAGCAAGTCATTAGGTACCCATCAGAGAAGAAAAAGACTGAAACAGTGAGATGCCACAGACAGTTATTGAAAGCGCAAGGTGGGCCACGGCACAAAGGGTGTAAAAGACCGTGGTGCGAGGCTCATGAACATGAGGTGCGCATTTATTATAAAAAAATCAATAATATTTAGAAATCATATAAAACAATATGTAATAGATATTGAAAGTGGAAGGTGTCGGAGTGGTTATAAGTCGTGGGTTTTTTTCCCTTTGAAGCTTCTAGGAGTTTAGGGCTTTTTATTCCTTTTGATCTTAAGAGACATTTCAGTTTTCAAGAGATTAACTGTCGGATCCAAATGTGGTCCCTACTCACAGGAAGAAAAAATATATATATTTTAGTACAAATACATATAAAAGAAAACAAGAAAACATGCAGTATCATATGCATACGGTGCGCCTCAACTGCGCATGAGCCTCACTATGAGGCTCGCCGAGGCGCGCTCCTCACAAAGCGCGCCTCACATGTTATGACTTATGAGGCGCAGAGGCTACAGCCATGTGCACCTCGTGCCTCAGGAGCGCCTTTGATAACTTTGGTCATCGATTTGTATGTAATACTTGGTCGCCAAGTAGACAATCAAGTCTTGCAGTGTGTAAAGGTTCCTTAGACTTAAGACACCACCAGTTCTTGTGCATTAAGTAATGCACTGATCTCACTTAATTAGTCCAGTAACGAGGAATAATGGTGTGTTTACATTGGGTATAGCAATCAGTGTATGAAGGCAACTGAGTTGTAGAATACAGGACATATCACTCCACTAAAGGGAGTCAAATTTATTCTAGTCATTTCACCAAATCATTCAGTTGTATGTTCTTGGTTAGGACATAAAACACTAAGAAAATGTTTTCTATGCTTCATTGTATAGTAACTCAATGCATTTGAATAGAAAGGATTAATTCTTCTATATTTTGGCGATATACTATGTTTTGACATTGAATGATAGAGAATTAACCCAAGACATCGATAGCCAGGAGGAAAAGTTACACATCCTGCGAAAATGGTTATTTTGATGTAATGATGATTTGATTGATGAGTCTCTACATTTGAAGCGGTCATGACATATTGTTAGGTGTCAGTAATGACCTACAGACAACTCAGATATATTCGGTAAGGGTACTGAATAGTGAGTAGGAAATTTAATCCTTTGATTTTCATGTCGACTCAAGACAAGGAGAAGCCTATGAGTCGGACACCAAAAGAGATGAGCCCTTTACGGGATACATTAGCGATTTATTTGTACATTTAATAATCAAATCCTAACGTTATTATGTCTCTTGGGTGGTGGTTCTCTTTTACGGCTGTGTACTTTGAAGTCCATAAGGAGAACAATATGAATGGACTATGAGCTTATACAGCCCATAACTAAAGCCCATTAGGAAGGGAGAGCTGGTAAGACTTATATGCTCTCTTGAGTTGACAACTCATAATTCTAGATAATGCAAGTTCGAGTCACGGAAATAGTAACATGCATCTAATAATCTTTATTTAGTATATTATAATACATTAGACCAATTTCCCACTTTCCCACCTCCTTTACACTTCTTGCTATCCAAACGAATTAAAAAACAATGCAAGAAAGTCCAATAACTTTCTCCACCAGAACTCCCACTTTCCCACCTCCTTCACACTTATCCCGATCCAACCCTAATGGAAAATAAAAAATGAAACAGCTTCAGCAATATAAGAATAAATAACAACCAAATAAGCTGTTTATTGCATCATGCAAAAGAAAATGAATTACACAATCAATCTGATCATAGCTAAAAAATTCTAACACAGCTTGCACAACAAATACTGAATTAAACAGCTTAAAGTCATATCAAATTGTGCAATTTAATAATTTAATACCTAACTAAACGACTTTAATTGCGATGCAAACAATAATAGAATACATTTACTGGAAGGAAAAATCACCTCTCCATATCTTGAGAAAACAATCTTCACTTCCACTCACAACAAGTCCAGAGGAATGTGCATCCACAGAATAAACCAAAGCAGTATGTCCAACCATCTCCAGTAAGACTTCTCCGGTTAATGCCCACAACCTAATGGAGCTGTCATTCCACATACAACAAAATAGATTAAACAAAAAATAACAGAAAACATCACAAAGGTAATAATGGAGATATGGAAAACTGAAAAATGTTTCAATAAAAGAGTAAAGAACATTGGAAAAGAAAAAAGGTCGAAGAATGTTGCAAAAAAGTAAGCCTGTAACCACTGACATGACATACAACTTGTAGATTATTGTATAAATCATCATCGTAACTTTTACACTAATATTCAAGCTACGAAGAATTACAATTTGCAAGTCTACCTCATAACATTAGGTAGTAAAAACATATGTCGTGTAAAATCGTTTTTAGCCAAATGATTAAGTTGAGTTTTTGAATATGGCTAATCGATTAAGTTTACCATTATAATATTACTAATAATCATGCAATCTCCATAATGTTGATACTTAAACCTAGCATTGTCATAATATACATTAAAATTTGCATATCTGCTACTACGCATATTGCTTTGTTTGTCTAACATTTATTTACAGAAAAGCAATAAGCAAGACCAAACATGGACATATGCAATGAAGAATCACGATGGGCTAAAGACGGCTTTATACCAGATCATTTCTTTGAACCGCCTAAGACATCTCCGAGGCCACGCACTCGGAGGTTCCGCTGCCCTGTCAGCGGACGTAGGTCGAGAGGACAGCGCCCCCTATGGGGGCTCGGGGACAAAGTCCCGAAAGGTATACATATTTCATAATTTGTTAACCTTTAGACAACTGCCGTTAAGGAAAAAAGTCATCATCATACAAAGGAAGAAGACAAGCAAAGCCATCATCTGCTGCTCGATTTTATGTTTTATTCTGTATTTTTATCTTTATTTTTTATAGGATAAAATGGAAGTCTAGTACGCATTGGCACTAGGAAGCTGAAACCCTTCTAAAATCCAAAGACCTAGTCAACCGAACTCGGCCTGAATTCGGTCATAAACATACAGAAGTATTCTGTTTAGTTTGACCCGAATTCAAACCGAACTCGGTTTGGGAAGACCTAAAACATTCTAGTTCAAAAAGGCCACCGAATTCGGTCATACCCAAGCTTGGACCGAATTCGGTCCTACCCAAATTCGGTCCTGGCTGACCAGGTTTTGTGGATTTTGTTCCAACGAAAACGGTCAGAAAACATTCGAAAAAATGAACGTTAGAAATAGACCGAACTCGTCCAGAATTTGGTCAGTATATGCTCTATAAAAAGCCATGAATTCTTCATAGTTCATTCATTACTTGTTGATTCAATACTTGCTATTGTATACTATTCTGAGCTCCACAACCTTCATATCACCTCGAACTCCTAAGTCTTCTAGTGTCGGTCGCGGTTCGATTAGAAGTCTTCGAGTTGTAAAGCTTAGATTTCCAAGTTGCTATTTGAAGTCGGCGAGCTCTTCGGATCAAAGCTCGTGGGGTATTCATATTTGTTCAAATAGTGGATTAAGGTCGGACAAGAGTTTCTGGAACTGGACTGTCTTCCACGAAGGATACCAAGATACATCGCTATGTTTGGGCTCTTAAACTTTCTCAATTCTTTATATTATTTGCTTGTTGAGTTTTATTGGGTTATTTACTGGTATTTGAATTGCTTCTTATTGGCAATTATTATCTTCACCCTATCCCCACCCCCCTCCCCCCCCCCCCCCCCCGGTTTGCCTACAATCGTATGGTTTGAAATTTTAAGGATGACAAGAATAAACATATGATCTCAAGAATGAGCACAAATCTCTTGTATTGCTCTAACTCCTGGTACACATTCTGGTAAGAATGTTACCTCTAAAGAGAAAACCACATTGATTGCCCGAACTAACAGTATGATTCACAGCATCATTCAGATCTATCTATTTTTTTGGGAAGAGCAGACAGACGTGTACTCTTCATTTGTTCTCACACTTTGTATCTTATTCTTAACTATCTCTATCACGTAACTTTGTTTCTTCTTCCATTAATTCTTACTCTGCCCCAAGTATGTGTCAAAAGCCCTCCCAAATCCATATTCAAGATCCAGGTCATGGAGAAGCTATCTGAGAAGAAATTACAACATTGGGGCATAATGAGACACGTAACTGGATACCTCTTCAAATGGGAGGAAGTTTGATGCAAGCGTTCAAAGTGGCATTGAATCCATGTGGTCTTTGGCGACTCTTTGTTGGTCTGAAGGCACAATTGGTGGCAAGGGGTACTTACAGATATATGCACTTGATTACCAATTTACCATCATACATTCTACCCATGGCCAAGATGACATCTATCAGATTCTTATTTCTCTTGCATACAAGATTTGACAAAGTTTAATGACCGGTTGTCGACCTAACGTCTGCCAACCCTCTTTGTTGTTAATTCTCTCATAATTTTTTGTGTTTATCTTTCCAAGAGTATCTAGTTACATGATCCAGATACCTATATGTATCGTAGTGGATCAACGATACTTAACGAAATCATAGCATATCCTATCGTAAGATCCTATCGTGTATCTTAGGATACTAAAAACATAATACCGGGATTAATATGATATTTGATGGAAATGATTTCATAAAAAAATACTACTTACGTAATTGTGCTTTCATATGCCATATCGATATTATGTACTTATTCTGATATAATTTGGAATTTATCCCAAAATCATTATATAACAATAGATCCCTTCAAACATAAATAAAAGGGTAATTTGCACTTAAATACCATCAACTTTCAGGTTTTAACAAATTGATGCGATAAACTATTTTCTTGAGCAAGTTGATACCATATACTTCTTAAGTTCTTCCTATTTGCCCCTTCAGTTACTCACGTTTGTGACCATTTGGGACTTTGTTACCTCTACACAAAAACAAATAAACTTCAAGTCCTAAAGTATCAAATAAAAGAATAAAAAACTAACCCCATTCCTCTCTACTCGCCCCCACCCAACCTTGTCATGGCCTCGGCCGCTTTCCGGCAGCCCCTCGCGGCTGCAAGCCGTCAACGAGGTGAGCAAGAGCGGCAGAGGTGGCAGTGAGGAAGTGGTAGCAAGGAGTTGGGGGAGGCAAACGGAACGGGGTTTGGGATAGTGTTTTTCTTGTTTTCTGAAGAGGTGCTCTTTTAGGAGTTAGAGGTATTTTTTTAGGGTTTAGGTTAAGGGGAGGAAAATATGACCTCTTACAGTTTTACAAATTAATTTTAGTTTAGGGTTAGAATTACGATAATTAAATTTAGATTCTCTAATTAAATTTGAAATGACTAATCAATTTTTTGGGATTATTTTTATAGAGGGCATTATGGTTGTTTCTACCCTCCTGCAAAAGAGCTATAGTTCATGGTTTTGAGAGAACAAATAAAGCTCGCAGTATCAATTTGCCAACAAAAATGGTTTATAGTATCAATTTGTTCAAAACTTGAAATCTGATGGTATTAAGTGCTAATTAGCCTAAATAGAAGATGTAGATAAGTGACTAGTATATTTGCAAATAAACCTGAAATATATAAAAGGAAACTCACGAATCATGTGATGCAGAAAGGATCCCCAGTCCAGGCATAACAGCTAAACCTCGAACTGTATCTGTGAAGACAGTCAAATGCACTCCGATTCAGGAAAAGAGGAACAAAAAGAAAAGGTGCAATAGATTACATGCAAGGGATTTAAATAATAATGAAAGCAAGAAACCAAACTGAGCTAACATGGTATAACCATTATACAAGTAACTCCTCAAGTCAAATTCAAAAAAGTCTAAGCCCTCCCCATCAGCAAAGAATCATGGCATACTTCAACAATTTGCAAGACAAAAATAATACATAAAAGCTTTATGACCAACAACACTGTGGGATGCATCATACATAAGAAGAAGGCACAGTATACAAAATCCAAAGATGTTGTGCAAAAAGGTTAAATTCCCATTGTTAAGAAATCTATTGAAACCCCAAAGGGCCCAAACTGACTCAGATTGTCAAATTGGAATTAGTTAATAGCGAGAATGTACAGACCATTGAATGAACTCATACACAATAATTCATTGACGATGTAGTAGCATCCTAATTCCCTTCGACGTTGTTTCCACTATACTATAAAATGGAAAGGATGATTATACCTAATGAATTTGGGAGTAGTTACAAGATTATCACCCACCCAAGTAGCAACCGAACGTTATAATCAGAAAAAGATAATTCCTGACACCTTCTCAAGGTCCCCGAGGTTTACAAGCAAAAAATAGACGATTGAACCATGGTTACCTAGAACATGGAAAGCTCTGGAACATGGAACAGAAACAGGAAGCCGGTACACTGGTTATGATATCAAACAGAAAAACAGTACACGAAATGCGGAAAGAAAACGTGCATCTCGAAATGCAATTCGCTGCATAGGTAGCGAATTATGGCAGTGGATTGGACTACTGACCCTCAACACACCCGAAGTTTAGAAGAAAAAAGAGTTGATTGAGTATGCTCACTACTATAGTGCAAACAGTTTGCTTGGAGAATTTGAATGAAGAAGTATCCAATTGCAAGAAATTTAAATCAGAAAAAAATTAAACAAATTAAGATTAATAGATAAAGAAAGCAATATATCAAGCCTATATGTAATACCTTGAATGCCCAATAAGAAAGAAATAGTCAATAATAAACTAATGCTAGCAGGAACATGATAAATATCCTTCCCAGTCTTACTTAACACCACGAAAAGCTCAGCCCATAAAGCTCTTCCAAGTACAAGGTAACTTCTAACAGGGCAGTCAAATGTTGATGGTAGTAAAGCTCAAGCCCATAAAGCTCTTCCAAGTTCAGGGTAGTACGTGATGTCTGTGTTAAAGTGGGTCAGATTAATTAAGAAGAAAAAGGCAAGGCATCATTAACTTGAGGCAATAAACTAAATAATAACCGGCATCCATGATTAAACTTAAGGCAATTTATAAATCACATAAAAAAGTTAATTGCAAAAGATGGAAGAGACAAGCACAAGCACAAGATAACAGGTATATTTATAAGAAACTTGAAAAACGGACTACGATGTATAAAAACAAACCTGTGTGTCCCAAAAAAGTGTGTAAGCATGTCCTTCCTCTCCAGAGCTTAAGAGTCGAATCACTAGAACCTAAATAACGCAACAAAATAAGACTTTAACGGGAATAAATATGCTATTGTGCAGTTAATGACACCATGTATTTGAGATACCAAAAAAACTAAGCATATCACTTCAGAAGAAATTTAGCTACGGAAATTGGTCACCGCTTCTTAGAATAAAAAGTTTCAGATGTTCAGGTTTGTTACAATCTGCAAGTAATCTTGTCAGCGTGACTAGACAATATACTTTCCAAGAACCCAATCTCATCCCAACATGTATAAGAGGCTACCACCAACACTTTTTCTGCAAACAAATTCCATTGAGGAGGAAATCATAGATATGTACCTGGCATAACCTTAAACTGTTTGCCCTACATATCTTCCTGATTAGATCATTCAAATATGAATATAATAAATATCCTAATTATGAGGCACTGATCTTAAGAAATTATCAATACCTATGCCATAGTAGGCAAATTTAATCAATTTCTGCTATAATGGTGGAATTTCAACATCTATGCCTACCCTGTTCCTTACACTACCTTCCTAATCTACTCGAAAATTCATCTCATATGTGTCACACATTTGTGTGAATAATCTTTTTTTCCAACGATAAAAACAAAACAATGTCAGAGACCTAGTTTTTAAAATTCATCACCTATTATATTAAAAAAAATAAAGCATCACCTGTAAGAAGCCAAGTAATGATTGTTTGTGAACAACACAAGTTAAACAACAGTTAATTCATCCCTACTTCAATGAGACTTATATTAAGAGCTGACACGTAAATCCTTACCTCCTGCATGAGTTATGGATGTAGAAAACACCAAGGGAAAGAGGCCCTATGAGGTGCATTCCATTGTTGATATATAGGGTTTAATTAATCTACACAAGCTTAAAATAACTTTAGAATCTGAAGGAGTACAGACCCATGCGCAAGCACACCTACTAACACACTAAGAGAAATGTGTGTGCATACACACCCATGTGCATGAACGCTCCTTCAGATTACTAATGTTCTTCTTCTTTTTTACATTTTCTACCATGTAACTTATCAATGTGCAGACTCGCTAGACCATACAATGGCACTGGTGAAATTTAACATATATATTACATGCATAGCTCATTCAATAGGCAAGGATTTAAATCTCAGACCTTAATATTAGACTTAAGAATAGGGATTGGAACTAGGTCTGTCTCACAGGGTCCTCAAACTAGTTAACTACATTTATGTCCTTAATCACAATGACATGACTACTAAACACTTCCCACGAAGGATATAACTACTAAACAAGACATGTTGACAAAGAAGCATAATAATGCCAATATATCAATCTCATCCTGCCTTGACACTTCACAGTTTGCAACTAAATAAACATGGACCAGATAAAAAAGCTACAGGTCGTCAATGTCTTGCTAACCCAAAAATTATGGACTGGAATTTATGTATTCTTTAGTACAGTGTATCAAATGGTAGAAGTGAGCACAAACAAAAGAGAAGTTTGCAACTAACAAGCCTCAATGATTGACTGCACTTAGGTTGCGAGATCTGATTGCATGGGCATTGGACATAGTCATACAATAAACTACGGTCTTGAATCAAGAAGACAGCAATTTTGGAAAACTAATATATGATATGTCAGGAATACAAAAAAAATATATAAAAACATATTAATTTCCAATGGCACGTAACAATAGATTTTAGAATCTAAATAATTAAGTTATAAGATAGAAGCTTAAAAAAAAACTTTTAGAATCTGAAGGAGCGCCAGACCTGCACGCACGCACACCTACCAAAGGACAGATGTTTGCGCATATACATGAGCGTGCATGTACATGTGCGTGCATGCATGATCCTCCGGATTCTAAACATCATGTTTATATTTCTGCCTTAGATTTAACAATCTTTCGGCTCGCAAAACCATAAAATGGCAGCAGTAGGATATGACCTCTAATGAACATGGTTTTACATACCTCTAATGAACATAGTTTTACATACATAGCTATCGGCAAGTATTTAAATGCCACACCTTAACATTAGACTTTTAGAATAGGGATTGGAACTAGGTCTGCCTAACTGGGTCCTCAAACTAGTTAACTCCAATTATGTCCTTAATCGCATTGATATAACTATTAAACACTTCTCAAAAAGGAATAACTAGTAAACAAAAACATTTGGAGAAAGAAGCGTAATAACGTCAATTCAATATAACATTGTTATCCAATCTTGACAATTCATTTGCAGGCAACCAACTAAACATCGATCAGATGGGAAGAAAAAAAAAACTATATGTCATCAATGTCCACACCAACCCAAAAATTAAGGATTGGAATTAATGTAATGCGCAATACAGTGCACCAAATGGTAGAAATGAACACAATGAAAAAGAGAAGCTTGCAACTAAAAACTTCAAATGTTTGAGTGCACTAGGATTGCAAGCTCTGTTGCAGGGACAATGGACATAGTCACACAATAACAACAATTTCAAATCGACTAGATGGCAATTATGAAAATCTTAGATATGATATATCACGGTTACCAAAAATGATAATAATAACAAATTTACTTCAGTTTCTTTATCTAACACAGACATAAATAATTAATATATGAAATATTTATATAACATATTACTTTCGTATCACCAGAAATGAAAAGAGCAAATGTTGGAGGAAGGAGGAGATTGCCCAAAGGAAAGGGGGAAGTGTTGGTCTATTGAAGAAGAAAAGAAATGATAAAGATGCAAGCCATAATTCGTAACTTTCAAGTATTATTCCATCTGCTCACTAGTACCACTATGCTTATTTTATCCTATTTTCCACAGATGCCCCTCATTTCTTCGCACTCTAACTCATGATGTAGAGAGGAGTGCAACCCTTATTGCAACTAGTATCATCTTGAACCTCTTCGTCTTGGACTTCATTCTAGACTATGGCAACTTAGAGGGTGACCCCGGTTGCATGAACTTGGACTCCCACGACCAAAAGGGTAGGTTTACCCACTTGTCGACCGGTCTTTGCAATATGGAGTCAGGTTGACAGACTGTCATAAAAATTGTCAATTTCTTCATGGAGCTTTCTCATGCTCTACAGCCGACCCATTTTGATGGGTAAAGCATAGATGATGATGGCGACACAGTGTATTGTTTTAAAAATGATATATAAGGAAGTGTACCAGGCCCGTATGCTTGAAGTATCTCAGTCTGTTGAGTATTCGATATGTATCCGATATGAGATGCACCTCCATTGCAGCATCTGTGCACCATGGCTTGCTAGACATAACCATGGATGTCGTGTAATGGTCAGACCTAAGATGGTCTTGAGTCTTGACACGAGCACTTTGTTTTGGCATGTACTCTGCGTCAATAGAAATTTTCAAAAGGTCCATACACGAGGACATAGGTGTAAAATGTAAATGTGTTTCTTCATGAAATTAACCACATGTTATATATAAAAATAAAAACTCAATTCACATTTTGATACATGATTTGAAGTCCTTAAACAAAGGACGTAGGTGGTTCTTTTTAAATGCTCCAACTTCATCCGTATGGTGTAAATATTAAGAAAAAAGATTGAAAACCTGCATCATATTGTGATCAATTGAATTAATAGCCATATAAGTTCACTATCTATTCTAAGCTAGCAGCATCCAAGGTGAGGTGAAAGGATTAGTGATGCAGTCAGTATCCAATAATAAAAACTCAAATATAAAGAAAGAGAAAATTGAATGGATAATCAGTTCACAATTAATTTGGTCAGGTAAATAAATATTAAACACTATAAAAATAACACAGTCGAAAATTGAAAAACTAAAGCTCCTTAATGATAAACAAATCTTCACCTGTAACAAGTTCCCCAGAAGGTAGCTTTACAACTGCTTGAATAGCTATTTTATGTGCTTCCCAGAATTCAATCTCGTGGCCCTTCCTCCACCGCCGGACTGTGCTGTAACATAGATCAATTTTGCAACAGCATATAAGTGAGAGAAAAGGTAGTATTGCATCCATTTATACAATATAACAGCATGAAGAAGAAAGGAGGAATTAACATAAGCAGACAGAAAAGCAAGAAGCAAATTGTGCCATTGAAACTTTATTACGTACTCTGGTAACTGAACATGTAGAACAAATGAGACAAGGGAACACTGTATCAAATGAGTTGAATTATATGATTTAAGTAGAAATTTTGTTTCAACTTAAAGGTCAAAAGTATAACAGAGATGGATTTAGACTATTTGTATCCTATAAAACAATAACAGAGCCTTTATCCCAACTTTATGGGGCAACTATTTGTATCATATCTTAACAGAAAATAAATAGAGTTGAGCTGGCATGTAAAAGCATAAGGAGCATGGACACGAGGAAAATTAAGTCAAAGGTCGTGATGATAGCTAAAAGGAAGTCAAAAATGATGGCATTGGCACAGATCAGACATGACTAGCATAAAGTCTAGATAATGGTGCATATTGGCACCTGCAAGTGCCATATGGCAACTACTACTACACCTGAGACGACTAATA
This sequence comes from Iris macrosiphon, assembly GCA_036927795.1. NCBI lineage: Eukaryota > Viridiplantae > Streptophyta > Magnoliopsida > Asparagales > Iridaceae > Iris > Iris macrosiphon. The sequence continues at coordinate 140,547,158 of JAYESA010000014.1, forward strand.
CGTTAAGAGTCCACTACAGGACAGAAAGTAAAGTGTGCGCAAAAGATTGAGAAGCTCTGTGTCAGTTTACATGCAATTAACCAAATGAGAAAATGATTCAATCTTGATTTATTATGCTTATGTCAAAATATAAGCTTTATAAGTTGCAAATTGCAGGCAAATTATCATGCTAGCCAATGCTTCTCTTGCTACTTTGTTGATGATGATTGATAATCTTATCATTTGAACCTGCAGTTATGTGTCTCTACTTGCTTTCTTCCAAAAAAAATTTAACAATGTAACCTTTCAAGCCAACAAGTATCCTGGTATTGCCCTAGTGAAGGAGACGATCCGAAATGTGCAACTTTTTGATATGACCACAAAGGATTGTCAGATTTCCAGTGGATCTCCTTGCAAATCATTTCATGAGGGAGGTTCTTGTTTCCCAAGTTATGCAGTAATCATTTTTAAAATATAAGCTAAAACAGGAATCCAGTTAAGAAGACAAACAAAAACATCCAAAAAAAAGTGTGTTTTATGCTGACTAATGTTAGTCATTTAGTTGTCACTTTGGTCTTCCAGAGTGTAACATTTACTCTTCTGTAAAGTCATTATTATGGCCCTTGACTATTATAGATGACTTTCTTCCATTACCGCTACTTTTGTCCACAAAGTGATTCCTATATTTTTGCCACAAATACAGGAGACTAAAGACATAAGTTCGAAGTGCCAACATAATAACCACTCTCATGAATAAGGTAGAAGTATTGAGCCTAAAAGAAGATCTGAATAGTACCTTTTTTCTTAACATAGGAATTAAAAATTGGTTATATTGTTCTGCAACTCAGTCGGACAAATATCTACCCTTGTTGCAATGTGGTTCCATGTAGGTGCCAACATCATTTTATTTTTTTATTGGGGTTGAATTGTAGGAGAAGGGGTGGATGCATGAGGCATCCCCGCTAGGCCTGACGATGGTAACCAATAACCCCTTAACTGGAAATAAGCTACAATTCAGGTTTGGATGTAAGAAAATAAACCTGAATAAATTTCAGGTTGCGTTCAGGTACAAAATGAAACCCAAAAAACTCAGGTTTGGATTCAATATAAAATTGTTCTTTAAATAGACGTAAATTGGTTGTGGCTAGTTGGTAAAGGCTTGGAGATTTGCTCCTGGAGGCACAAGGGTTATTCCACACTAGTCACGTTGTTATATATATATATATATATATATATATATATATACAAAACAAGTAATTACTTTAGTAGGCTCATATGCCTACTTACAGCCACCAACACACATATCCGGCCGTAAAGGCCAAAGCTCTCCTTAATCTCAACATAACCTTTGCTGAATCCATGTGAAGTCTACTGTGAAGCCCCATACTTATATCTCCGGCCCTTTTATCACTGAGGAATTTTCAGTCACAACAATCCCTCACGGGATTCGAACTCCTCATCGGCCGGCTCCATATCCCTGTGTGCTACTGCTAGGCCAAAGGCACTGGGACATAACACTCAATCGGGTCGGGCTCGGATACAGACTTGGAAACCCAAAGGTATAAATTTGGTCTGGTTCGGTATTAGACTTGGAAAGCACAAAAGCTTCTGGTCGGATTTCACATAAATCCGACCCTAATCCGACCTGTTGACAACCCTAATTGCCATGAGGACTAGCCGTGCAGCAGATATTCTTCACCGGTCAACAGATGAGGTCATAGTTCAGATAAACCAGAACCTGAAAATTCCATCACAAAATCGAATCTCCTGTAGAGTTGATTGGTTTGGTACAAGGTGTTTTTATTTAAGATTTTGTTTATTATTTTATTAAGGTTTTAGAACTTTTTTCTTTCTCAAATTTGTCAAACTTTAAGAACCAACATAAGGGATATTACTGGGTCTGGAAAACATGTTTTCTATTAAAAATGTGATTGGGAGCTTTATGTTGGCTTACTGGACGAGGAAACTCTCTTCTCTAAATTATTATATGCAGGTTTGATTATTTTTCTTCAAAGAATCAAGCAATCAAGTTGTGTGCAAAACATTATCATATTGTTCCAAAATCAATTGATGCCAGAACAACATCAGCATCAACTTCTTTGTGATATGGCGAACAGTGTTCTAAAATTCGATATGCGGATTTTGTACGGCGGAGGGCAGCAAAGGCGTCGAACTGGAATTTTTTTTTTTAAAATTTAAAATCCATAATACAAATATAAAATTTGAAATCCATATTACAAATTTGAAATTTCAATGTTCTAAATCCAAATTCAATCTTAAAATCCAAACAACATATCCATAATATAACTAAGCATCAAAAAACAAAAAATTTGAACAACCGCACAGGACCGGACATGTCCGCAACATGCCACTCAAACCTGCTGAACAGGGATTTTCGTTTCGACCGGCGGCCACCTAGGCCGATTTTTAGAACACTAATGGGGAAGGACCGATAACCAACGGTCGGTATGGCAAAGCACCAATTTCTGAAAAGGATTTACGAGATATCAAGACTTAAAACCTCACGAGACAAGTCGAACAACTTTCGGAGCTTCATAAGTGTCGACTCTTCTGGATCAACATGATGACATCCATTGGGATGAATTAAAAACAATGGACTGAAGGAGTCGGATAACAAGGGAAGATAGAGGATAAGAACAAAAACTCTCATGATCTTGACATAAGGTAAAATTCTTCGGAGGTCTTTTTAAAATTCTTCTGAGGTCTGCCAGAAGCCTTTACCAATAGTTGATAAGCTCTTTTAATACAAGCACGAGGCTCGGAAGGTAAAGGTCATCATTATCAAACCAAAGAGCATGCTTCGATTTGGTGGGAGAATTGAAGATAGAGCTGGCTAGGGCCAAAAACCCAAAATAAATATTTGTAAGCATTAGAAGAGAAGATTGGAAGAATTTTCTTCCAACTAGAAATTGTAAACAATCTTTGAGGCTAAAAGTGGGTACAGGATTATATAGATATATTGATCTTTGTATGAGTGAAAAAGAAGCGATGAACACCTTGAACATGTACATACTATTTCTCATTCAATAGTCCGCTGTGACAAGGAGATCTAGAATGTGGTGGACTTCAATGACTCGTCTTATATAATATAAATTTTGGCAGTTAAGGTGGAGGGCACTGTTCAGAGTTTCGGTATCGGTTTGGGCCTTTTCCTATGAGTATCAGTTTCAGCAATTTCGTAGGTTTTTGTGGTTTTGAATCGATTGGTTTCAGTAGTTTCAAAGGCTTAGATACCAATTTCAAACAATATCTAAACCTTGGAGTGGAAATGAATCCAAGTGGTCTCATGAGAAGAGTTAATATCTAAGAAACTTTCTCAACCATAGTGATTCACAAACATGAAACAACCAACAGTATTCGAATATTGGCATACCCAATTCGGCAATAACATATAAAAATTCGTACAGGAGTCTAGCAAGCCTAGCAAATTCGGTGGTCACAAGAAAGATATACTGCAGAGGGCAAGAAAATGTAGAAAACGAGTCAAAGATATATGAACATCAAAAAAAGTGTTTATTATTGGCTATCTAACATCTTTCTTAGTCGATACATAACTAAATGCAAAGTTTGCAATGTAGTCATTTGCAATAAAATTTCTGAGATAGTGAACAAGTTTCAGTTGAAGATATAATGAAAAGCATATCTATACAAATAGGCATTACTTCGCCAAGTCAATAAGGTGTCGGTAGAGGAGCACTGTTCTAGTGTGTTATCTACTGATAGTAGTTCTAAAGATTCCTTACGGTACGATATAGTACTTGTGGATGCATTAGTTATATTGTTGGGTAGGCCGAGATGGTTTGATCAAGGGACATCCACGATGGTTGCAAAAAATATATATATAACTTACGCCTTCGTCAATGTTGCTACTTAGCAAAGTTTGGCATCATCCAGAACGGGAAGTAATTCTAAGCTAAGGGGTAGGAAAATAATTTTCTTAACTGCTACATAGCAATTAAGTGAAGTAATTTTCATTTGATAATTGTAAAGTTTGGGAATTTGCACAACCCACCACATAAGGGGAAACTACCCCTTGTGGGTTTAAATAGAAGGAATTGTAGGGGTAGTGCAAGGGAAGATCCATCATATTCCGAGGGGAAGTAATTGTATACAGTACTTATTTTTCCTATTAGTTACCCCCATTTTGTTTATAAACATAATAGCCAAATACTAGCCTATTCGGTAAATTCTTTGGTAATAAGGGGCCATGAGTTCAAACCCTATTAGCCACATTGTTGATGTTTTAGGAAGTGCAAAACCCAAGAAGTATTGGTTTATTCCCTCTCTTGGATTCGTGTTTCTAATATTATTGGACTTCATGTCATTCAAAAACATCCTCATGGCTCATGGAAAACAATTATAAACAATTCTACTCGGGAACTTAAATTTTCTTAGGTACATTACAAGAAACGTGTGCGTACCAATCGAGGGACGTCGAGATGATATCCCCGCTGTCCTCGACCGCTATCCCCGTGACCTGCAGCCGGTGCCCCCTCATCGTCTCCGCGACCTCCCCGGACCTCAAATCCCACAGCAGGACGAGCGTGTCCATCCCTCCAGACGCGATCGCGCCCTCCGGGAACCGCTCGCAGGGAGGAACCCACGCGACCGGGCCGACGAAGCTTGAGTGCCCCGCCAGGGTCTTCGAGGGAACGTACCTGTGCCTCCTCTCCGAATCCGGCGACCAGAACCTCACCGTCCGGTCCCTAGACGACGTCGCGATGCCGGAGCCGCCGCATATCGCTATTCCGCGGACCTGATCGACAAGATTGTGAAAAACCCTAAGAATCGAGAAGGCGCATAGCTAGGGTTTGGGAAACCCTAGGTTTTTTAGATCTAGTGGAGATCGCGAGGAGAGGGAGGGGGGGGCTTACATCGTCCTGGTGGCCGTGAAGTTGGGAGCTGAGGCGGTACTCCAAGGCTTGGAGCGCCATTGTTTTTGTTTCTTTGAAAGAGTAAGAGAGAGAGAGAGATTTGGGGAGAAGAAAAGAATTTACGGAGAAAGAGGCGACAAATAGAGTCTGGTTTTGTGGTCAGTCGACTTGGGTTTAAGCACTAGTCTCTCTTTCCTTTTTAATAAATATTCTCCACAACTGTTTACTCAAACAAACCAAGCCTGCGTAAAATCTCTGTATATTAAAACCGCACATAATCACCAACCAACGAACCAAGTGGAGATCAACATTTTGTTTTCAGTTTCAATCGTATGAAAATAATGGATAAAACTAAAATTCAAAAAATTTAAATCGGAATTAAACCAAAATTAAACAAACTAAATTGAACCGAATTATCTATTGGATTTATTAGATTTATTTGATCTGTTAGTTTGAACTATTATTATTTTTAATGGATAATATCCAAAGTTAAAATTGTAGTTAAATTATATTAAAAATTATATTTTTTATAGAAATATTTGTTATATTTAAAAGTTTTATCTAAAGTTGAAATAATTGTTAAATTAATAAAATTAGACTTCAAAACACATATATAGAATTATTATTTTGAAAATATACACATTTTTAATAATAAAATATCCATATAATTGAGGATATTTACATAATTACATAACTCTTATTTGATTTTCGGTTTTGGATCCAAATTGAAATCCAAAACCGAAATCGAATTTTAGTATTTTCAAAACTGAAGCTGAATTTTTTTTTTTTTAAATCAATCTGAATCTCTTATTCGATTCGGTTCGATTTTTAGTCTGAATAATGCTCATCCGACCAACAACAGTCCATGCATTATTATACAAATCTGTTTTTGTTCACGGACCAAAACAAGGGTGGATGTTCACCCTTCCACTCAATTATTGTCCCATGTTTTATTAGTTGTCAAAACTAGTGTGGAATGTGGATGTTCACAAAATCACTCCCAAAGTGGTTTTAGGTTGGATAAAATCACTCCAAAAGTGATTTTATATTGGATAAAAATGACACGCGGACTATTTTAGTGGAAGGGTGAACATCCACCACAGTTTTTGTGGGTGAACAAAAATAAACTTATATATATATATATATATCGTATAACAATAGTCCATCTCTTTGTTCACTACCAAAATTAGGACAGATGTTCATCCTTCCTCTAAATTATCGTCATGTGTCTTATTAGTGGTCAAAACTAGTGTGAATGCTCACAAAACAATTTTCAAAGTATTTTTAGGTACCAAAGACATTACTCTAGTGGTAATGTGGCGGGCCACCTTGGAGTAGACCAAGGTTCGAATCCCCCTCTGTCGGTTGGTGGCGGAGCTAGGTATATAGAGAAAAAAAATATTTTTAAGTTGAATAAAAATAATATGTGACAATACTTGATTAGAAGGATGAATATTTATCCTTTTTTTTATGGGTGAAAAAAAATAGACTCGTACGTATGCATCACATGTTGAACCACAGGTTCAAACTTGTATCTATAACAATAATTATTATTGTTTTCTTACAAAAAGAGAATTGAACAGGAAAAAAAATAAAATTAAGAAAGATTTTGAGTTGCACTCCACTTTATTGGTCATTTTTCAAGGTGCGTCCCAGTGTTTTACCATAATGTAAGTCACCTTCCACATTTTACGAATTCCGTCAAACATTGACGGTCAACTAGGTTGACCCAATTTTTTTGACAAAATTACCTCCGTTTTCTCTCCAAGCTGTCGGTAGTACCCCCCCCCCCTCTCCCCCCCCCTCCCCGCTCAGCCCTCTGCCATCACCACCACCACCATAGCCTCCACTCCCCCATGGCGTCACCTCCCTCCCCCGAGCCCGAGCCCCCGCCTCCCCACTGCCCCCCCTCCCCACCACCTTCACCATCATCACCACTACCACCATCACCACAACCGCCCCCTCTCCCCCACGGGGCCACCCCCTCCCCACCACCTTCACCATCACCTTCCCCATCACCACCACTTCCCCCGCTCCCACTCTCCCCCACGGCGCTGCCGCCTCCCCACAGCTGCAGTTGTTGTGCGCCCCCGCCTACCCGTTGCCCCCCTCCGTCCCTACGCTCCCTCGCTCTCCCCCACGCAGGCCATGCTCCCCCTAGCTCCTCCGCGCGCGCTCCGTCTCCGTCGCTGGTCGACAGGAGAAAGAGGGGGGAGGAGAGAGAGGGAAGGAGGGGTATTTTTGTCCGAAAATTTTTGTCAACCGAGTTGACCGTCGATGTAAAACTCCTAATTCTGAAAACCGTATTATTAATTTATTTTTGTAATTATAAGTTAAATAGAGAAAATATATTTTATTTAATTTTAATTTGAGGTTTTTGTGCAATTAGGGGATTTATTGGGCCATTATAAATTTTTTCTAATTTATTCCATGTAGGAGACCCTTTGGACCGTTACTGGCTTAACCATATACACCAACATAATTTTTATGTATATATATATATATATATATATATATATATATATATATATATATATATAAAAGAATTCCTATCTGGATCTCAACCCGAAACCCAAACCGCACTCCTAAACCCACCACCCGCTGGAACCCACAACCCGCGTAGAACAAATATCAACAGCAGTAGCAAAACCCAACTTTTCCTTCTCCGCGCGTAAAAACCCCCGCCGCTTAATTTCCTTTCACCCGCGCGTAAAACAAAACCAAGCGTAAAAACCTCACCGCTTAGTTCCCTTTTCCACGCGTAAAGGAACCCCACCGCCTAAATTCCGCTCCGCGCGTAAAGCAGATCTCCACCGCCTCGTATCTCTATGTTATTACTAAACTCTCCTCAACCGAAACCAAAATCAATGAAAAGAAAACAGCAGCAGCTCACCCACCGCCTCATTCCACCGCCTCCTTATTCCTATATATATATTACAACTCTCAAACCCTAAACCACTTCTTCTTACTATAACTTAACACTGTTGGACGTGCGCTATACAGGACTTTTGCTCGGCAAGTATACCTTGCCATCGTACTATTGTTTACATTCCAGCTGATACATGCATGTTTAATTCTGCTTATATAGATGTTTATGTATGTATATTTTTGGACCTACTTTATGAGACCACCACAGTATTATGGAGCATCATTAGGTTCATTAACCATGACACAGTTGTTACACGAGTTGTGAGTCTCATATAGATCTCGGACTGCGTGACAGGTCTGGCCTCCTGTACATATGGACGTGCGTTAGGAATAATTGCTAATAGAAATTTTGCATGCTAGTAGACCTGGCAGTTATTAGAGGTATTATCGTGTCATGTATATGGCATGCTTAGAGCATGGGATGGGAAGAACAACAAGTAAGGCATTTTGGCTCCTTGCACTTTTTCCTTCTGTAACCCGGAAGCTCCACTGGAGATACGGGCGGTGATGACCCATTTATTTCAATTGGCGGCCTCTGTCGTTCAAAAGACGACATGCTTTGAGGCCCCTGATTCTCCGAGAGAGTCATGCCAATCCCATATTTTAGCCAGATAGCCCACTTGGTGGAAAGTTGTTCTCAAACTGCATTCACTTAGACGGTTAGGCGACCCATTGGATGTTTATATTTTAGTACTTTATTGGCATGCTTATATGTATCTTGTTACGTCCCTCTGAGGACCTGGTCCCTTTCCAGATATGGACGAGCAGGAGTATCCGCAGGAGTACGGACCTGGACCGGATGCTACTTACTCGACTGAGGAGGTCTTACCTTTGGAGTAGCTGTGATTTTATTACCACTGTTTCAGTATAGTCGTTTTGTAGTGGATTTGTTTCCACCCGACTATCAGACTTGATACTCATCCTGATACTCAGTTATTATTCAGCTCTTTATTCCTACTTATTATTTGTGCCGTGGATGAAATATAGATTATGTGTGACTTGTTGTGACAGTATATTACCACTGATGGATTGCATATTCATGTACAGCGTACGTGTGTATATGGTTTCCATATATTGGAGTTCATATACATACGGCTGGGCGTGTTACGTATTCCTAGTCCTACGTATTTTGGGACTGGGGCGTGACAGTCGATCAGTGACAAAAACCGTGAAATGTGTGGAGGTTCGTACATTATGGTATAGCACTAGGGTGCACCTTAAAATATGACCAATAAAGTGAAGTGCAACTCAAATTTTCTCTAAAACTAAAAAGTCTCTTGGAATCAAAGTTTACTTGCAAGGTTAACATCCATACCTAGAGATTCATGTAGTGTTCGCCTGCAATATAACATCAATCTCCGAAGGGGAGTACTGAACTCGAGTGACCCTTGTGGTTATCGAGGATACGTATAAGACGTCGGCTAGATGACGAAATATCAGTGAATCGAACCACGGAGACGTATTATTCCTTCCATTTATTAATGGTGAGAGTTGGGGAACAATGGACCCACAAGGCGTGCAATGCGCAACATGCGCAAAGTCCTGTGAAATGCTGGGTTACATAAAAAAAATTTCTCCGAAGGGGAGCAGAAAATTATAAGAAATATTTTAACAAATGTCCCTATTACAAATATAGAAACTAGCATATACATTTACTTATTTTAAAAACTAGCAAATATTTCTATTTCTTTGTATACAATATTTTAAATTTTAATATATATTCTACTATTTAATCAAAATTTTGATTATTTTATTCATAATAGAGATATTTGTTAATTTTTTTAAATAAATGAAAGTATATAATAGTTTCTATATTTATAATCAAGATATTTGCTAAAATATTCCAAATTATAGCCGGAAGCCTCTTAGCAGAAGCAAGGTTGCTCATGAAGTGAGCTACTTGGATACTCTCCTATAAAAAGTATAAAGAAACTTCCAATTCTGAAGGCTAGCATGCAGCTTACGACAATCCACAATAAAAGCAACACGAGAATAGCCGGAAGACTCTATTTATAGATTAAGAAACAAATCACAAAATAAATATTTAGTAAAAAAGTAACCACCAGGTCACAACATCGAGTTTATGCCCTCACACCTTAGAACCTCTCCAACCCTATTGTCTTGTAATATGATATATGAGACACAAGACAATGTAGACAATAGAGGAGAAACAATTTCTCCAATAAAAAAATATTAAAAAAATTCTTTTTTTCAACTTCCAAATCAACTCCTTTTTCTTATTCCTTATTTTTTTTCTTCTAAGTATATTTTATTCGTAATTGAGGTTAAGATATTATCAAATGCATTGTCTAGAACTAGACATCCAATTTTAATATCTTCTATAACTTTTGTCACTTTAGCTTCACAATTTACTTGATAATTTTATTGAAAAAAGTTTTAAAATAAATTTTTGTCATTCCTATGTGGCAAAAACTTTTTCTAAAGTCACAATTTACTTGATAATTGTTCTATAGGTACTTCCTAAAACCTCAGATGCTACTGAGTAGCCCTGAAACATCTGTACCCATATTAAAACAAGATAGATACTGCAGAGATGGTTTCAAACGCAGTTAAATAAAGATGAATTACTCCCAGAACCTTAAGTGTACATGGAGCCATGCTGATCCTCATTCTTGAGCATAGTTACATTGCAAACAACAAAGACAATAATTTTTCATAAAATAGAAAACTGGTAAGTTTCTTTGCTGCAGAACTACAGAGACTAGTGTATGATTCCTGATAAACTTGTATAGTATAAAAATCTCTGCACCTCGACTCTGAGTAATAAATGATTAATTATTAATTTTTGGCTTTACTACTACCTATATAAAAAAAAACTCCCTCAATAGACCAAGCAATGTATCGATATATCTGAGTCTTCAGCTACTGTTACCTAAACGCAAGCAAACTGTCTGTGAAGTTCAGCAGAGGTTCCAAAGCACTGGGAGCAAACTTCCGGGCAAAGAGGAAACAAACCGAGGAGGGCTGGTTATTGTACAAACATTTCTGGCCCTCAAGTATACCCCTCAGAAATGTTTTGGTAATGTCATTCTTCCCGAAAGTGGCAGGGTGAGCACCACCCCTGGACCAATCCACCCAGGTAATGCTCCAGTTCGCAATGAGGTGTGGCGTATCGATAGTGAGCATCGTGGGGAAATAGTGCTCGTCGACGTAGCAGGCTGGCTTGCAGAAGTCTCTGAACTTGGGGTAAAATTTTGTATCTGCGACTACTCTGGCTGCAAGATTACGGTCAACCTCAACCCACTGAGACCCTTTGCGCCACTGACTGATGTCAACATCTGGGGCCATTGCCGGGTTGTACCGTCCTCTCCCGAGGGAGCTGGGATCATCGAAAGCCCCCACGAAGCTGTACTGGGACTTCATCAGGTACTTGTAGACGATGCTGAAGTTGTGGAGAGGGATGCAGGACTCCGACAGCAGGACGAACCATTCGTTGGAAATGTCGAGCAGTGCATTTGCAAGGAGGCGCCGCTCTGCATCTAGCATGTTCAACTCTCCCCATTCCACAACCTGCAGAAGATATTTCAAGTTATGGCCTATGAAAGTAGCTTCACAACTAAAGACCTGCTGATTGCAGACAACTTGGTGCAACTGTCATCTGTTGAAAATAGTTTGCAGTATCGACCGATACTGATACGTTTTGTCATGTCCCGATACCGTCCGATATCCGATACCTGATACCCGACATTTTGGGTCTATTTTTCGGTCAATTCGGCAAAGAAAATTGAACGAAAAAGAACAATCGGCAAGATTGTAAAAGCATAGTAAGGTTGTAAAAATATGTAAAAGAAGAAAACTTATATATCGCATGTAAACTAATCGCCAAGGGTGACTACTATTCATTCAATTTCAAAACTAACGAGAAACAACGCTGGAAATACTTAAAATTATGTCTAAATATATAAAATATATTTTCTAAAATGTTAATAATTTATTAATAACTATTTGTTTTTCGATACCAAAAAATCCCATACTCCGATCCGAAACCGAAGATACTGCCAATACCGATACTCATAGGAATGGCCTGATACCGATTCCGATATCGATACCGCGAACCTTGATTGAAAGCTCCAGTAAGATTACAGTGAATGCTACTCTTTTATACCACTCAAAGATTATAGGAGAGTTACCAACTTCATGAGAGCAGAAGTTTGGAAGCTAGGAAGGGGCCTAGAGCCAGGGGTGCAGTCGCATTAAGAATTTTTTTATATGAAAAAAAATTATATACGTACAAAATTGTTGGAGGGAAATCAAATGAGAAACTTAAAAATCATGATAAACCTAAAAGATAGCATACTAATCACTAAAATGTAACTAACCATAAATCAAGCTCTTGAATGAACATACTAACAAATTAAATGTAGAGAGACTATATGATCAAAGAAAAGAACATATCACTATCACCAACCATTTGCATACCTTGAGCTAACCATTGATCACTTGTAGGAGGCCTAGTATCCCAAATAGGTAAAGCCATCCAGGACAATCAGCCTAAAGCTAGTAAACAGAGATTATTGGCCGAAGGAGCTTAGGCAGCCCCCATGCTCCCATTTATTTTGGAACACTGAGTGACTAAAAAAACTGTAATTATAAAGTACTTCTTTTTCAAGGTTATCATTTGGTCCGAGGTTGATGCAAAATATAACAGTTATAGTACTCTGTCTTGAACGAATATGGACAAGGATACGGATAATGACACAATATGGATACGGGATACTGTTGATATGGTATGTTGGGTGTCATATTTAAGTATAGTATAAGCACATGGGAATATCCTGAGGACATATTTGGGATGCCAGAATATGTCACAGGATATTCCATTATGAGATTATTGTCATAATGATTGAGATCATTGTATTAATGACTGTAAGGCTATATAATGCCAATGAGACAATCAATAAAATCATCAACTAATTTCAACATGGTATCAGAGCCAAGTTTCCACAAACCCTAGCCGTCACCAAGCTTCCACAAACCCACAGGAGGATTTTCTAGATCTCCTCCACCGAACTCTTCCACGCCCCCCTCCCTTCCCGCCTCGTCTACCCCCCTCCCTTCAAAAAAAAAAAAAAAAAAAAAAAAAAAAAAATCTTCACGGCTGCTGCGACTGCTGCTGCGACGGCGGCTGTGACATGCGTGCTGCCGCCTCCTCCATACCAGCACTAGACATCGCCTAATAGGGATGCCTAGATCTGGAAAAAGGGGGGACATGTTCGGATCTAGGAGCGGACGACGAGGACGAGCGTGAGTCGTGGAGCGGACGTGACGTGATTGGATAGACGAAGCATCGATGGAGGAGATCATCAAGAAGCTAGATTCTGCAGAGGTGGCGACGTTGATGAAGTTGTTGACGATGTCGGCTGGTGAGAACACGACACGAACGTCGCCGGAGTTGAAGCTTCCCTCCATCGATCTGAAATTAGATGGACCAGCCACCTATCTGAGTTGGTCACGGCGGGTGAGAAGAACCCTCGCAGGAAAAAACATGGAGGGGTTCCTGACGGGCGAGACGACAGAGCCGGACGAGGGCTCGACAGGACGCGATGAGTGGAAGTCCACTCATATGGTGATCTACATCTGGCTTCTCAACTCCTTAGTCCAGTCTATTGCCGCCACAGTAGACGGTATTGAGATGGTGAAAGATGTGTGGGAGAAGTTGAGAAGGACCTATGATGGTGTGGGGAACAACTTACGGGTCTTCCAGATAAAGGGGGAGATTGATGACACCGTACAGGGAGAGAAGACGGTGCAGGAGTATGCCACGGAGTTGGAGCGTCTGTGGTTGGATTATGATCACTCCTCAGATCGGGCGAGCTGCGGGGACCCTAAGTGTAAGGAGAGACAGGTGTGTCTGCAGGAGAGGACGATGAAGTTTCTCAAAGGGCTGACTGCAGCTTTCGCACAGAGGACGGCCCTACTTCTAGCCCAACCAAAGATCCCTAGCCTTGAGGAGGCTATCTCAGCCATGATCCAGGAGGAGACACGCATCAGGCTGCAAGCAGGGACATGTGGTCCCCCCGAAGCAAAGTCAGCACTAGCGATCACCAGCTCAGGTAATACACGATCTAAGGGAGAACCCTGGCAGGATAACCGGCAGTGCTACAACTGTGGGGAGATGGGTCATCATCGATATGCTTGTACCAAACCACCTAGGGAGGGAGACTCAGGTGGTGCACGAGGACCGTTCGGCGGACGAGGATATAATGGAGGACGTGGTCGTGGTCGAGGGGGTAGACGAGGCGGCCGAGGAGGTTATCGAGCAAACCTACTGATATCAGAAGGGAACGGAGAAGCTGATGGCACCATTACTGTGGAGGACCAGGCACTGGGAGACATGAGGAGTAGAACAGAGGAGGCGTCCACCTCATTCTTTGTTAGGGGCAACGCTGCCATATATGCCCATCCATCAGAAGGTACTGACGAATCACTTGCCCTTACGTCTATCTCTTCCCTTAAATCATCAGACTGGATTATCGACTCGGGAGCATCTCGACATGTGACTGGGAATGCTAGTGAGTTTTCTTCCTACACTCACCTAGCATCAGCAGACAGCATTCAGACAGCTGATGGCACTTTCCAGCCAGTGGTCGGTAAGGGTACTGTTAATTGTACAGGTTCAGTAAGATTATCCAATGTTTTACATGCTCCATCCTTTCCAGTCAGTCTCTTGTCCATTAGTTCTATAATCCTCCAACTTAAATGCATTGTTTCTTTTGATATTCCTAAGGTGACCTTCCAGGAGAAAGGGACAGGACGAAGACTTGGGACTGGCACTTGGCATGAGGGACTGTGGTACCTAGATCGAGAAGGACTGGACTCAGCATTGGTATCTATGGCAGAGAAGGCTGGCATGGAAGGACTGCAGCAGAGGACTGAGGATACCTTGATGCTCCATCATCGGAGGATGGGACATTCTTCCTTTGATACTCTAAGTAAGTTATATCCAGAGATTTATGCAAAAACAAAAAAAGAGAAATTAGTATGTGATGCGTGCGAGTTAGGAAAACTTACTAGGAGCTCATATGTTGGCACGGGTCATAGGAGCACTTTTGCTTTTGAGGTAGTACATTCTGATGTCTGGGGTCCATGTGCTACTAACACTATGAATGGTTATAAGTACTTTGTTTCTTTCATTGAGTGTGCCTCTCGTGTTACCTGGTTATATTTGATGAAAAATAAGAATGATGTACCTGCTTGTTTTCGGAATTTCCATAAGCATGTCCAGACTCAGTACAAAGCAGTTGTGAAGGTACTGAGGTCTGACAATGGAACGGAGTATACCAACAGGACGCTTGCAGAATACTTGTCAGCACACGGAATACAGCATCAGACCACCTGTGCATACACACCAGCACAAAATGGAGTTGCAGAAAGGAAAAACAGACACCTTCTGGAGGTCGCAAGAAGTATGATGATCGACATGAATGTCCCACAGAGTCTGTGGGGGCATGCAGTGTTGACAGCAGCTCAACTCATCAACAGGATGCCCTCGAAGGTCCTCGGATGGAAGTCCCCATGTGAGGTATTGCAAGGCAATAATAGTGGGATACTCCCACTGAAGGTGTTTGGGTGTGTGTGTTTTGTGAAGGACAACAGGCCATCAGTTGGGAAACTTGACCCTAGAGCGGTCAAATGCATCTTCGTAGGCTACTCGGCGACCCAGAAGGGGTATGTGTGCTGGAGTCCAGTAGAGAAGAAGAAGTTTGTCAGTATGGATGTCCACTTTCGGGAGCATGAGCCATACTACCACCAGGACGGAACTTCACACAACACGCCTAATACTGCCAGTATTAGGCGAGAGGGGGAGATGGAGAACTTTGTGGTAACCGATTTAGAAGTTTGGCATGGAGGCACGGAGAAGGGACAAGAAGGTGAAGGTGTTAGGCCTACGGCTCAGGGAGAGTTACTTACCTACAGCAGGAGAGAGAAGCAAACTGCAGGACCAGTACCGACAGTGCCAGTGCCAAGTCCTTTGCCTGCGTTCGTCCCAACTCCTGAGGCACCGACACCAACCCCCCTTCAGGTGATACCCCCTCCTTCACAAAATATCATTCCTCCTACTTCTACTCCTCCCACACCACTATCTGTACGGAGGACCACTCGCAGCAATGCAGGAAATCCTCCAAACAGATATGGTTGGGATATTGCTCAGTTTGTTTCTTATGACCATATCTCTTCTTCTCATGGAGCATTTATAGCATCTTTGGATAGTATTACTGTACCTAACAATTGGCAGGTTGCCAAGAACGATCCAAAGTGGAAAGCGGCAATGCACGAGGAGTTGGGAGCTCTGGAGAAGAACCACACTTGGGAGCTTGTGAGATTGCCAGAGGGGAAGAGAGCAGTTGGATGCAAGTGGGTCTTTACCGTGAAGCAGAACCCAGATGGACAGGTTGAGCGCTACAAAGCTCGACTAGTAGCCAAAGGATACAGTCAGACGTACGGCATCGACTATGACGAGACCTTTGCACCAGTTGCAAAGATGAGCACTGTCAGGACTCTGATTTCTCTGGCAGCGAATGGTGGATGGAAGCTACACCAACTGGATGTGAAGAATGCGTTTCTTCACGGAGATCTAGTGGAGGAGGTGTACATGGAGATACCACCAGGATTTGGCACCAATCAGACAGTAGGCAAGGTCTGCAGGTTGAAGAAGTCCATCTATGGACTGAAGCAGTCTCCTCGAGCGTGGTTTGACAGATTCAGAAGAGCGATGATAGGGATGGGATATCAGCAGATCAATGCGGATCATACTGTGTTCTTCCGTCGGAGTGGAGGCCACATCACCATGCTTGCGGTGTATGTGGACGATATGATTATCACAGGAGATGATGAGCAGGAGATCGCCCAACTCAAAGGAAAGCTTGGCAAGGAATTCGAGGTGAAGGATCTCGGCCTTCTTCGGTACTTCCTTGGGATTGAGATTGCTCGAGAAGCAGAGGGGATTGTTCTCTCTCAAAGGAAGTATGCACTGGACCTTCTCACAGAAACTGGGATGTTGGGGTGCAAACCTGCAGCGACACCAATAGATCAGAGGTTCAAGATTGATGCTGAGGCTGGAGAACCAGTTGATCGGGACAGATACCAGAGACTGGTTGGCAAGTTGATCTATTTGAGCCACACACGTCCTGATATCTGCTTTGCAGTAAGTGTGGTGAGCCGCTACATGCATGACCCACGGAAGGGTCATATAGATGCAGTGTACCAGATTCTGAGGTACCTGAAAGGTGCTCCCGGGAAGGGACTAATATTCAGGAAGAACAATCACGTGAGCATCGAGGGCTACTGTGATTCTGACTGGGCTAGTTGTGCTGATGACAGGAGGTCTACCTCAGGATATTGCATATTTGTAGGAGGTAACTTGGTCTCCTGGAGGAGTAAGAAGCAGTCTGTGGTAGCCAGATCGACAGCTGAAGCAGAGTACAGAGCTATGGCCTTGGGAGTTGCAGAGCTGCTATGGTTGAAGAATATGCTGGTGGAGCTGAAGCTGGATCAAGGAGCCAAGATGAAGCTGTGGTGTGACAATCAGTCAGCTATTAGTATCGCCAACAATCCAGTACAGCATGACAGGACCAAACACATCGAGATTGATAGATTCTTCATCAAAGAGAAGTTGGATAGTGGATTACTGGAGCTTGGCCATGTTCCAACAAGGGATCAAGTAGCAGATGGACTAACCAAGGGACTCGCCTCAGTGAGCATGATTAGAGGATGTGACAAGATGGGCTTAGTGAATATCTTTCACCCATCTTGAGGGGGAGTGTTGATATGGTATGTTGGGTGTCATATTTAAGTATAGTATAAGCACATGGGAATATCCTGAGGACATATTTGGGATGCCAGAATATGTCACAGGATATTCCATTATGAGATTATTGTCATAATGATTGAGATCATTGTATTAATGACTGTAAGGCTATATAATGCCAATGAGACAATCAATAAAATCATCAACTAATTTCAACAGATACAAAATTACAAACATATTCAAATAGGTAACAGATACAGACACCATTTCTCCACGACTGTGTGACATATGTGGTTCTAGTACCTTATATGTTCAATATTGTATGACATCTATTGTAAACACCAGGTGGTTGGTGAAGCCACGTTTAATATTATATAGTAGAACTTATTCTTTAGAACTTGTTAGAGCGACTATCTAGCCATGACAATTGGTATCTTTATTACATTAGCTAAAGCTTTTTTTTTCTTCATTTCTATCACAACAAGATGGACTTTGCCTAGGTAATTCCTCTTTGGACCGTTGGGGATGGGGTTACTTCACTGGTTTATACAAGTATTTTTTTTCCACTAATTATTACTATCTCAGATACGTACTAGTACAAAATTATTTGGACTACAAAATCCTTATATGTACTTGTTTGAATATGTAATCCTCAATGCTCACTAGTCACTACAACTCTAGAGTTGGTGAAGTGACATGGACTTTAACATGGTACTAGAGCAGCCTAATATTGACTTATGTAGTGTGTATTTAAATGGATTTTAAATATAAAAAAGGTATAATTTTGTGTGAATCCAGATTTCTGCCCAAAATTGGCATTCAGGATTTGAGGGCATGTTAGAATATATAAACCTCAACCTCGACATTCGTAATACTCATTACTGGGATGTACAAAATTTTGAATGAAAAGAACAAATAAAAAAACAAATAGATCATTTTGTAAATCTTCCAAAGAGATCTTTATGATATCTCCAAAGCACAAACTTATTAAAAAAATCAGGTAGACTTAACACCTATAAGTAAATTCTGGTACAATTTGCATTTGCATGCTTTAGTATGCTCAATGATCATTACAACAACAAAAATTACTTTAACATGGATGTCCAAACTAAATATTTTAGTATATAAGTTCCCATTTTATATAAAAAAATGGCTCATTTGTAAAGTGATTTATTTCACTCTATAACTACCGAAACATCAACTTTCCAGTTTAATGCCTCCTTGCATCTCTTGCAACATTCATTAACACAAGCCATCACTTATAAAACAAAAGGTCCGAACCTCAAATTGATGCCTTTGGATCCATAGTTTGACCAGCAGAATAGGATAGAAAACCACTTAATACAAAATATTTCTCGACCATCCAGAATACAGTGTGCAGAATTAGCGGACACATTATTGTTTTTATGAATTTGAATTTACAAAAGTATCACGGTGACATGGTAAAATATTTTTTAAATTTACAGATACATGCCCTTCTTGTTGTGATAACTCTTGAGGGGTACCAAACATCCCATATGATACGATGAGGCAGCTATTATCCTGTAGGTCTATCAAACATCTATGTTGTAAGGACACAAATATGGCACGGGACGATATGGATAAAGCGACACGGACACGTCACATATTTTGGCATGTCCATATCGTGTCAATGGCCAATAGACTCAATACATGTCCGAAATGGGAACGTACCAGTTTTGGAGTGTCGATGCTTCCTAGTCCAGTAGTAAAAGTTTGAACCATGGAAATTTTAACATTTATTCAGATCGCTCATATTCTAATCTAGAAAGGTAGGTCAAGACTAAGTCAACTTTAACTTCAACAAATTTCTCAAAAAAACTTTGAACTTCAACCTCTGTACGACACGAATGTAGATAAGGACACAATATGGATATGAGATACAAACATTTTCAAATAAGTACAAGGTACTCACCAATAGTACACGAATACGAACATGGATAAGAGTATGGACATGGATACGTGAACTATTTTCTCGTGTCCATCCAACATAGCCTTCAACAAATTAGTCACAAGTAATGTTACATACCAGGTACATCATTATTAGCCAAAGGAACTGCCTTAGTCCATTGTCATCCATAACTCATACATTTCCCTAGAATTAGCTAAAAATACTGCAAATTTGAAACAAAGATCAAACCTAAGACAATTTGGATACGTGAAGATAGTCATACAGATCAAAAAATCTAATAAAAGAGTAATCTTTCCAACCTTCGAAGAATAGTTGGGGACAAACACTATAGCTCTAACCTTACTCCGATCCATGTTACTTCTCTTATAATTAGTCTCTTCTTTGCGGTCATGGCCATGGGCGGACCTACATGGAGTCGAATGGGGGGCATGCCCCTTATTGAACTTTTGCTTGTTCTTTTAATTTTTTTTCATCAATATTATGTTTTATCCTCTCCGATATTTATATTTTTCAATTTATATATAAATATTTACATCAGGTTTTACTTTTTACTTCATAATTTTCATTTTTGTCACTCCTAAATTTTGCTAAACTTGGGACGAGATTGGATAGATCGGAAAAAAAAATATAGTTATGATTATTATGCGTCAAATCTTATCTTAATTTAATGATATTAAGCATGACAAAACATCTAATTCCTTAATAAAATTTTGATGTAGCTAACTTTACTTAACAAATTTTTGGACTTTTTTAACATTTGAGGTTGACTCCCCTCTTTTAAATTCATGTGTCCGCTCCCGGTGATGGCCAAACTCTATTTTTCTTTGGGGGCTAGGAAGCATGGGTACATGGAAAACGATGTTGTGTCAAATTGTATCTAGGTCAGATAGTGTTCCGGAATGGGCAAGGACACCTCAAAGCACACCGACACACCAAAATCGGTGTCGTGTCTTGTCTCGTCATATGTTTGTGTCGTTTTTTGTACCAATGCAACATCGATCGGGATCAAAGCATTTATAGCAACAAGTATACTAAGATACATGCATGCATGGCCGGCCCACGGGTAAGTCCGACAAGACTTCAGGCTGAGCATGAAAGAGGTCGTAGGTAACCTTCGAGGACCGGCCCACAATAAGGGTCCAAGGGGCAACCAAAATGAGCTCGGAATAGGAAAACCCATGATAGTAATCCAAAAGAATATGTATATACCTGACTAGGTATCTGCCTCCGGTAGAAGGCCGAGCCCCGACGGAAGCCGCCCCTATACCCCGGCAACGGATGCACGTAAACGGAGTAAAACTCCCGGTTCCCCTCGAAGAACCTCTCCCACAGCGGCGCCAGCGGCAGCGGCCCTCTCGTCAGGAACATGAACGCGACCTTCGGCGACCTCCTGAAGGGATACTCCTTCACAAGAGGGGCCACGGACGCCCTCCAGAACAGCTCCTCGTCGGTCATGTTGTGCATCAGCCTCCTCGGCGGCGCGACCCACGTCCCGAGATCGTCGTCGCTCCGACGTCGACGTCGCTCGACGTCGCAGAGACGCACGGCCAGCGGCTGCTGCGCGACCGTGGTCGGGACGACGAAGTACCGCGTCATGTACATGCCGACGAGCGACAGGGCCACGCAGAGCCCGAGGAAGACCAGGAACAGGACGAGGATTTTCAAGGGGAACCCCTTGTAGTGGGTCCTCTGCGCCGGCAGCAGCCCGTCTTCCACCATTGTCGAAAGAAAATTAACAACAACAACAACAACAACGAAGATCGCAACTTCAAGGTATTGATAAAAAAGAGCAAAAAAAAACAAAAAAAACTAGTATTTATAATTTCCGGATATTCTTCAGAATCATTGTCGTCGTCGTCGTATGGAGAGAAATGAGGAGTGGAAAACTAGGAACACAATAGCGAAGATTTTTTTGGGAGAGAGAGAGGAAGTTGTTGACTTGGTGGGGAATTATAACAGTATGATCAAGGTGAATATTTTGAATTGTTTGATTTTGGCATATAGAAACACAGAAAGGTTGTTATCGCTGGGAAATACAAGATTTAAGTAGGGTTTTTATGGGCTCAGGTTCCAAATTCAAAAACCATCCTAATCAAACTGAATGGCTACAAGCTATGCCGTTTGAATTTTTTTTTTTTTTTTAGATTCGGTTTTGGCTATAATTTTTTTTGGGTTATTCCATTCGGATTTTATTTTCAGACTTTAAAAATCAATCCGAAAAAAAAAAAAATTCCTAAAACCGAGATCAATTTTCTAAATATAGAAGAATAAGGCATAGAAAAAAAAGACAATATATATATATATATATATATATATATATATATATATATATATATAATAATAATAATAATAATAATAATAATAATAATAATAATAATAATAATAATATGTAATTATGTTATTGTTTAATTTAATTATAGATCACATTCAATTAAGAATACTCTTTTACAAAATTTGATTAGTTACTTGTAACGACAAGTTATATTATATTTAGGTTATAAAATAATTTTGGCTTATAATATTTTGTTTAATAATTTTTAATTAAAAATTATTGCTAGGAGAGAGAGAGAGAGAGAAAAAAATGGAATGATACTCTCTCATAAATATCTAATTTATGCTCTAATCTAATGCAAGTAACAATTTAGATTTCAAACAAAACTCAAGCATCCTTCAATTAACATTTTTAGGCACGTCTAAGCAGCTTAGAAACGACTAAAAAACGAGTCATCTAAGTCGTATCAATATCATCATTTAAATAAATTAATTCATTGATAACTAAATAACTACCTAAATACACCACTAATTATTTATAACAAAACTTAACAAAGTATTTAACTACCTAATATGATATATTTAAAACTAAATAATTCTAACTCAAGTGATTAAGGTGGAGGTATTTTCTTGATTTTTTTTCGTTCAATTCCTAACAATGATATTTTTTTTAATAAATTCATGTTTAATTTCTTACAATATATTTTTACGTTCGTACAATGCACGTGTACATTACTAGTTTTATTAATGACATTTAATTATGTTATTATTTAATTTAATTATAGATCATATTCAATTAAATAATACTCTTTTATCAAATTTGATTAGTTAGTTGTAATGACAAGTTATATTATACTAGTAAATTCACGTGCTTTGCACGTAAAATAAATTTTTTCTTCAAAAAATAATATAAATTATCTAAATATTTAAATATATTTAAATTGAAATTTATTATATATATTTTAATTATAATTTGTTATATATTTGATTATATTTTAATTATAATTAGTTATGGGTATATTTCTACTTTTCATAAAGAGTCTTGAAACGATTAGCTATGTAACATTATTTAATTATAAACAAACATCTCTTGTAACTCATGTGGTTAATGTGAGAGGTATTCTCTCAGGTTGGCTATGTTTGAATCTTCTGGTGTTATTTATAACAAATTTAACTTTTTCAACAAATTTTTATGTAATATTTTTTTAAAATAATTAATTGATGATGGTATACAAACGACGGCTCACTTTTGAGCCGTTTTGAAGCCTCATTATATTATGGAAGATGGAAGATTTAAATTATAAAATAATTTTGGCTTATAATATTTTGTTTAATAAATTTAACTAAAAATTATTGCTAGGAGAGAAACAAATGGAATGCTACTATCTCATAAATATCTAATTTATGTTCTAATCAAATGCAACAACAATTTAGATTTGGAACAAAACTCAAGCATCATTCAATTAACATTTTTTAGATCGATTCAACTTATAGATCAAATTTGATTTGATTTAACTTATTAAAAATTAGATTAGATTAGATTTAATCTCATCAACAAGTTATGATATTAACAGATCCCCTATTTCACCACAATTTTTTTGTAAGAAAGTTTAACCCCCCAAAACTAGTAATATTCCTACTATATATACTAGTAAATTCACGTGCGTGTGCACGTGAATTTATTTTTCTTATATTGTTAAAAAATAATGTAATTATTTAAATATATTTTAATTAAAATTTGTTTTTTATATGTCCTTTCCACTAGGTTAGAAACTAAGTTTTCAAGGGAGGATTTGAATCGTGTCCATCCCCACGTGAGTCCCCCATCGTAACCAACATGCCACAACCCCATGAACAATTAAGATTTGTTATATATGTGTGCATGTGTTTATTGAAAAATTAGATAGATTTTTTCTTTCTAATATTATTAAAATTTTACAAAATAATTAAATATTATTAAAATATTATATATATAATTTGCATACTTTAATTAAAATATGTTATAAATACGTTTGTATAACTTTAGATATATGTTTATAATACCATATTTTTAGTTTAAATATAATTTTAATATTAAATATATTTGAATTTATATATATGTTTAAAAAAATTATATTATATTAAAATATTTTAAATATGATTTAAATATATTTTAATTAGAATTTGTTACAGATATGTTGGTAGAATTTTAGATATGTGTTAAGTTAGATAATATCATGTACTTAGTTTAAATATAATTTAAATATTGAATATATTTTATGAATTGTTATATGTTCATGTACTACAAAAAGACTCTTGAATAGCGACGGATCTCAGCGACAGAAACTAATCCGTCGCAGAGTCAGTGACAAAAATTCGACAGAATCACGACTAAGTTATTTATGTAAACAAAATATATTATATTTCGTTAATAATCCGTCGCTGGAAAAACTTAAAATTTTCGACCACGTTTCATTTTCTCCCATTCTCAATCTCTCTCTCTGTCTCTCTCGATATCCCGAGACAGCCCCCCCACCCCCTCTCCCTCTCCGGTGACCTCCCCCTCTCCAGTAGCCCCTCCCTATCACCCGTCCTCTCCAGACCCGACATCTCTCTCTCTCTCTCTCTCTCTCTCTCTCCGGGGACTGCACCCCCCACCTCGCTGACCCTCCCCCTCTCTGGCAACCTCCCCCTCTCCGACAGCCCCTCCCCCTCACTCGCCCTCTCCAGACTCAACCCCCCGACCCCCGCTCTCTCCATACCTGACCCCCTTTCTCGCCCTCTCCTACTGTCGGCGGCGCCCCCCCTCCTCGCCCTCTCCAGACCCCCATGCTCTCCGGTCCCCCCTCTCCTCGTCCTCTTGTCGACTGCGACGGTAGGTAATGCCCTAAACTTTTCGATTTTATTTTTGTTCAAATTGTGCATATGATGCGTGTGTTCAAATTTACATAACATTTATGATATGGACATGGACACACGACACAAACACAGACACCGACACACGACACATCGAATAATTTTGATTTAGGTTAAACTTCCTAGTAGTTTTAAAATTGATTAGGATTACCAACATGCGACACAAACATGGATACATGACACAAACATAGTTATGCTTAGTTACTAAAAAGTAAGGTTCAAAGTATCGGTATCGGACCATTCCTATGAGTATTAGGACCGACGATATCGGTAATATCAGCAATTTCGGATCGAAGTATCAAATTTTTTAGTATCAGAAAGCCAATAATTATTAGTAAATTATTAATATTTTAGAAAATATATTTTATACATTTATGCATAATTTTAAGTATTTTTAGTTCTTTTCTTAATATTTTTGAAATTGAATGAAATAGTAGTCACCCTTGTCGATTGATTTACATGCAATAGATAATTTTTTCTCTTTTATATGCTTTTATAAC
The DNA here is from genome assembly GCA_036927795.1 of Iris macrosiphon. Classification (NCBI taxonomy): domain Eukaryota; kingdom Viridiplantae; phylum Streptophyta; class Magnoliopsida; order Asparagales; family Iridaceae; genus Iris; species Iris macrosiphon. Next base: position 140,572,325 of record JAYESA010000014.1, read on the forward strand.
CTAACTATGTATATATATATATATATATATATATATATATATATATATATATATATATATGTGTGTGTGTGTGTGTGTGTGTGTGTGTGTGTGTGTGTGTGTGTGTGTATTAATATATATAGGTATATACTATAATTTCGTTATATATATAGGTTTTGAAATTGAATGAAATAGTAGTCACCCTTGTCGATTAGTTTGCATATGATAGATAAGTTTATTTTTTACTTACTTTTACAACCTTACTATGCTAAGGCATGTATCGTTCATATTCAGAAGAATGTCGAGGAAGTATGATTTTGGATACGTATAAAATTAGCAAATATGCTAACTCATCTTGTATATAATCCATATTGTTTGAATATATATGGTACATGCAGAATCAATGAGTCGATACTTAGTTAACCGATCGTGGATGTACAATCGACGACATGAGAGTAGGATTTGTTTGACAGATGATTTCAGGACGGGCGTTGAGAAATTTCTCAAATACACCACTAGTCAATCTTATTTCATGGATGAGAGTCTCGTATCCTTGTGTTAAATGTCATAATATACCATTCAAAGAGGTGGATCTCGTGAGCGAGCATCTCTACAAGAAGGATTTTTTACCGAACTACAAGGAGTGGACGGCTCAAGGAGAACCTTTATTTTCGTAATATCATTTCTCCTTCAATACGGAGGTAGAAGAGTCCACTCTCGGAGAGAACTTTGAATATCGATCGCAAAACCTGGCGCGTGAGTTGGTATTTGATGCGGCTCCGAATCCTGATGCGAAAATTTTTTATGATATGTTCAAGAATGTCGATACTCCGTTATACCCGGATTATGATTCTCATTATGTCCTATCGGTGGTGATGCGGATATTGAATCTCAAGTCTGATTTTAACTTGCCGTATGAATGCTACGACCGGATAATTCAGTTTGTTAGAGAGTTGTTGCTAAAAGGATCAAAGAAGTTGCCTGAAAAATTCTACAAGTCAAAGATGATGATACAGAAACTCGGATTAGGCTACGAAAAGATATATTGTTGTTGAGACGGTTATATGTTGTACGACAAGGAGAATAATTATAAAGATAGATGTATTTTCTGTCACGCGGACCGGTACAAGCCAATTCGGGATAAATAAAAGTCAACTGTCCGAGCAAGGTTGCGTCCCTACAAGTATATATAGTTTTTGTCGATTACAAAGAGGCTGCATGTCATGCCCCAATCTTCCGAAGGTAATCGGTCGTCCCTGCTAGGCGCGAATCACCGTGCCAGCGCTCCCGCGGGATAATCTTTCCCATCTGGACGTAATACCACACGAACACAAGCTGCGTCCGTGCAAGGCCATGATTTGAACATGCGATAAAATGACTAAGCCACAGAGTCGCACAGATAGTCCAAATGCAGCAGAATAAGAAATGTACAGGCGATTGGTAACAAGTTCACGGAGTCGTCAATGGCGGAAGCATTGAATAACACAAGTATAGAAGTAAAAAAAGTACTTTATTGATATTGAACAAGTATTACAAGCGACGCTAGGCCGAGATTACAAGTCACTCAGGTACTCTCTCTCGAAACAGTAAAAGGGTGCTAAGTGGCTACATTTGTGGAATGATACGTAGGCGATGTTCCAATATTATATCTTGTATATGTACTTCAGTTCCAGACACAACGCTCCAAGGCTCCAGAGTGAACTCCACGTCTTAGCACGCACGAAGGAGATTTCTGCACCGAACGAGGTTCTCCTGCACCCTGCAAGCAATCTAGTGCGTTATCAGTACATGAATGCACTGGTGGGGAGGCTTCTCGCCCGCTCGACAAATCCAAACACGTTATATAGGTTCCGTGCACCATCTATTAAGTTATCTTTCTAGTCTTGCCTTAGGATCAGTTTCATGGCATAATAAAAAGACTAACTCGTGTGGTAGTGCACCGTACGATATAAAAGGAATACTGTGAGACTTACCAACTTGCCATTCTTCCTTCCCGGTCCAAGGCAACCAAGTTAAATCAAGCATGAGTATATATAACGAAATACAAGGAAAATGCATAAGTAAACCCGTGTGTCATAAGCGAGGTTCTGTTTTAGGTGCACGAGTTACACGGGTTACTCAGGTGTGTTGCAATAGATTGCTCAGGTTGTTCAATTTATGTATATATGTCTTATACTCATAATCGTTCAGGTATTTCAGATTTTCTGGATGCGATGCAATGACTCACACGCGGATTGCCGCTAAGCGAGAATGACTTATCTATATGAACATGAGGTCACTAGCACGACGCCATAGAGGATGGTATAGTCTCAGGGCAGAATGATGTGCAAGCAGGAACAAGGGGCATTACACACATCCCGCCCGATGCAGGTGTGGTACCCCGTTCCTCTTATTCGAGGAGCACGACTAAGAAATACAAGACGGTATCGTTTGATCGGGATAGATTAAAACAAGAACTCGTCCTCGTTATGGATTTGCTTCTTCGGAATCGATTCCCATATTCAATGGACCATGCCCCTGGGATTGACTTAGCGGCAGAGTCAGGAGGGACCTCCCCGCTGTATCTTTTGTTGCCTCAGATTTCGATGTCGCTTGTTGCTTTTGTGCCTTGAGTTGGTTTTCGGATTTGCTTGAGTTTTCTTGAACGGTTTCGATGGATTTTATTGTTTTCATTCATTGAACCACACTTCAATTCTAAAATTGGAAAGAGAGAAAGAGGTATTAATCAGCTGTTCGTGGCAATGCAGGTGAACGAGCAGTAGGCGACTTACGAGCGGAGTCTTGAAGCGCCTCTTTCCTTCTCCCTTCCAACCAACTAAGTGAGTGGCTACCATCCCGATTAGCTAGCCCTTCTTCTAAGTCTTCACATCTATAAATCTTGCATTCTTGTTGTCCTGATCAGACGATACCAAGTAATAACTAAAAGATGTCAAGATAAAAAGGGAATAGACTTGGATTATTATGCTTGTCAACTAAACTTGTGAACAGTTATCTTATTATATGCTAGTTCATTTCAAATGTACTATACATGCTTCAATTTGAGTTAGAATGCATCTTCTTCCATAAATTGTGCTAAGTATGGAATACACTTGTTATGAAATAAACTATCAGGAAGACTATGCAAAATAAATCATGCAATATTGCTTGTCTTATACTCGTGTTGCCTCAACTGCATGAATTGTTAACTTAGTAAACATACCGTTCGATCACGGACAACTTGTGCACAAGGTCATTGGTTCCTGCGGACGGTCACTGGGGCACTGGCACCGGTCCGATCCAGACGAAACTTCAAGATAGTCTTTCGAGCGGGTGGGTTGGCATGCTTCGCCTGGAGTTTCTAGCGTTGCATACCACTCTCACTGTCACCACCCCATTTCCAGAGCCGGGTATTTTTTTATTTTTAATTTAGTTAATTGTGCATTATTTTTATTTAATTGTATTTATAATTAATTATTGATTGTATTATATTTTTATTGTTTGTTTTAGGATTTTGGCTAGCCTGGACCCATGTCAGACCCTAGTGGACCCATGTCCGACCCAGCCCACACCCTTGTGAGAATTATTTTGGGGGCTTAGAATATTTATTTTATTTTTAGGAAGTTAGTTGGAGAGATTTGGAACTAGTTTGAGTGCTTTTGGAACCCGGAACCCGAAACCAAGTGAATAGGGGCGTTTTGGGAATGTGGAACTTATGTAAACCCCTATTTACTTCCTTTGGCCGGCCCCAAACCCCTCCCTACCCATGAGAACAGCAGTCCCACTTCCTCTTCTTCTTCATTCTTCATTCTTCTTCTTCTTCTTCTCCATTCTCCACTCTTCCTTCTTCTTTTCTTCTTCCCACTTCAAGTAAGTTCCCATTTCTCCTCTTTCTTCTTCTATTCTTCTTTATGATTAACCCTAACCCTACATTCTTCCCTAACCTAGGTGGGTAGAGCCTAAATTTGGTGTTGGAGCTTGGATTTGAGGCTTGGAAGCTTGGATTGGAGGATTTGGAGCATTTTTGAGACTTTGGCTTGGGATTCCAACTCCCAAGAGGTAAACCCTAATTTTTCCCCTAGTAATTATTTTTATATAGTGTAATTAGTATTTTAGAACCTTCCTAGACCCTTAGGCTACCCGTGGGAGGAAGTTGGAACTAGTTGGGTAGTGTTTGGAGACTTTAACACTAGGTTTTGTGTCAATTTCGGGTGAAATCCGAATTTTGCCCAATTTTGGGTGATGCCCTAGGTTAGACGGACCTAGGTAGACGTTGTCGGGTGTCTTGAGGGTGAGTGCGTGTCTCCGTTCGGACACGGGAAGCCGTGTCGCGGAGAAACGGGCATTTCGGGCAAAATTGGGGCTTTTCGTCGTCGCTGATTCTAAGTGCGTGTGCGTTTCCGCCACGGGCCTAGAATCGACGCGGGAGCGCATTTCCTAGGATCTAGACATCGTGTAGAGCGCGTGGGTACATTTTGGGCCGATTCCGAGTTTGTTTGGTGTTCGTTTCAGGAGGTTTTCCGAGCCGCGCACCACGTGTTCGTCGAAATGACCGAACGGCCATTTCGACTTGGTTTCCTCGTTTCGGGCTTGTGCGCGCGTTGGGTTAGTATCGGGGAGTGGTTGCTAGAGTTCTCAGGCTATATTTTATATATTTTTGTGTGTTTGGGCGTGTCGGGGTCGTTGGGCGTACGTTGGTGGGCGTTGTGGGCGTGGTGTGCGTTGTGTTGTGTTTGTTTATATATATGTGTATATATATATTGTGTGTGTATTTTTATATATATTTATATATATATGTGTGGTTATGTGTTTGTGAGCGTGTTAGGGAGTGCTTGTGTGAGTGTGTTTGTGAGTGTGTTAGTGAGTGCTTGTGTGAGTGTGTACTAGTGCGTAGGTGAGTGTGTGAGTGTGAGTGAGTGCCTATATATATATATATATGAGTTTGAGTGAGTGTGTATATATGTATATATATTTATATATATGTATGAGTATTTATGTGTATGGTTGTGTGGTTGTGTGTTTGTGAGAGTGTGTGCTAGTGTGTGTGAGAGTGTGTGTGTGAGGGTGTGTGCTAGTGTGAGTGAGTGTGTGTGAGTGAGGATATATAGATATATTTGTGTTTGAGTGTGTATATGTATATATAGATGTGTGTTTATACATATATGGATATATGTGTGTTTATATATATATATAGATATGTGTTTTTGTGTGTGTGTGTATTTATATGTATGAGTGTGTGTGTGTTAATATGTGTATATATATATATATGTTAGTAGATATAAGTTAGTGTGTATATATATCTATAGGGTTATATATATATATATATATATATATATATATATATATATATATATATATATATATATATATATATATGTATGTATGTATATGTATGTGTATATATATATAGTGATAGATATATATAGAGGTGTGTGTGTGTGTGAGATGAGGGGGGGGGACAGAATCTGGAACCAGCAGCAGCAGCAGCTGCTAGAGCAGCAGCAGCTGCAGCAGCATGTAGAAGCCCAGCAGCAGCAGTAGCATGGAGCAGCAGCAGCAGCAAATGCAAGGGCACCAGCAGCAGCAAATTTTGAAGCAGCAGCAGCAGCAAGGTTGAAGGCAAGCATGCAGCAGTAGCAGCGAGGCAAGTAGCTAGGTGTGAGAGAGTTAATAGGATAGATAGTTAATAGTTATATAGATAGATAGTAATAGAAATAGTTGATAGACAGATTAGATAGATTGTTAGCTAGCTAGACTAAATAGATAGCTAGATAGATGGATAGGTAGATATATGAATAGCTAGGTTGATAGATAGATGGATGATAGATAGATTAATACATAGATGGTTAACTAGATACCTAGGTAACTAGATACCTAGTTAGTTAAAGATAAATAGATAGATAACTAGATAGGTAAATATTAGATAGATAGTTATTAGATAGATTAGATAGTTAGATAGTTACCTAGATAATAGGTAGATAGGTAGATAGCTAGATACTTAGATATATCTACCTAAGAGATAGATATCTATATACCTATACTTATATATATATATCTATAGATATCTTGATAGGTAATATATATATATATGTTATGTTTGGTAAGGTAAATGGGTAATGGGTATATATATGTGTGGATATATATGTATATAGGTAGATACCTATTTAGATATATATAAATATGATAGGTATCTATATTACCTAGCCTAGATTAATAACTAGGTGCATAATCAATAGCTAGATAGCTAGTTAGAGGGTTTTAGAGCGAAATCTCAATACCTTGAGATACCGAGGTATTTCAATACCTTAAGATATTCAAGGTATTGAGTTTCGAGCGGGGTAATTGAGCATTAGCCTAGGAAATGTCTTCGAGTGATTTTTATATGCTTATGTGTATATATTTACGCGTGCTAGCATAGGTTTTAGCGGGTTAGGCGGGGTATATAGCGTAGGTTGAGGTATCGGATACCGAGGGTATCCCGGTATCTCAAGGAGGCAAGTTTGTGAGTTTTCTAGCTTAATGAGCTCGGTTTGACCTAGAATTTCAGGAGCACCCTAGTTTGACCCAGACTTGACCGTAGTTGACTCGGTTGACCGCCAAAGTCAACTTTTGACCTAGTTTTGACCCAGAGTTGACTTTTTGGACCCAGAGTTGACTTTTTGACCCAGATTTCACCGGGTTGACCCGTTTGACCTAGAACGACCCTAGAAGCCTATTTTTAGTTATTTTATATCTTTTTAACTCATTAGAACCCTGTTTAACCTTGTTTTTCGTATTAGGTCCTTGCGACACCGGTTCGGATCGCCAGTTGCTCAGGACGTCAGGCGAGTACATTCTCTGATAGTTTTTATTATCTGATGATTATTATGATTCAGCTTCTAGTATAGTATCATCTGATTATTCTGGCACAACACGAGACACTGACTGGTATTTCTGTATTCATTTACTTGCGACACGTACATTTCATGTTTCTGGCCTCTATTCTGGAATCACTACTGGCATCACCTACAGGCATCACTACAGGCATCATTCATGTTCAGGCTGGACTCATCTTGATTTGCGTGTCGGGTCTTGGATCCACTTGTATTAGTCGGGGCGGGGAAATACTCGAGTAGACATGTAAATATTCCCATCTGGAATCATCAGGTATTACTCCCTCTGGTCTAATTTGGAATGATAGCAGCCGCGCACCCAGTGCGCGGTGAGCCGTACTTACCCCTAGCCGTTTACATGTCGAAACAAGTATTTCAAAGACACCGAGTTCATTCTTTATAGTCTGGACTCTCATGCATTTCTTGACTTGTCTCACTTACATGTTTCTGGACTTGACTCACTACATGTTTTTTATGCTGGACTCACTACACGTTCATGTGCACGGACTTGATCTTAGCTTAGATTTCCTGTATCTTGTAGTTATTACTATCTTGCTCTGATATCTATGCATCTTTACCTTTATGCACCAGTTATACATATTTTTTTGTTTCATACTTGCTTCATTCTTCTTGCTACTTGCTATAACTGTTTTATAATTTTTATCATTTAAATGGAACTGCTGTTAGAGATGTACTTGCTCCAGTCCTGACTGGACATATTTTTCAGAGTATCCGGAGGAGTGGTGTCCGATGTTTTATGGACCTGAGCCTGTCGATGGTGCAGACAGGGACCCTCTAGTTTAGGACCGATTTCCGGGTTGGTAGCCGGGATCACTAGGACTTTGTTGTTATTTTTATTAGCTTTTAGCACCGGATTTGTCTTCGGTTTTAGATTGAGACCTTGTATTGTATATTATTTTGGATGATTTGGATGATGTATTATTATTATGGATGTTGTGGTTGTTGTAGTAGTTGTTGTTGGTTAGACTTTATAGCTGTTAGTCTTCTTTGTTATCTTATCGTGCTTAGATTCATGATTGAGTACTTGAGATTATCATTTGATATTGCTCCTCCGTTTGGAGTTGAGATCTTGACAGGTTGATATATTGTTTGTGTGGTTGCCCTCCTTTTGGAGAGGTCATGGCCGATTTTTGTGTGAGATTATTATCTAGACAGTTGACCTAGACAGCGTTCTACCGCCGATGCTGCGGCGTAGGCTGGACGTACCCACGATTCATGCCCGATTTTCCGGGTGCGGGTCGTGACACGTTTTTGGTGGCGGCCCCATGCAGGTCTCAATTTGCAATTAGTGCGATATCGTGGTGGTACAACAACTTAGTTGTACTGCTGCGAGCCTGCTCTAGGATATAGGATCTAGGATAAGAGTGTACTCAATCACGACTAGGAACAATTCCAATCTAATTATTCTGAAATTGCTTCTTTTGAAATATTACTGTCCTTTTTGATGATATCGTATCTTGCGTCGTATTGACTTCTTTTGATCTGTGTTCAGGATGCCTCCGAAGACACGATCCCATCGTACCGTTCCAGCAGTTGCTACTGAGAGGTCTGCTACCTCTCGTCCAGCCCGTATTCAGGCAGCTGCTACCGCTCCACTCACCACTCCTGCGGTTGAGGGAGCATCTGCTTCTTTCGGGGATCCTCCTTCACCTGTCGATCCGAGGACTACCCCAGTCGTTCCGGTGGTTCCTCCACCACTTCCTGCTCCAGTAGATGCCGCACAGTTGTTTGCGTTCTTCAGGGAGATGATGGACGCGCAGCACCGTCAGGTGGATGTGATGAGGCTGGGCATTGAGAACGCTCACCAGGTGGCCATGACGGCAGTGGATAGGGTGGCACAGGTTCAGCCACAGGCAGATCAGATTCAGCATCCGAGGCCGGGCAGTATTATCGACTTCCAGAGGATGCGGTCCAAGGAGTTCCGTGGTACAGAAGGGATCCTGTACGCGGATGACTGGATAGAGCAGATTGAGGGCATCTTCAGGCTGGCGCAGATTCCAGACAGCATGCAGATAGAGGCAGCGGGCAGTCAGATGTTCGACCTCGCTTTGATATGGTATCGTACAGATACGAGGATTGCGGCGTCAGGGCTTACTTGGGAGGCTTTCAAGAGGCTTTTTAAGGAGAAGTTTTTTCCAGATGTGGCGCTCAGTGCTTTGGAGAGCCAGTTTGCGGCACTCGTCCAGGGGAGCATGACGGTGGATGAGTACGCAGCAGAGTTCTGTCGTCTGGGCAGATTTGTGGATGGCTTGAGTGAGGCAGCCAAGGCGAGGAAGTTTCGCAAGGGCTTGGTTATGGCGGTCAAGTCTTTGACCAGGAGCGACCGCGAGGCGACTTTCGAGCAGATAGTAGGAGATGCTCAGAGAGCAGAGGATAACTTGGAGCTCAAGTCCAAGAGAGGCAGGGATGATTCAGGCAGAGCGAGTGGTAGTGCGGGACCAGCTAAACGTCCCTATGTGCAGAAGGCAGCGCAACAGGGTCAGGATCAGAGGGTGCCCACTTGTGCCTACTGCAGGAAGGCAGGACACACCTGGGATGTTTGTAGGAGGAGGCTGAAGGTGTGTTTGTTTTGTGGATCCGCTGCTCACCAGATGCGAGATTGCCCCACTGCACCTCCATTGGGTGGAGCACAGGATCAGAGGGTTGGAGCTAGGCCATCTGTGGCACAATATCATGCCCCGCACCAGCAGAGGGATACACCCCAGCAGGGCAGGGCTTATGCGTTGACGGTCGAGGAGGCCGATGCTACGGATGTCGGGTTAGCAGGTCTGTCTCTTGTTTCTTCTTTCTGTCCTTTTCCATTCCTGTGGTGTGCTTCATTAGTACCTGTTAGATTTTTTTGTGCTGTGGTAGATAGTGTAGTGACCCCGATTGAGACTGTAATAACACGACCAGTAGGACCCTGATCTTGCATGTTGTTTAGGTAGAATTTCTTGACTGTGATTGTTGGGGGTTTGACCAGAGAGAGTGAGATTGACTTTAAATTTCGAGGACGAAATTTTCTAAGGAGGATAGGCTTGTCACCACCCCATTTCCAGAGCCGGGTATTTTTTTTTATTTTTAATTTAGTTAATTGTGCATTATTTTTATTTAATTGTATTTATAATTAATTATTGATTGTATTATATTTTTATTGTTTGTTTTAGGATTTTGGCTAGCCTGGACCCATGTCAGACCCTAGTGGACCCATGTCCGACCCAGCCCACACCCTTGTGAGAATTATTTTGGGGGCTTAGAATATTTATTTTATTTTTAGGAAGTTAGTTGGAGAGATTTGAAACTAGTTTGAGTGCTTTTGGAACCCGGAACCCGAAACCAAGTGAATAGGGGCGTTTTGGAAATGTGGAACTTATGTAAACCCCTATTTACTTCCTTTGGCCGGCCCCAAACCCCTCCCTACCTGTGAGAACAGCAGCCCCACTTCCTCTTCTTCTTCATTCTTCATTCTTCTTCTTCTTCTTCTTCTCCATTCTCCACTCTTCCTTCTTCTTTTCTTCTTCCCACTCTCAAGTAAGTTCCCATTTCTCCTCTTTCTTCTTCTATTCTTCTTTATGATTAACCCTAACCCTACATTCTTCCCTAACCTAGGTAGGTAGAGCCTAGATTTGGTGTTGGAGCTTGGATTTGAGGCTTGGAAGCTTGGATTGGAGGATTTGGAGCATTTTTGAGACTTTGGCTTGGGATTCCAACTCCCAAGAGGTAAACCCTAATTTTTTCCCTAGTAATTATTTTTATATAGTGTAATTAGTATTTTAGAACCTTCCTAGACCCTTAGGCTACCCGTGGGAGGAAGTTGGAACTAGTTGGGTAGTGTTTGGAGACTTTAACACTAGGTTTTGTGTCAATTTCGGGTGAAATCCGAATTTGGCCCAATTTTGGGTGATGCCCTAGGTTAGACGGACCTAGGTAGACGTTGTCGGGTGTCTTGAGGGTGAGTGTGTGTCTCCGTTCGGACACGGGAAGCCGTGTCGCGAAGAAACGGGCGTTTCGGGCGAAATTGGGGCTTTTCGTCGTCGCCGATTCTAAGTGCGTGTGCGTTTCCGCCACAGGCCTAGAATCGACGCGGGAGTGCATTTTCTAGGATCTAGACATCGTGTAGAGCGCGTGGGTAAATTTTGGGCCGATTCCGAGTTCGTTTGGTGTGCGTTTCAGGAGGTTTTCCGAGCCGCGCACCACGTGTTCGTCGAAATGACCGAACGGCCATTTCGACTTGGTTTCCTCGTTTCGGGCTTGTGCGTGCGTTGGGTTAGTATTGGGGAGTGGTTGCTAGAGTTCTCGGGCTATATTTTATATATTTTTGGGTGTTTGGGCGTGTCGGGGTCGTTGGGCGTGCGTTGGTGGGCGTTGTGGGCGTGGTGTGCGTTGTGTTGTGTTTGTTTATATATATGTGTATATATATATTGTGTGTGTGTTTTTATATATATATGTGTGGTTATGTGTTTGTGAGCGTGTTAGGGAGTGCTTGTGTGAGTGTGTTTGTTAGTGTGTTAGTGAGTGCTTGTGTGAGTGTGTACTAGTGCGTAGGTGAGTGTGTGAGTGTGAGTGAGTGCCTATATATATATATATGAGTTTGAGTGAGTGTGTATATATGTATATATATTTATATATATGTATGAGTGTTTATGTGTGTGGTTGTGTGGTTGTGTGTTTGTGAGAGTGTGTGCTAGTGTGTGTGAGAGTGTGTGTGTGAGGGTGTGTGCTAGTGTGAGTGAGTGTGTGTGAGTGAGGATATATAGATATATTTGTGTTTGAGTGTGTATATGTATATATAGATGTGTGTTTATACATATATGGATATATGTGTGTTTATATATATATATAGATATGTGTTTTTGTGTGTGTGTGTATTTATATGTATGAGTGTGTGTGTGTTAATATGTGTATATATATATATATATATGTTAATAGATATAAGTTAGTGTGTATATATATCTATAGGGTTATATATATATATATATGTATGTATATGTATGTGTATATATATATAGTGATAGATATATATAGGTGTGTGTGTGTGTGAGAGATGAGGGGGGGGGGGGGACAGAATCTGGAACCAGCAGCAGCAGCAGCTGCTAGAGCAGCAGCAGTACATAGCAGCAGCTGCAGCAGCATGTAGAAGCCCAGCAGCAGCAGTAGCATGGAGCAGCAGCAGCAGCAAATGCAAGGGCACCAGCAGCAGCAGATTTTGAAGCAGCAGCAGCAGCAAGGTTGAAGGCAAGCATGCAGCAGTAGCAGCGAGGCAAGTAGCTAGGTGTGAGAGAGTTAATAGGATAGATAGTTAATAGTTATATAGATAGATAGTAATAGAAATAGTTGATAGACAGATTAGATAGATTGTTAGCTAGCTAGACTAAATAGATAGCTAGATAGATGGATAGGTAGATATATGAATAGCTAGGTTGATAGATAGATGGATGATAGATAGATTAATACATAGATGGTTAACTAGATACCTAGGTAACTAGATACCTAGTTAGTTAAAGATAAATAGATAGATAACTAGATAGGTAAATATTAGATAGATAGTTATTAGATAGATTAGATAGTTAGATAGTTACCTAGATAATAGGTAGATAGGTAGATAGCTAGATACTTAGATATATCTACCTAAGAGATAGATATCTATATACCTATACTTATATATATATATCTATAGATATCTTGATAGGTAATATATATATATATGTTATGTTTGGTAAGGTAAATGGGTAATGGGTATATATATGTGTGGATATATATGTATATAGGTAGATACCTATTTAGATATATATAAATATGATAGGTATCTATATTACCTAGCCTAGATTAATAACTAGGTGCATAATCAATAGCTAGATAGCTAGTTAGAGGGTTTTAGAGCGAAATCTCAATACCTTGAGATACCGAGGTATTTCAATACCTTAAGATATTCAAGGTATTGAGTTTCGAGCGGGGTAATTGAGCATTAGCCTAGGAAATGTCTTCGAGTAATTTTTATATGCTTATGTGTATATATTTACGCGTGCTAGCATAGGTTTTAGCGGGTTAGACGGGGTATATAGCGTAGGTTGAGGTATCGGATACCGAGGGTATCCCGGTATCTCAAGGAGGCGAGTTTGTGAGTTTTCTAGCTTAATGAGCTCGGTTTGACCTAAAATTTCAGGAGCACCCTAGTTTGACCCAGACTTGACCGTAGTTGACTCGGTTGACCGCCAAAGTCAACTTTTGACCTAGTTTTGACCCAGAGTTGACTTTTTGGACCCAGAGTTGACTTTTTGACCCAGATTTTACCGGGTTGACCCGTTTGACCTAGAACGACCCTAGAAGCCTATTTTTAGTTATTTTATGTCTTTTTAACTCATTAGAACCCTGTTTAACCTTGTTTTTCGCATTAGGTCCTTGCGACACCGGTTCGGATCGCCAGTTGCTCAGGACGTCAGGCGAGTACATTCTCTGATAGTTTTCATTATCTGATGATTATTATGATTCAGCTTCTAGTATAGTATCATCTGATTATTCTGGCACAACACGAGACACTGACTGGTATTTCTGGATTCATTTACTTGCGACACGTACATTTCATGTTTCTGGCCTCTATTCTGGAATCACTACTGGCATCACCTACAGGCATCACTACAGGCATCATTCATGTTCAGGCTGGACTCATCTTGATTTACGTGTCGGGTCTTGGATCCACTTGTATTAGTCAGAGCGGGAAAATACTCGAGTAGACATGTAAACATTCTCATCTGGAATTATCAGGCATCACTCCCTCTGGTCTAATCTGGAATGATAGCAGCCGCGCACCCAGTGCGCGGTGAGCCGTACTTTCCCCTAGCCGTTTACATGTCAAAACAAGTATTTCAAAGACACCGAGTTCATTCTTTATAGTCTGGACTCTCATGCATTTCTTGACTTGTCTCACTTACATATTTTTGGACTTGACTCACTACATGTTTTTCATGCTGGACTCACTACACGTTCATGTGCACGGACTTGATCTTAGCTTAGATTTCCTGTATCTTGTAGTTATTACTATCTTGCTCTGATATCCATGCATCTTTACCTTTATGCACCAGTTATACATATTTTCTTATTTCATACTTGCTTCATTCTTCTTGCTACTTGCTATAACTGTTTTATAGTTTTTATCATTTAAATGGAACTGCTGTTAGAGATGTACTTGCTCCAGTCCTGACTGGACATATTTTTCAGAGTATCCGGAGGAGTGGTGTCCGACGTTTTATGGACCTGAGCCTGTCGATGGTGCAAACAGGGACCCTCTAGTTTAGGAGCAATTTCCGGGTTGGTAGCCGGGATCACTAGGACTTTGTTGTTGTTTTTATTAGCTTTTAGCACCGGATTTGTCTCCGGTTTTAGATTGAGACCTTGTATTGTATATTATTTTGGATGATTTGGATGATGTATTATTATTATGGATGGTGTGGTTGTTGTAGTAGTTGTTGTTGGTTAGACTTTATAGCTGTTAGTCTTCTTTGTTATCTTATCGTGCTTAGATTCGTGATTGAGTACTTGAGATTATCATTTGATATTGCTCCTCCGTTTGGAGTTGAGATCTTGACAGGTTGATATATTGTTTGTGTGGTTGCCCTCCTTTTGGAGAGGTCATGGCCGATTTTTGTGTGAGATTATTATCTAGACAGTTGACCTAGACAGTGTTCTACCGCCGATGCTGTGGCGTAGGCTGGACGTACCCATGACTCATGCCCGATTTTCCGGGTGCGGGTCGTGACACTCACCCAAGACTATAACTCGTCCATTATGGCATCCAGCCAGTGATCCCCTTGTATATTTAAACCTGTTGCAAACTAACTTGTGTCTTCGTGGCCGGGAAGACATGGTAAGTATTGTGCAGGTGGTTCAGACGGGCAGGTAAAAGTCACCGAACGGTGGCAAGTTTATTTCAGTAAATTCTATATGCTGCTTACTTATAAATGAACTAAGGCAAGGTAGATAGACCATAAAAAAAAATATGCATACTTCATATAAATGACGTTTTGATTGGTATAGTTGGGTTAGATTGCCTTCACCAGTATGTTTCGACATACTGACCCTCGTTGAAACAGGTTTCCCGCACTAAGGAGAACCTAGCGAGGAGCCAAAGTCGCTTTTCCGATCTAGTCCAGCTGTAGGCGCATCCTGATCGCGCCACATTTTGAAGTACTTGAAGACAGGAGCTAGAACCCAAGCAAGAATGCAGCTCCGTGGAAAGGCTATCATTCCACCCGGAGGTCTTTATCATTTTGAAGTTTAGTAAAGGGATATAATGTACAGGACTGCTATCTCATTTTGTGCCAACATTTTGTAAGCCCGTGCGACATTTAGTTGACTCGTTCAAGAGTTTGTAATAGATGTTCATTATTAATAAAAGAGAACTTTTCTATGTTTCAAATCTGTGTTTCAATTTATCTGCGTACTCTGAATATGTGCTCGTTATGCAAAAATACTCTAGCCTTGTGCGGGCGCAACCCCAGGCCCGCACGGCGGTCACGCTCGGGGGATGCCCCAACGATTCCACGGAATCGGATCGTGACATATTGGTATCAGAGCACAGCTTCAAGTTCCTTTGAATCTTATCGGAAAAGTTTCTTTAACAAATCCCTGTGCGAACTCTTGAACTCGCTAGGCCAAAATGAGATACGTTCATACAATGAGTCCATAATATATTATGATCCTAATGCAATTTACCTTCTTTTGAAGGAATGGCATCAGCGCAATCCTCAGCGCTAGCACTGGACAAAACGCAAGGCCAAGAAAGTAGTTCAGATACTTCGAAAAGTTCGCAAAGCCAGCGAGCCATGTCTCGCGTCGATCCCATCCAGCAACTGATGCGGATGTTGGAGGCAAACCAACAAAGGGATGAGGCTCGCTACGAACGGGCCGAGAAGCGAGCGGAGGAGAGTCAACTCAAGTTTCAAGACAATATAGAAGCTCGATTCTCAGTCCAACAGAAGCAGGTAGATACCCTGCAACAGATCGTACAGACTTTGGCCTCCAACTAGTCCGTGGCAACAGTAGCGACACCGGTGGAACAACCCGTGCTTGAAGTCATGACTCCGCCAATTCCAAGGATGAGGGAAATAACTGTCTTCAACTTTGGCGACTTCAAGAAAGTCTGCAACACTCCATTCAACGGGACTGAGGACCCAATCATTGCTCTAGATTGGTTGGCCGAACTTGAAGACCACTTCGCTCTGCTAGAGGTCCCCGAAGAGAAGCGCGTTGCATGCGCTCAACTACAGCTTCGCCTCAACGCGCACGACTGGTGGGACGTGCATCGACGATCACTTCAAGTTGACCATGGAGAGGAGGCGATCTCGTGGGCGACTTTTCGTGCCGCGTTTGAAGATGAGTTTATACCCCCTCCTGTGCGTCGTCAGAGGGAGAACGAGTTTGTGCAACTGCGGCAAGGCAGCATGACAGTCATACAGTATTTCGCTGAATTCAATCGACTCTCTAAATTCGCTAGCGCCTATTTACCTGATGCAGCGAGTCGAGCTAGAAGGTTTGAAGGTGGTCTACGTCCTGCCATCCATACACACGTAGTCGTTCATCAGTATGAGACTATACGGGAAGTCATGAATCATGCCATGTCTCTTGAACCGCAATATCCTCATGTTCCTATCGGTGTTGTTTATACCTCCAATCTCAAACGCCAAAGCAACAATAGTGGAAATAATGCTGCAAAGCGTCCAAACGATGGCAGGAAGCAAAGAGAAAATTTTGATAGACTATGCCACTTCTGCAGGCGGCCGGGACACACGATCGATAAATGTCGCAGAAGGCTTGGGTTATGCTTAGTATGCGGTGAATTAGACCATAAGATAAATGAGTGTCCGAGCTCATCTCATCGCCGCCCCAATAAAATTTTCCCTTGCGGTAGGTTCTATTCCTAAGTTTCGAGGACGAAACTTTCAATTAGTTGGGTAGGATGTAGCGCCCCGTTCCTCCTATTCGAGGAGCGTAGCTAAGAAATACAAGACGATATCGTTCGATCGGGATAGATTGAAACAAGAACTCATCCTCGTTATGGATTTGCTTCTTCGGAATCGATTTCCATATTCAGTGGACCGTGTCTCTGGGATCGACTTAGCGGCAGAGTCAGGAGGGACCTCTCCGCTGTATCTTTCGTTGCCTCAGATTTCGATGTCGCTTGTTGCTTTCGTGCCTTGAGTTGGTTTTCGGATTTATTTGAG
The DNA here is from genome assembly GCA_036927795.1 of Iris macrosiphon. Lineage (NCBI taxonomy): Eukaryota > Viridiplantae > Streptophyta > Magnoliopsida > Asparagales > Iridaceae > Iris > Iris macrosiphon. The sequence goes on from JAYESA010000014.1 coordinate 140,589,369, forward strand.
TTTTCTTGAACGATTTCGATAGATTTCATTGTTTTCGTTCATTAAACTGCACTTCAATTCCAAAATTGGAAAGAGAGAAAGAGGTATTAATCAGCTGTTCGTGGCAATGCAGGTGAACGAGCAGTAGGCGGCTTACGAGCGGAGTCTTGAAGTACCTCTTTCCTTCTCCCTTCCAACCAACTAAGTGAGTGGCTACCATCCCGATTAGCTAGCCCTTCTTTCAAGTCTTCACATCTATAAATCTTACATTCTTGTTGTCCCAATCAGACGATACCAAGTAATAACTAAAAGATGTCAAGATAAAAAGGGGATAGACTTGGATTATTATGCTTGTCAACTAAACTTGTGAACGGTTATCTTATTGTATGCTAGTTTATTTCAAATGTACTATACATGCTTCAATTTGAGTTAGAATGTATCATCTTTCATAAATTGTGCTAAGTATGGAATACACTTGTTATAAAATAAACTATCAGAAGACTATGCAAAATGAATCATGCAATATTGCTTGTCTTGTACTCGTGTTGCCTTAAATGCATGAATTGTTAACTTAGTAAACATACCGTTCGATCACGGATAACTTGTGCACAAGTTCATTGGTTCCTGCGGACGGTCGCTGGGGCACTGGCACTGATCCAATCCGGACGGAACTTCAAGATAGTCTCTCGAGCGGGTGGGTTGGCATGCTTCGCCTCGAGTTCCTAGCGTTGCATACCACTCTCACCCAAGACTATAACTCGTCCATTGTGGCATCCAGCCAGTGATCCCTTTGTATATTTAAACATGTTGCAAACTAACTTGTGTCTTCATGGCAGGGAAGGCTTGGTAAGTATTGTACAGGTGGTTCAGACGGGCAGATAAAAGTCACCGAACGGTGGCAAATTCATTTCAGTAAATTCTATATGCTGCTTACTTGTAAATGAACTAAGGCAAGATAGATAGACCACAAAAAAAATGCATACTTCATATAAACAACGTGTTGATTGGTATAGTTGGGTTAGCTTGCCTTCACCAGTATGTTTTGACATACTGACCCTCGTTGAAACAGGTTCCTCGTACTAAGGAGAACCGAACGAGGAGCCAAAGTTGCTTTCCCGATCCAGTCCAGCTGTAGGCGCATCCTGATCGCGCCATATTTTGAAGTACTTGAAGACAGGAGCTAGAACCCAAGCAAGAATGCAGCTCCGTGGAAAGGCTATCATTCCACCCGGAGGTCTTTATCATTTTGAAGTTTAGTAAAGGGATATAATGTACATGACTGCTATCTTATTTTATGCCAACATTTTGTAAGCCCGTGCGACATTTAGTTGACTCATTCAAGAGTTTGTAATAGATGTTCATTATTAATAAAAGAGAACTTTTCCATCCTGATCGCGCCATATTTTGAAGTACTTGAAGACAGGAGCTAGAACCCAAGCAAGAATGCAGCTCCGTGGAAAGGCTATCATTCCACCCGGAGGTCTTTATCATTTTGAAGTTTAGTAAAGGGATATAATGTACATGACTGCTATCTTATTTTATGCCAACATTTTGTAAGCCCGTGCGACATTTAGTTGACTCATTCAAGAGTTTATAATAGATGTTCATTATTAATAAAAGAGAATTTTTCCATGTTTTAAATCTTTGTTTCAATTTATCTGCGTACTCTGAATATGTGCTCGTTATGCAAAAATACTCTAGCCTTGTGCGGGCGCAACCCCAGGCCCGCACGGCGGTCACGCTCGGGGGACGCCCCAAAGATTCCACGAAATCGGGTCGTGACAGCAGGCGACTACAGTCAGAAGGTTTTGACCGGTCGGATCGGCCCCGGTGCCCCGGAGACCGTCCGCGGAACGAGATCCGAAGATCTCCCTTGTGCACCAAGTTATCCGTGACTATGCAAGTCTCTAATCTTTCGGGCCTCTGGTCAGGTATAGGAACAAGTTCAAGGCATGATTGTTCACAATATATATCGACTCTTCGAGCCATTTAATTTAGTAAGGGACGAATATTGCTCTATGAGCTGTGATTCTTGTATTATTGACATGGTGCAAATCCCCTGGTTCAGGAACTGCCTTGGTGACCTAACGATCCTGAATACTTTCAGGTTCATACTTGCACGAAACGACTATTCGATAGTCTTCTGGAAAACTTAGATGAATGCAAGACAAGGTAGTATTACCGGGGTCGTGGCATAAATTTATGTGACAATCATTGAAATGAAGCAACGAGTACAAGTTATAATGTAAGCATGCATTTATATTTGAAACATAAGTATTTATGTTAGCACGGTCTATGGTGTAGTGCAAGAAGTGAAGCCGTACAGGAATGTATCGAGCAAAATATTCTAGGGGACGGGCGATATAAACAAGTTAAATAGTTCACTACAAATAGTATATGATGATCTACTCGAGGCATAGTGGGGTTTACTTGTACGAAGCAAATGTAGCATGCTAGGGTCCAATCATAAGCCAAATTTTATTTCCATGTTCTAACACAAGAAATACAAGATATGATTATTTCCTTATCTAGGTGTGTTGTATTCTTTATTAGCATGCAAGGGGTGATTCACCTAGCGACTAGCATGTATCATTCATATTTTAAGTGTGCTGGCTAAGCAAAGACAAGTTTATCGTAGCCATCCACCTTAGCGATGATTCACCTTGGTCGAGCGATACTCCGAGCGAGCCTTTGAAAGTCTAAGTCTGAACTCCTAAAGGACCAAGTCTGGAATCCTTTGCCTCAAATGAGTCTTTTCACTGAGCAAAGTGGGCTGGGTCGTTGCACTTGCGCTGTTTGAACCGGTTGTCCGCTTAAACGGAATGGGTCATTATATTATACACCACTCAGAAAAAGTCTCATCCTCGAGACTTTCTGAGCGTAAACTGTTCTATCATATACTATCGAATCTATCTCAAGCATAACAATCAGTACTACTAGATCCGTTTGAACACAATTTCCTACTCGTTCCTTATGTCGTATCGCATGTATATTGGGTCGGTCTTATTGAATGACTCTATCATTCAATCCAAGCTCTTACTTGGTCTCTACTGTGCCTTAGCGTGAAATATATATCGCTTAACGCGGGGTACGGTATGATCCATCTTGAATGATGATCTATGGCCGAGGGAACTTATCAAAATTGTTATACTCGTTAATACGAATCTAACATATTCGCTTGCACTAGCATTCGAGATCAGCATATCGCGAGTCTGGATCGTGCACATATTCAAAGAATCCCTCAAATATATGTATGTCAACCAACTTAGCGATAACAAAGTCTTTGCACTCGAGTTTACCATATCATTCAGTCTTGGATCGTGCACACGTTCAAGGCATCCCTCAAACATATGCATTCAACCAAACTTAGCGATAGTAAATTTGGATAAGCTACTTGCATATATCTTATGGGTTCTCGTCTTATGAATAATGATGATACCTCCAACAGGGTCAATTAAAATCCAAGTAATTTCCATTCCAACTCAAATCAAGCTTTGTACTACCGTTAAGCACAATATATCCGATCAACCGACTAGCGTCCATGTCCATTGTGTCAAACATAGCAAACACTTATTGTTCCAAGTCTAACTCTAAGTCTTGTTGTCCTAGTTCTATGGTTTGCTCAAGCAATGTTCTAAAGTCAGTTACACAAGTTCTTTCACACGGAATAGGGTCATCTGCCTAATTATTAGGTCAGCTCACAAGGTCATAGGTGCAATTTCAAATATACGATTCATCATACAAATTTATCGTACGATGCTCACTCCAATTCCTAAGGTCAAACCATTATTTATTTGCACGGAATATTCTATCCAAGCACGTTTTATTCATATTTTTAAACATCGAGCACATATTATCCTACTCACATTAACACGTTCGTTTGTACAGTATTTGAATCCGTTCAATCAAATCCATGGTATATCCAAGTCGTATGACAATCATAGCAATTCGCATAGTTATCTCCTTCAAACTTGTTTGGTAGGATATACTTTTCCATTAAGTCTAGACCACCAAGCCATGATTTAATTCTAAATCTTTGATCTCAATCATAACTCTAAGTCGTCCAACCAGATTTATGTATCCGTTCACGAAACCATCAAGCGTGTCTTACTCCAAATTTTAGACTAACTCATCCTTGAAATACTTCTAATTCACTTATATTCCCAAATTTATTTTATCGTGTCAAACCACAAGTAAAGACGATCCATCAGTTGTCACGCTCTGGTCTCCCGCAAGTTCGATTATCCTCGCTGGATGTAAGATCACCACGCCAACGCTTCCGCTGGATAATCGTCATAATTCGGACGTGACGCATGTACGAGCATAGAGTTACGCTCGCACAAGACAAGAACGTTTAACGTTATAGTTATCATTGAAATGATCGAGACACCTTATCATTTTACTTTGCTCCATCCAAGTTATATATGTTTATCCACCAAGTCATGTTCGTTCATGCCGTGATTATAATTCGTCTAGCAAATTGTCCAACTTCAATGTTACTGTTTAATAAATCCATAGTCTACTTCTGACATTCCTCAAACAACTAAGTTCAAATATTCAAGCCAAAGACCATCCACTTTTGATACATTCCATTCATTGAGTTCGTTTAGAATAATCACCGAGCGTGTTCCCACGAGTTCGATCATCCCCGTCGGACGTAAAATTACCACGTCGGCGCTCCCACAGGATAATCGTTCTCGCTGGGACTGATTTTAAAGGTTATCTTTTTGAACTATATTCAAGATCGTTCTTCCAAACTCCAAATCAAATCCATTATCGCTTATCTCTTTTATCGAACCACAATATTCCTTTCTCAGGCTAACTTTTATTCGAATGATATCCTACTCAGGTTTTAATCCGTTTGATTCATTTTAAAATTGCTCACACGATCCTTCAAGTTCTCTAGACCAAGATATCGATTTTATTACCATGAATCCCTATTTGATATAAGCCTTATCACTTGTTTTATATATTCTCAAATCGTTCGAACCGACTATCGCACGAGACCTATGAATTCGTTTGAATATTTTTCAAAATGATCCATACACCACTTAAGAATTGAGTCATCCAATTAAATTTTTAATCGTGTTCGTATCGCTCACTAGTATATTCACCAAGTCGTTCCTTAAAATTTCTGTACGATACCTAAGCATCGTCTGATAAATCTTAGTCTCGTATATATCATTGTTAATAGTCATCCAAGTAAACCATATCTGATTTTTATCTGTCGACACAAAATTTCGTCCGAGCTATTTCTCAAAATTCAAGCACGAATCTCTATATTCACATTAGCGATAAACTGATAATATTTCTATCATTTACCATTCTAAGTCTGACTTGTTCTTATCTGAATGGTATCCCAATCTCGCTTGCAACAAGCTTGCACCAAAAGGGTCTTTGTCATGCCCCAGTCCCAAAATACCGTGGGACCGGACGCGTGGCAATGGCCAGCAGTACGCACCGATGGACAAACCCAATTTAATGGATCCATCAGGGCATACTTAAGTTGTAAACAAATTCTACGACAATCATGGCACAACTATCTCATCCACACAAGATATAAAATATGATCCACAGAATAAATAAGGAATGTAAATCATCAGCTAGTCTCAACAAAGTGCTTCAGGGAACAACCCGATAAATATCTAATACAATGGTTCAACAGACCAGAATATAAATGACTGAAATAAATAAATAACTACTGAGCATGAAACATGGATGCTCAGGAAAAGTCTTCGGCTAACACCTCATCCTCGGATGGCGGTACAACTCCTGGATCAGCTCCTGCTGCGGTCCCGTATACCTCAGGATAGATCTCGTCCTCAAATCCTGGGGACATAATCCGGATCCAGGTCTTCAGGGGACATAACAAGGTACAAGAAAGCTCATGCCAAAATAAATGCAGTACAGAAAATAAATGGAATAAATAGGGTAAGTAAGTAACCATCTAAGTGAAATGCAAGTGAGAGCAGCACGAGTACTCAGGCTGAGCCACTACAAGCTCTGTGTCGGGGAGCCGGTAGCGGTGATAACACGTAATGTGCCTAGCTCTGCTACGAGAGTCTACGGCCTCACAATAGTAGTAGATATATATAGAAAATAGCCTGTAGCCTGTGTGTCTCTCCCCACCCAATGTAACCACGCATATCATGACCATAACGTTTCATGTCCATGTCAAGCGGGATCATAGCTAATGCAACAAGTCATAAGTATCTATGAATATAGTATCTCTGTCAAGTCCTGTATCCTATACAGAATCACCACGAATATCTCGGAAGATCCTGTCTCATGAATGGTGTCAAGTGTCCTGGGTCGTATGGTACTTGATAAGACAAGTACGAAAATATAAAGTGTCACGAATGTCCATCTCTAGATGACAGTACCCAACACTGCGTACAGTGTTGGCACCCGACTAATAATCGGATGCTAAGTACGTCACACGGTCCTAGGTTGAGCATGCACAGCAATATAATGAAGCAAGGAAAAATATGTAACAATATTGCAGAGTTTGGCAAGGTACACTTGCCTGGGGTTTGAATATCAACAGTCATCCTGGTATCAGTGAATCATGTGGGCACTCCTCCAAAAGCTGTAATAAATATCACCAACCATCTCAGAAGATGTCAAACTGCTAGAAACGCCTGTCCTTAAGTCCAATTTGGACACAAGGGCAAAAATAATATTTCTGGGCCGAAGCGGGGTCCACATGTGGGCCACTTTGCACCGAAAATCGTGTCAGGGTCAAAGGTCTCCAAATACCTCAAACTCAGTGTCTATAAGTCAGGAATGATGATACAAACCCAATGAAACTTCCAAAATTGGATTCCGATGAGTCGATCACAAAATCGTCCGTCAAGTGGAGCCTATGGGGCCCACGATACGCGATTTGGTCAACGTTCTCAGAATTGGACCAAACTTGGGTCACAGGACCAGCGTATTGCTACGAGTCCGATGGCGCAAGTTTTGTCTCGATCCAACGTGTGTACATAAAGTTACGGTATGTTCCAGAATGGACAAATACGGGGCGTTGTCGGCAGATACGCGTTGATTTCGGTGTGCACGCACATCCGAATCGACTTTTGCGAAATCCCACATGACCGTATCAACGTCGCACACGTTTCGGTAAAGACCGTGTGCGACCAAGTCGTCCCGTTTGGCGGGGTGCACTGAGTTCCGGGGTGAAACATGGCATTATTTTTTCTGTTTTTGGATCGCGGTGTGCGATCACCACAGGACGCGATGCACCGAACGAGTTGTACGGGCACCGAGAGGGTTATATAGTCTACGCGTAGCAACTGACAGAAACTAAAATGGAGTTACGAGGTGAGAGAAAACGGTACCTGAACAGGGCTCCGTGAACGCTGAATTCCACGTGTCCGAGGGTACTGTTCGTTGTGTCCGACTCGAACTGTGTCCTGGCGGAGTCGCTGTGGTCGGTGGAGGTCGACGTCGGACGGCCTGGCGGCGGGTCGAGAGTTGAGGAGAGTCGGGGTCGTGCTGGACTCGGCGGCAGGGGGTTGGTGGGGTCTCGAGGCTGTGGGGGATCGAGCGACGGTGAATCGAGGCTGGGTCGACGACGGCGTGTCGCTGGGGCGATGGCGGAGTCATCGTGAGGTAGAGGGCTGCGAGCACGACGGCTAGGGAAGCCGGGTGGAGTCGTCGGTTGGGGAGAACGGGGTGGCGTTAGGGTTCAGATCAGGCTGCGGCGGCCTGGGGAGGGTCGGTTCGGCGGGGATCGAGGGCAGCGGGGTCGTCGGACTCGCTCGGGGAGGGTCGACTCGGTGGACGGAGCGGGGAAGCGCTGGGAGGAAGGAGGAGGAGTAGGTGGAGCCGTGGGGTTGATCGACGGCGAGGGTGGTGATGGGGGAGTCGGGTGGATCGACCCTGGAGAGCGGGGAGTCGATCTTAGGGTCGGCGACGTCGAACTCGAGGGTTGCGGCTTGGCACGCACGCCGAGGAAGGGAAGCTTTATACTGCTATAGTAACTCAGGCGGGTAGGGTTTCCCAATGGGTTTCGGGTCAGGTTTGGCTCAGATCCGACCCGACCCAATAGGCTGGTTTGGTTCAGCCGGATTGGTTTAGTTCGGTTTAATCAGGGTTGGTTTGGTTTAATCATCCAATCGTTTTTAAGGCTTTAAACGCGTCTCCGGAGTCCAATAAATTCACCGAAAAATATCACATGTCCGGTTTCCATTTTACACCATAAAATATTATTTCTATAATATTTTAACATCAATTAACAGCATTTAAAAATCTTTAACTCACAATTACCTTGCTTCTTCGTCCAGAAAATATCGAAAATTTTTGGAGGAAAATATATTAAAATTATTCTCAAAATCAGGGTGTTTACAGTCTTAGCGAATGATACTCAACACAACTTAGCTGAAAGGCTGTGTGCATAGCTAACCGTCCGAACGATATTCTATTTCGCATACTAACCAGCTGGGAAATCATGTATAGGTATTCGAGTTCGCACATAACTTGCAAATTATAGCACGAGTCTATTCTCACAAAGTCTAACACAGGTCGACACAAAGGCCTTCGTATGACAATTTCGTACAAGCAATTATATCATTCACATGCAACTTTTTAAAATTATTAGACTCATTGTATGGAACATCCCATCGGGTCAACGAGAGAGTGTATGCACATAAGCCAAGAACGCACTTTCGAAACTAAGAAAATCGATACAAAGTCCAAAAGCGTAAAGCCATGCTCCAAAACCAATATGTCATGCCCCGATCTCCTGCAGGTAATCGGCCATCCCCGCTAGGCACGAATCACCGCGCCAGCGCTCCCACAGGACGATCTTTTCCATCTGGACGTTATGCCACACCAACACAAGCTGCGCCATGCAAGGCCATGATCCGAACAGGCGATAAAATGACTAAGCCACAGATTCGCACAGATAGTCCGAATGCAGCAAAATAAAAAATGAACATGCGATTGGTAACAAGTTCACAGAGTCGTCAATGGCAGAAGCATTGAATAACACAAGTATAGAAGTAAAATAAGCTCTTTATTGATATTGAACAAGTATTATAAGCGGTGCTAGACCGAGATTATAAGTCGCTCAAGTCCTCTCTCTTGAAACAGTAAAATCATGCCAAGCGGCAATATTTGTGGAATGATACATAGACGATGTTCCAACATTATGTCTTGTATATGTGATTCAGTTACGGACACAACGCTCCAAGGCTCCAGAGTGAACTCCATGTCTTATCACGCACGAAGGGGGTTTCCACACCTAAGGAGGTTCTCCCGTATCCTGTAAGAAATATGGTGGATTATCAGTACATGAATGCACTGGTAGAGAGGCTTCTCGCCCGCTCGACAAATCCAAACACGTTATATAGGTTCCATGTACTATCTATTAAGTTATCTTTCTAGTCTTGCCTTATGATCAGTTTTATGGCATAATAAAAATCCTAACTCGTGTGGCAGTGCGTCATGCGATATAAAGGGAATATGACGAGACTTACCAACTTACCATTCTTCCTTCCCTATCTAAGGCAACCAAGTTAAATCAAGCACGGGTATATATAACAAAATCCAAGAAAAATGCATAAGTAAACCCGAGTGTCATAAGCGAGGTTCTATTTCAGGTGCACGAGTTATACGGGTTACTCAGATATATTGTAATGGATTGCTCAGGTTGTTCAATTTTTGTATAGATCTCTTATACTCATAATCGTTCAGGTGTTTCATATTTTTTGGATGCGATGCAATAAGTCGCACATGCATTGCTGCTAAGCGAGGATGACTTATCTATATGAACGAGAGGTCACTGGTACGATGCCATATAGGACGGTGTAGTCTAAGGGTAGAATGGTGTGCAAGCAGGAACAAGGGATATTGCACACATCCCACCCGACGCAGGCAACTACAGTCAGTAGCTTCCGACCGGTCGGATTGCCCCCGGTGCCCCGGAGACCGTCCGCAGAACGAGATCCGAAGATCTCCCTTATGCACCAAGTTGTCCATGACCATGCAAGTCTCTAATATTTCGGGCCTCTGGTCATGTACATGAACAAGTTCAAGTCAGGATTGTTCACAATATATATCGACTCCCAGAGCCATTTAATTCAGTATGGGATGAGTATTGCTCCATGAGCTATGATTCTTGGATTATTGACATGGTACCAATTTTTTGGTTCGGGAACTGCCTTGGCGATCTAACGGTCCCAAATATTTTTATGTTCATACTTACACGGAACGACTATTCAATAGTCTTCCGAAAAACTTAGATGAATGCAAGACAAGATAGTGTTACCGGGGTCGTGGCATAAATTTATGTGACAAGCGTTAAAATGAGGCAACGAGTACAAGTTATAATGTAAGCAGACAAGCATGCATTTATATTTAAAACATAAGCATTTATGTTAGCATGATCTATGGTATAGTGCGAGGAGTGAAGCTGTACCGGGATATATTGAGCGACATAATCTAGGGGACGAGAAGTGTAAACAAGTAAAATATGCACTACGAATAGTATATGATGATCTACTCGAGGCATAGTGGGATTTACTTGGACGAAGCAAAGGTAGCATGCGAGGGTCCAATCATAAGCCAAATTTTATTTTCATGTTCTAATACAACCAATACAAGATGGAATTATTACATTAGCTAGGTACGTTATATTCTTTATTAGCATGCAAGAGTGATTCACCCAGCGACTAGCATGTATCGTTCATATTTTAAGTGTACTGGCTAAGCAAAGGCAAGTTGATCGTAGCCATCTACCTCAGTGATGATTTGCCTCCATTGAGTGATACTCCGAGCAAGCCTTTGAAAGTCTAAGTCTGAACTCCTGAAGGGCTAAGTCTGGAATCCTTTGCCTCAAACGATTCTTCTCGTTGAGCAAAGCGGGTCGGGTCGTGTAAACCCCCTCACCCAAAATTAGGCCTACTTGGCTTAGATAGAGAAACTAGGGCTACTTGAATCCAAATTAGAAATAAAACATGACATTTTATTTAATTATACAATATCTATATCACATAGTGCACCTTACCGTTGTTTCGATAATTGGAGCACTACACTAGCCATTGCCTTCCTACAAATTTTATATCCTTGCCCTAGACGTGCCAGCCATCTATTCTGGCCTTTGTGTAACTTATAATTAAGCTCTCTTCTGCTACAATTTAGTCGCACAATAATCGTCGCGGACATTATTATTTAATTCTAAATAATCCCAACTTTGTATCCTTGTGCGTTCCAATCAAAATTTGAGACACAATCTTGACCCGTTTCGTGCAACCCAAATTATGATAATATTTTACTCTGAGTCTTCTATGTCAATGACACTTTTGTCCCACCTAATTTTAATCCCTTGTACTTCTAATTAATTTTAGAACACCTATTACATCTATTTTAATTAAATAAACCATAAACCTAACTTTGTACAATTTTTCAATTGTTGGGCACTTTTATGGAAAAGTGTATTAAGGTGTCCACTCCGTTGGACACGACACGTAAATAGAACTATTTCTCCTTCATGTATATTTTTCCATAATTTTTGGGAGTGTGTAATTCAACATCACCCTCCTTAAACCATAGCCCTCCAAACTTTGAACCCAATGGAATCCTAGCCTTTCATTTTAAATCCATTTGAATCCTAGCCCTTGAAATATCTCCATGTCAAGCCCTTTTCCAAAGGATTTGACCAAGCCCTAATTCTAGGTCAACCCAATACACTATGTGTATAAATATCCTCTTCTTTACTTTTTTTTTATTTATTATTCTATAAACCATATAGCTAGCAGCCGACTCCTCCATCCCTTCCCTCAACCCGAGTCCGGCCATCCTTCCTCTGTAACTCGTCGGAGTCCCTTCACCTACTGCCGGAGACTCCTCCACGCGACCAACCCGCTGCCCTCGACTGCCGGACGAACCCCCTCGCTGAACCCGCTGAACCCGCTGCCATCCCCGCCTCCACACGACGACCAACCCGCCGGCCTGCACGACCGCCTGCCGACCTCCTCGTCACAGCCGGACCCGCCTGTATTGAACGTCCGACCACCTCGCCGGTGACATCCATCATCCTGACCTCCTCCTCTCCTTCCGGTCATCTTTCTCGACCAGAGCTCCTCGCCGACCGCCATTAACACCACCACCTCAACTACCTGTCATCCTCACGCCTGAACCACCGCTCACCTCTCCTCCCCCTCGCCGTCCTCCTCCTCTTCCCCACGCCTCAACTCAACACAGCCACCCCGACTGTCTAGTCCATCCACCGAGCACTCCTTCCCGTGCACTTTCCTCCTTCCTCCGGTGATCTCCCTGACCGCCAGCACGACCACCACAGTCCCTCGAGTCCTCCACCATGATAGCACGACTCCGTCCACAACCACCAGACTTTTCCTCCTCTTCCCCTCCGGCAGTCTCGTCGCCACAACCTCGTCGAGCCCTCATACTCCTCTCTCCTCCTTCCTCAGGTGATCGCCTGAACCACCGCCACCACCTGGCCATTATATCCCGACCCCTCTGCCTCCTCCCTGTTCATCATCATCACCTCCATCATAACCCTCATCATCGTCACCATCGTCATCGTCGTCATTGTCGATCCCGTGCATGCCCGCCAAGATTCATACATGTCCCCCTCCTTCGTGATTTCATATGTGTATGTGTGAAATGTTAGGATTTAACGTATTCATCAGATGTTGATCTCTTGAGACCCGTGTCGGTGAACCCAGTGACTTGCATACGCATACGTACGCGTACGCGCGCATTATTCAATTTGGTATATCTATTTATATATTTATTATGTATATATTTTAGTATACATATGTATATTTAGTTATGTTTAGTATGTATGTATTGGCATGTATTTATATAGTATATGAATTCAATTAGTGTACATATATATATTATATATGTAATTAATTGGTATGCATATACATATATTATAAGTATTAATGTTATATGCTAGATAATAATATGTATAATTATATATGTACTAGGTGACCCGAGTGTAATTACGGATATCCTATAGTTACATTGACCTGTGACCATATAATATATTAGCAGACTTCCATATGTACACTCACGTACTGGCAAGACCCGTATTATTTCTGACTGTCTGATCTTGCACAACAATTGCAGACGTAACACCTGTGCAACTAGACGCACACTTGACCCTAGTTGACCAATATTACCCCTAGAGTACCCCTGAGTTCAGTGTAATTATGGTTATGTATGTGCTAGTGTTATGGCTGATGTTGTGTTGTATTATATTATATGTATATAGGACCTATTTGATCGTTCTGCGCGACTTTAGGAGCAGGTTATTGGTACTACGCAGCTTTCTTGCCAGGCAAGTATACCTTGCCTTGTTATACTGTTTAAATTTTGTATTATTAGTTACATATTTATTATTTTAATAATTATATAACTGTGAACGTCTGAAAAAGACTCGGGTGCAGTCAACGAAGGCGTTGACGTTAGGACTTGTGTCTGACCTAGTGTCTAGTGGACCCACCTAAAGTTGTAGAGTTATCGGTATGACTCTCCAGGCCTTGACACGTATCATTGTACGTCACAGAGTGAGTTTATGTAGGGATGCATGCCTCATACTCGACTGGCCATCGGTGTGAGCAACACGTGTGACGGTATTTAGCTTAGATGTTTATTTCTATAGAGACTTGCATTATAGTACGAGATGTCCATGTCGTGTTCGCGACTTGTACATTTGCATTGGGCGGGGAGGACGACTAGTAGGCGTATGGGACACCCACTTCCTTTATTCAGATTCCACGTTCGACGGAATGATATGGACGTTATACTATTCAGATGCCACGCTCTTCGGAGCTGGACGTTATTATATTGCAGAGCGCCCTTGTTATGGGGGCATATGTGGCATATACTATCCAGCCATCACGATTGGTGAATTATGTCAGCATATATCTAGCCTACACTTTTCCATATGCACTATGTTATTCTCAAATTGCATTCACTTAGATGGTTAGCACACCCCTTTATTTATTCAGTATTTACTTTATGGCATGCTTCTATGTATCTTGGTATGTCCCTCTGAGGACCTGGTCCCTTTCCAGGTATAGATGTTCATGAGTATTCGCAGGAACGCAGATCCAGACTTGCTACGTATATTTCGAGGAGGTCTTCTCTTCGAGCCTCGTGATACTTAAATGATGTACTTATATTGTGGTTATTTTTATATTCTAGTTGGTAGTAAATTTGTTTCCATCCGACTATCATCTTTAGATACTTTATATTGAGATCTAGTTTCATAGATATTGGTTATTCATTTCTATTTGATTCTGTGGATGAGATTTAGATTATACCCTGTGATTTGTGATAGTTTTTAACTTGTGAATTATTGTTCATAATACAGCGTACGCATGTGTTATGGTTTTCATATATTGGAGTTGCCATATACATACGGCTGGCATACTTACGTGTCCTAGTCCTACGTATTTTGGGACTGGGAAGTGACAGGTCGTTGTACTTGTGCCATTTGAATCGGCTGTTCGCTTAAACGGAACGGGTTATTACACTACAGAGGATGTATATATCTGTAAATATAGCAGAACACATGATATGGCATAGAATGGAATGAAAGATGGATGATGAAAAATTATCTCATCCTTCCGATGGAGAGGCATGTAAGCATTTTGATTGGTGTCATCCTGAATTTGCTACGAAGCCCAGGAATGTTCGGTTAGGTTTATGTTCCGATAGATTCACTCCTTTCGGACTGTCGGAATCTCAGTACTCTTATTGGCCGGTAATTTTGACTCCTTACAATCTACTACAGTAAATATGCATGAAGACTCCTTATATATTTTTGACACTTATCATACCCGGTCCAAAAAATCCAACGAAGAACATGGATATCTACTTGCAGTCATTGGTGGATGAGTTGAAACAATTATAGCAGTTCAACGTTCAGACATATAATATATCGAAGGAGTAGAACTTTTCGATAAGAGCGTCACTCATCTAGGACGAGAACGTGCACGACGATAGGTTTATAGAGGATTTTCTTTCCAGCATCCTCTAGCTACTCCGGATGCAGGTCGCACATGACCATCAGAGGACGAGTTCATAGATGTCGAGGATGGTTTATCCCCGCCATATACTCGTTCATCGGTAGTGGGAGCTACTCCATCTCCCGGTGTCACACCCGATTCCATATTTGGTATTTCTTGAATTTCTAGAATTTAATTTTTCTGATAATGTATTCTTGCCGTATTTTTTATATTGGTTCATATTATTTTATTTATTTATTTATTTCTTGAAAGAGACTACCCACGAGCAGTAGAATATTCATTGGCATTGTCATAGATCCGGTTTGTGACCCGCATATAGAATGTACACTTGGTTCGGTTTATTTGACTGAATTCGTGACTAAACCATTTTTTCTCCCCTCTTGGTATATATATGAGCTTTTCTCTCTCTTCTCTTTTTCTTCTTCTTCTTCTTCTTCTTCTTCTTCTTCTTCTTCTTTATTTTAATTATATTTCTCCCTTGCTCCCTTCTCCCTCACCCCCGTGCACCTCTCCTAGCTGAACCCTGGCACTGGACCTAGCTAGGAAGAGGTCATTGGACTCTTAGGCAAGTACATCTTGCTCCATGATAAACCTTAATTTTTGGAATTTTCATATATATATGTTATTTTAAAAAGAAATTTGATGAAAAATATTTTTTTTGTGTTCTCCATCATTTTTAGTTCTTGGAGTTTTTGATTTTGGTGGATAGATTTTAGTATATCTGAATTTTAAGTTAGGGTTTTACATGTGTTCCATGAGTTTTCTTTGGTTTTGAAATATTAAAATCTATTATTTTCGAAAATAGTTATTTTTTATGATAGAGCATTTTATTTCGTGCAATTTAGCTTTTGTTTCACTTGATTTTTAGTTAAAATAAAGATTTTATGAAGAAAATAAAATTTTGGTTTTTGGAGCTTTAAACCATGGCTAGACCTGCTGTTGGAGAAGACGAAGTCTTCATGCGGCCAGCGACCTATGCGGCAGGGAGCGTTATGCGGCCCGAGAGGGTTATGCGGCCTGAACTCCTTGTCGTATACTGACATCATGCGTCCATCTTGTTGGGTGCATGACAGTTCATTACACAAAGTATTCTGGAGCTAATCCTTGAACTACTTGTGTTTTCACTCGCTGAACGAATAAAAAATTGGCTAAGTCCAAGAGGGACATCTATGCGGTAATCTGAGCATGCGACAAGCAGACTTATATGACATTGGCACTATGCACCTCTTCTCTTTTGTCGCATAACTCTGCTTCACCCTTGCACATCTTTTTATGGTTTTGGCTTTTTTTTCTGACACACTTTATGGCATGTCACATCAATCACTTTATGTTACTTTACTGACACTTCATTTGTTGACCCATCACTCAGCACTTGCCCCAAAGAGTAGACTTTTACCCTGAGCATGCGGGTAGTGGGTGCATGCGGCAAGTGAGTCCTTGCGGCCAGTGAGCGTATGCGGCCAGACCGGTAGTGAGTGCATGCGGCAGTGAGTGCAAGCGGCCAGTGAGTCCATACGGCCAGTGGGAGCATGCGGCTAAAAATTCTTATATGTATTTTGTGTTCCTTTTAATTATGTTCATTTAATATTTTCTCTTAGTGATTATTGTGGTGTGCTTTCTTATGTCGATACAAGTTTACGTTACCAGACCAGTTTACGTACAAGTTCATAAATTCTCACGACATCGTAAAAATGTTTGTGTATGGAAATCTATTTATTACATGTGGAATTGGGCAATCGAGTGTGAGTATTGTCCAATGTATCGCGTGTCGCGAATACGATAACTCATAAAAAGCTTGTACTCGTGACTCGTCATTCTAGGGAGTTCTCAAGTGTCCACGACTCGAAGATTTGAAATAATTTTGTAATGACTAAACAAGATAAGAATTAGCTAGATCATTGGGAGGGAAGAATATTGTGCTACCGGATACCTCGATCTCTAAGGGCCCCATGCAACATGGAACAACCCTGTTAGGCAAGAGCTCCATGACTGACCAAGTTTACGCGTGCTATGGCACTACGAGACAAGTTTATATACAAGTTTATGTTTATAAAGCAAGTTTATGACCATAAGTTTATGCTTATAAGTTTAATTTCAGTTTGTGGCAAGTAACAAGTTATGTTGTTGAATGTTGAATGTGCAGTTAAGTTTTACTCGACAAGCATACCCTTGGCCATCCGGGTTGACTGCAGTACCGGTGGTAGCAATATTCTTAAAACATGCATTTAGAAATTAAGGCCTGTGACAACCCTAGCTAGTAAATCGTAGCAAGTCGTAGAGATGTTTGGCCGTGCAATGAATGGTGTTACTTTTATTTATATATTTCTCTTCTAGTTTCTTTTCTTTTGGTACATTGTTAGGGTGCTAAGTTCTGCTCGGGTGAAGGTCTGTAACCCCGGTCCTTGTTTGGTTTAAGGGTTGTGGACCCGAGCCAGAGTAGTTCCTATGCTCTCTTGCCACTCGTCGTCTTACTTTCCTTTTTAAGCATTTTGTTATTAGTTCTTACAGTTATATTTTGAGACTAGTACATTGGTACCGTACAAGTCTCAATCTGCATTTCTTTTTTATCTTTTTCTACTAATGTTGTGATATGTCTTGTCTATCACCTTGAGCTCCTTTATGGTACTTGTTGGTTGGGGTTCTGACCCCACTGGTTCTGTATTGGCAGATTATCCCGAGGAGAACCCAGATCCACCACACATATAGCAAATGGCACGCACTCGTAGGACTACGGTCGAAGCTCGCGAGTGGATTTTCTTCTTCCAGCCCTCGTCTTAATTACTTTATTTTGTGGTGTTTAATTAGGGACATAGTTAGCTCCTTATATTTTTGAGACTACGGTCAACATGATGTATATATTAGACCATGGCTGGTATATTTGATCATGTATAATTATACTTACTATAATAGTATTTTGTATTCTCTAGCTTCATGATCATATGTGGTATATAATTTGGGACACATTTTTACTTTTATATATGATATACTCCTGTACTTGTTGTTTATGGATTGAGATAATAGGATTTGTCAGCCTTAGGACTGTCGTCATAGCATGCTAGAGTTCACCCATATGTCTTCTTGACAACCTTAACACATTATGACTTACTTCGGTATTCTGCAAGGTGCGGTTAGCCATGTCATTCCTCGTATTTATCCAGTATTCTGGGAGCGGGATGTGACACCCGGGCTTCCCTCTGCTTCTACCCCTACCGCTACTCCTGCGACTACTAGTACACCGGCTACTCCAATAGTTGCTCCTACTGGAACAAATCCATATCCAGGCCTCTTGGTGGAGTACAGAGTATATGTCTGTCATCTAGGATTTGCAGATCCTCCTACTCTAGCAGAGCGACTAGCCAATATCGATCGTCCCGAGCTGTGGGCTGATAGAGCGACGTAAGTACTTATTGTCAATTCACACATTATTTATTTATTTTTATTCTAATTTTATATTGTTTACTTATTTCAGGTTCTTTCCGACCAAGGCTGACACTGATCTGGGGGATGTTATGTTGAAGAATTTCCATGGCCCTTATATCAACTTCAGTGACGTTCCGCTTGATCGACAATTAATTTTGCTGGATATGCTGCGGGTATGTATAAGATTTTTATTTAGAATAATATATAATTTTTTGATTAAAATGCAAAATATATTTTCTAATTTGCAGAAGTAGTACTGGTGGCCGAATCATAGAGATTCTACGATCCGAAAGTGCTACAAGACCATCGCTAGCAAAAGGTTCAGGTATATGATCAATGGTCAGAAGGCGCTGGCGTCACATTCAGGGGATTTTCACAAGGAATGGCTCAAGGAGGAGTTATGGAAGAAGATGAATGAGAATATGGAGGCCCCGGCCTATCAGGCCAAGTGCGAGAAGACGAGAGATTTCCGTGCTAAGGGTGGTCTCCACACGGTTGGATCCATTCCGACTGTCGAGCATTTTCGACGGATTGTCAATATTATAATTTTTTCTAGATCAATTTTTGGTAATTTTTTTTTATTAATTACTTAACTTTTACAATGCGAGGAGGCCTCGGAGTCGGGGAAGACCCGAAGACCGTCGACTTTCCCGCGATCTTCCAGCGGATGCACAAATGGTAGAAGGATGGAAAGCTCGTAGATGAGCGGGTAGCGAAAGCATACGTAAGTTATTTTTATAAATTTTGTCAACGAAATATAGTTACATTCTTTTTATAATTTAAGTATATTTGTTTACCCTAAAAATCTAACATTAACTTTAATATTTTTACCTATGATATCTAAAAACCTTAACTCTAAACCTAACCTACGATATCTAAACTTAACTCTAAACCTAACCTTATTTGTAGTCAATAAAAAGATTAATCCTAACCTACGATATCTAAACATATTTACATAAATAAATATAGGATAAGTATGAGACGTTGGAGGGTGGGGCTGAGAACTGTATGCCGACTGAGAGAATTGATCGGTTGGTATGAGCTGTCAGGAGAGAGTAAGACTGTAGTGTGTACGGAATTGGATCATTGGCATCCCAGCCATTGGTAATTTCCAAAGCTCCTCTGACGGCTCCACCAGCTCCATTAAAGCCCGGTCTCGACGTTTCTTCTGGTGCTATCAGTTTGGAATAGATCATGACGACTCTGTTAGAGGTATAGAGACAGGTTAGACAACTGACAGAGTCTCATGATCCTACAGCTCATGTTCATCCTACAGATCCTTCTCCTCCTCCGGCTCCTCTGGCTCTATCTTCGATTTATTCTACTGTTCCACTTGTCGTTCCTATAATTACCCGTTTTGTTCAAGCGGATAGCCGATTCAAACGACGTTTGTGCAACGATCCGATCCACTTTGCTCAACGGGAAGACTTGCTTGAGGTAAATGATTTCATATTTGGCCCTTCAAGAGTTTAGACTTAGACTTTCAAAGGTTTGCTCAGAGTATCACTCGACAGAGGTGAATCATCGCTAAGGTGGGTGGCTACGATGGACTTGTCTTTGTTTAGCCCGCACACATAAAAATATATGGACGATACATGCTAGTGGCTAGGAGAATCACCCCTTGTATGCTAATAAAGAATACAACGTACCTAGCTAAGGGTATAATCTCATCTTGTATTACTTGTGTTAGAACATGGAAATGAAACTTGGCTTATAGTTGGACCCTCGCATGCTACCTTAGCTTCGTGCAAGTAGATCCCGCTATGCCTAGAGTAGATCATTATATACTCTTCGCTATACACTACTTTTCTTGTTTAAACTTCTTGCCTTATGGATTATGTCGCCCGATATGTCCCGTACGGTTTTACTCCTCGCACTATCCCTTAGACCCGTGCTAATCTAAAGGCTTATGTTCTAAGGTAGAATATACAATATATTTCTTTATGCTTATGTTTCCAACAAATGCATGCTTGCCTGCTTATGTTATAACTTGTACTCGTTTTCCTTGTTTCAATGCTTGTTACATAATTTATGCCATAATTAAGTAACACTATCTATGTCTTGCTTTCATCTAGTTCGCCCTGGCAGACTATCTCATAGTTGTTTCGTGCAAGTATGAACTTGAAGGTGTTCGGGACCGTTAGGTCGCCAAGGCATATACAAACTAGGAGATTGCACCATGTCAAGTTTAACTCTGAACGAGAATCATGTCAAGTAAAGTAAGAATCACAACTCGTGGAGCATACTCGTTCTGAACTAGAATCAAGAATAACATGTTATGTTGTGAATCCCTTGTATCTGAGACCCAAGACTTGCATGGTCACGGATAACTCGTGCACGAGATAATAACATGGATTCCTCGGACGATCATCGGGGCACTGGGATAGTACCGTCCTAGGAGGAATATGGGTATTGCGTGACCAAATCGGTATGATGCTCCTTAGTTTGGGGCGATACAATATATTCAGTGGTCGGGCCCTTGGTAGTGCATCCTACACTTGGATAACCCATCTGACTCCAATATATATATGGTAGTCTCTCCATATTTGGTCGGGATGGTGGGTAATGCCCATGACTCTTGTGCTATATCTTATCTTCGTCCGAGACTATGCATCATCCTTTATGGCTAAACCAGTGACCTCATGTTCATATAGATAAGTCATCCTCGCTTAGCGATAATTCACGTGCAAGTCATTGCATCGCACCTAGTAATCTGAAATACCTGAACGAATATGTAAAATACATATGTACATATTTGAACACCTGAGAAATCTGTTACAACCTATATGAGTATCACTTCTGAGTAATCTGTGTAACTCCTACACCTGAATCAGGAACCTGTTCGTAACACTCATGTTTTCTTATACAATTTTCGTGGATTTCCTTACATATAGTCGTGCTTGGTTTAACTTGGTTTTATCTCTGGACAGAAAAGGATGTATGGTAAGTTGGTAAGTCTTGCCGTGTTACTCTTATAGCACACAATTCACTGCCACACGAGTTAGGATTTATATTATGCCATAAAATTGATCCTAAGGCAAGAATAGAAAGACAACTTAATAGACGGTCCACGGAACCTATACAACGTGTTTGGATTTGTCGAGCGAGCGAGAAGCCTCCCCACCAGTGCATTCATGTACTAATAACCCACCAGATTGCTTGTAGGGTACGTGAGAACCTCGTTCGGTGCGGAAACCCCTTTGTGTGCGCTAAGGCACGGAGTTCGCTCTGGAGCCTTGGAACGTTGCGTCCGGAGCTGAAGTTCATATACAAGACATAATGTTGGAACATCGCCTATGCATCATTCCACAATTATAGCCACTTGGCACATTTTTATCGTTTCAAGTGAGAGGAATTGAGCGACTTGTAATCTTGCCTAGCGCTGCCTGTAATACTTATAAAATATCAATAAAGTGTTTATTTTACTTCTATACTTATGTTATTCTTTGCTTCTGCTATTGACAACTCTGTGAACTTGTTACCAATCGTCTATTTGTTTCTTATTCCGCTGCATTCAGAATATCTGTGCGACTCTGTGGCTTAGATATTTTATCGCCTGTTAGATTATGGCCTTGCACGGGCGCAGCTTGTGCTCGTGCGACATCACGTTCAGATGGGAACGATCGTCCTGCGGGAGCGCCGGTGCGGTGATTCACGCCCAGCGGGGATGGCCGATTCCTGCGAGAGATCAGAATGTGACATATTGGTATCAGAGCATCGGCTTTACATCTATGGACTTCGTATCAATTTTCTTAGTTTTGAAAGCTCATTCGTGGGTTATGTACAAAACGCTCTCTCTCGTTGACCGTTGGGATATTCTATACAATGAGTCTAAATAATTTCAAAACTGCATGTGAATGATATGATTGCTTGCAATGGGATAGTTATAAAAAGACCCTTGTTTCGACCTGTGTTAGACTTTATGGGATAGACTCGTGCTAGAATTTGCAAGTTATGTGCAAACTCAATGTAAACCCCGACTGGGGCGTGACACTCAAATACCTATACATTATTACCAAGTTGGTTAGTGTACAAGATAGAATATTGTTCAGATGGTTAGCTATGCACACAGTCTTTCGGCTAAGTTGTGTTGAGTATCGCATGCCAAGACCCTTTGGTACGAGCAAGTTTGCGAGCGAGATTGGGATATCGTTCAGATAAAAATAAGTCAGACTTAGAATGGTAACCGATAGAAATATTATCAGATTATCACTAAGACGAATATAGAGAATCGTACTTGGATTTTGAAGAAATGCTCGAACGGTATTTTGTGTCGGCAGATACAAATCAAATATGGTTTACTTGGATGATTATCAATAGGGTATATACGCGACTAAGATTTATTGAGGTGATGCTTAGGTATCGTATTGGAATTCTAAGAAATTACTTAGTGAATATGCTAGCGAGTGATGCAAACACGATCGATGATTTAATTGGATGGCTTGATTCCTGAGTGGTGTATAGATTATTTTGGAATGTTCAAGCGAATTCAGAGCTCTCATACGATAGTTGGTTTTAACGATTATGAAGGTGTTGAACAAGTGATAAGGCTTATATCGAACATGGACTCGAGGTAATAGAAATTAATATCTTGATCATGAAAACTTAGTGAAAACTTGGTGGATCGTACGTACGATTGTGAATTGAATCAAAATGGATTAAACTTGAGTATGGATATTGTGGTTTCGAATTAATAGACTTGACATGGTATCGATAATAGAAAGATAGCATAGATTAATACAAGTAAAAGAATATTGTGGTTCAATGAAAGAGGTAAGCAATAACGGATTCGATCTGGAGTTTTGAAGAACGATATTGAATCTAGTTCAAAAGATAACCCTTGACAATCTGGCCCGACTGAGAACGATTATCCTGCGGGAGCATTGGTGTGGTGATTTTACGTCTGACGGGGATAATCGAACTCACGGGAATATATTTAATGATTATTCAAACGAACTCGACGAATGGAACGTAACGAAAGTGGGTAGATTTGGCTTGAGGACTTGAACTTAGTTATTTGGGGAATACGAAAAGTAGACTACGGATTAATCGAACGGTAACACTGAAGTTGGACAATTTTGCTAGATAAATTATGATTACGGCATAAACTGACATGACTTGAAGGATTATATATATCTTGGATGGAGCGAAGTGAAATGATAAGGTATCTCGACCATTTTGATTATAACCATAACGTTCGACGTTCTTGTCTTGTGTGAGCATAACTCCATGCTCGTACATGCGTCACGTCCGAATTAGAACGATTATCCAGCGGAAGCGTTGTCGTGGTGATCTCACGTCCAGCGAGGATGATCGAACTTGCGGGAGACCTGAATGTGACAATTGAATGATCGTCTTGACTTGTGGTTCAACACGATTAGACGAATTTGGGAATACAAGTGAATCGAAAGTATTTCCTGGATGAGTTAGCCTAGAACTTGGAGTAAGACACACTGATGGTTTCGTAAACGGATATATAAATCTTGTTGGACGACTTGGAGTTATGATTAAGATCAAAGATTTAGAATTGAATCATGCTTGGTGGTCTAGACTTAGATTGGATATATGGATTCTATCAAACATGTTTGAGAATATAGACTATACGAATTGCTAGGCTTGACATACGACATGGATATATTATGGATTTGACTGAATGGACTTGGACCTTGTGCAATGAATGTGTTAATGTGAGTAGGATAATTTGTGCATGATGTTTAAAAATCTGAGTGAAATAAGCTTGGGTAGAATATTATGTACAAATGAACAATGGTTTAACCTTAGGAATTGGAACGATCGTCGTGCGACAAATTTGTACGATGAGTCATGAATATGAACTGTACCTATGCCCTTGTGAGCTGACATAGTAATTAGGCAGACGACCCCGTGCCAAGTGAAAGAACTTGTATGACCGACTTTAGAGTATTGCTTGAGCAAGCCATAAAATTGGGGCATCAAGACTTAGAGTTAGACTTGGAACGGTAAGTGTGTGCTATGTTTGACACGAATGGAATGGACGATAAGACATGGACGATAATCGGTAGATCGAATAGATCGTGCTTGACAGTAGTGCGATGCTTCGTTCGCGTGGGATTGAAAATGACTTGGATTTTAATTGATCATGTTGGAGGTATCATCGTGATTTGTAAGACGAGAACTCTTGAGAATTTCGCAAGTAGCTTGTCCGATTTTGTAATCGCTAAGTTTGGTTGAACGCATATGTTTGAGGGATGCCTTGAACGTGTGCACGATCCAAGACTCAGTGAGATGTTGAACTCGAGTGCAAAGACTTCATTATCGCTAAGTTGGTTGACATGCATAAGTTTGAGGGATGCTTTGAATATGTGCATGATCTAGACTCGCGATATGCATATCTCGAATGCTAGTGCAAGTGAATATGTTAAATTCGCATGGATGAGTATAACGATTTGGATAAGTTTGCCCCAGCCTTAGATCGTCATTCAAGATGGATTATAACGTATCCCACGTTAAGCGATATATGTTCCGCGCTATAGCATAGTAGAGACCGAGTCAGAGCTTGGATTCAATGATAGAGTCATTCAATCAGACAAACCCAACATACACGCGACACTGATTATTTTGCTTGAAATAGATAAATAATATACGATAGAATGGTTTACGCTCAGGAAGTCTCGAAGACGAGACTTTTTTTGAGTGGTGTATAGTGTAATGACTCATTCCGTTCAAGCGGATAGCCAATTCAAATGGCGCTTGTGCAATGACCTGACCCGCTTTGAACAGCAAGAAGACTTGCTTGAGGCAAAGAATTTTAGATTTGTCCCTTCAAGAGTTCAGACTTAGACTTTCAAAGACTCGCTCGGAGTATCGCTCGACTGAGGCGAATCATCACTAAGGTGGGTGGCTACGATGAACTTGTCTTTGCTTAGCCTGCACACATAAGAATATATGGACGTTGTATGCTAGTCGCTAAGTGAATCATCCCTTGCATGCTAATAAATATTACAACGCACCTAGCTAAGGAAATAATCTTATCTTGTATTGCTTGTGTTAGAACATGGAAATAAAACTTACTTATAGTTGGACCCTCGCAAGCTACCTTAGCTTTGTGCAAGTAGACCCTGCTATGCCTCGAGTAAATCATTATATACTCTTCGTAGTGCACTGCTTCACTTTTTTACACTGCTCGCTTTATGGATTATGTCGCCTAATATGTCCCATAATGTTTCACTCCTCGCACTACCCCTTAGACCCGTGCGTGCTAACGTAAAGGCTTATGTTCTAAGGTAGACTATACAGTATATTTTCTTATGCTTATGTTTCCAACAAACGTATGCTTTCCTGCTTACATTATAAATTGTACTCGTTTGTCTCATTTCAATGCTTGTCACATAATTTATGCCACAATCAAGTAACACTATCTATGTCTTGCATTCATCTAGTTCTTCCCGGAAGACTATCTAATAGTCGTTCCGTGCAAGTATGAACCTGAAGGTGTTCGGGACCGTTAGGTCACCAAGGCATCTCCAAACTAGAGGATTGTACTAAGTTAAGTTTAACTCTGAGCAAGAATCATGTTAAGTAAAGCAAGAATCACAGCTCGTGGAGCATACTCGTTCTGAACTAGAATCAAGAATAACATGTCGTGTCGTAAATCCCGTGAATCTGAGACCCAAGACTTGCATGGTCACGAACAACTCGTGCACGAGGTAATAACATAAATTTCTTGGACGATCATAGGGGCACCGGGATCGTACCATCCTAGGAGGAATATAGGTATTGCGTGACCAAATCGGTAGGATGCTCCCCAGTTTGGGGTGACGCAATATATTTAGTGGTCGGGCCCTTGGTAGTGCATCCTACACTTGGATAACTCGTCTGACTCCAATATATATATGGTAGTCACTCAATGTTTGGTTGGGATAGTGGGTAACGCCCATGACTCTTGCGCTATACCTCATCTCCGTCCGAGACTATGCATCATCCTTTCTGGATAAGCTAGTGACCTCATGTTCATATAGATAAGTTATCCTCGCTTAGCGACAATCCGCGTACGAGTCATTGTATCACACCTAGTAATCTGAAACTCCTGAACGAATATGAGTAAAAGACATATATACATATTTGAACACCTGAGCAATCTGTTGCAACCCATCTGAGTATCACTTCTGAGTAATCTGTGTAACTCGTGCACCTGAATCAGGAACCCGCTTGTAACACTTGTGTTTGCTTATGCGAATGTCTTGGATTTTCTTACATATAGTCGTGCTTATTTTAATTTTGTTTTATCTCTGGACATGGAAGGATGGAAGGTAAGTTGTTAAGTCTTGTCGTGTTACTCTTATATCGCACGATGCACTGCCACACGAGTTAGGATTTACATTATGCCATGAAACTGATCCTAAGGCAAGAATAGAAAGACAACTTAATAGATGGTGCACGAAACATATATAACTTGTTTGGATTTGTCGAGCGGACGAGAAGTCTCCCCACCAGTGCATTCATATACTGATAATCCACCAGATTGCTTGCAGGGTGCGGAAAAACCTCGTTCGGTGCAGAAACTCCTTCGTGCGCGTTAAGGCGCAGAGTTCGCTCTAGAGCCTTGGAACGTTGCTTCCGGAGCTGAAGCGCATATACAAGACATAATGTTGGAACATCGCCAATGTATCATTCCAAATTTGTTGCCACTTGGCACACTTTTATCGTTTCAAGAGAGAGAGGACTTAAGCGACTTGTAATCTCGGCCTAGCGCCGCCTGTAATACTTGTGAAATATCAATAAAGTGCTTGTTTTACTTCTATACTTGTGTTATTTATTGCTTCCGCTATTGGCGACTCTGTGAACTTATTACCAATCGCCTATTCGTTTCTTATTCCACTGCATTCGGACTATCTGTGCGACTATTGGGCTTAGATATTTTACCACATGTTCGAATCATGGCCTTGCACGGGCAC
The DNA here is from genome assembly GCA_036927795.1 of Iris macrosiphon. Lineage (NCBI taxonomy): Eukaryota > Viridiplantae > Streptophyta > Magnoliopsida > Asparagales > Iridaceae > Iris > Iris macrosiphon. The sequence goes on from JAYESA010000014.1 coordinate 140,616,709, forward strand.
AGCTTGTGCTTGTGCGGCATCACGTCCAGATGGGAACGATCGTCCTGCGGGAGTACTACCACGGTGATTCGTGCCCAGCGGGGACGGCCGATTCCTGTGGGAGATCGGGGCGTGATATTTTCTGAGGATCTACAACAGATCATCGCTGCGGTTATGACGCAGTACATGGCTATCCGACAGCCGCCGCCACTCCACCTCCACCGTCGACTTGATGTATTTTTATTTTTTTGATAATTTGACAGTTTGTTGGATTGACTGGTTGTATAACTTTATATGTTTAGATTATGGTAGTGTATGATAATTTATGGCTATGCACTTGTATTTAATACATTTTATTGTATTTGATTGTATTTGATGTATTTGAATCTCTGATTGATTTTGTAATGTTACAGGAGCAGGAAGTAAGTGATTCTATTCTGGAAAAAAAAATTATGTTTAGCGACGGATTAGCGACGAAAAACTGAAAAAATTTCTTGTCAGTGATGGATTAGCGACGAAAAGTTCCGTCGTTAAATATGTCTGGTACCAAAAATATGGAAAATGTTAGAAATTTTGTTGTTTTTCTTTTTGAAAAATCAGAATAAAAATAAAAATAAAAATAAAATAAAACTGATTTACCGGCCTCTGGGGAAGTCGTGCACGAGGCACTGCCCTAAGAGTTTATTCGGGATCTGTGTGCAGACGTTTCCGACGCTCCTAGTGGTAAAACCCCCGCACTACCGGAATCTCGTTGCCGCACACGACTTGGAGAGAACGACCAGAACTTAGCTCTGCCCAGAGCTTGGAGACGATGGAGATTAAACAGAATGTTGACAGAGGTTTGGAGTAAGAAAAATTTCTGAATGATTTTACAAAGAATTCAGTCCGAATATATAATACAATAGTGTAACGGTCAGAATTAAATTTACGATTAATTCAGCCGTTACAAAATGAATCTGGACATGAAAAAATGTAACGTTCAAACAATTGTAATGTTCAGAAATTAATTCCAACGTTTAAGAAAAAATTAAATGAAAGAAAGAAGAGGAGCAAAAAGATTTTTAGGGTCCCAGCCCAAACCCGAAGAGGAAATCGGATCGGCATTCGGCGCCCGCAGATGTGGGCGCGTATCCGCACCCGTTACGCGCGCCGAACCGAACCGAACCGAGCCGGGCGGCGGCGGCGACGGCGGCGCGCGCGTGTGCCCCAAGGGGTTCCCCACACAACAACTTAATAGAGTAAAGAAGAGAAAGTAATATATGTACACAAGAGGGCTTTGCCCCATCCGATGTGGGACTAAAGAATGGAAGAGGGACTTGAGCTTTTGCAAGAAAAGCAAAAACAAAAACCAACAATCCTCCCCCCAAAAGGTCAAGTTCCGAAACAGAGATAAGAGTGAAGTAAATAGAGAGAGAGAGCATCTGGGCAGTAAAATACTATGCATAGATGAGATGGACTACAGCCTTGAATCTCACGTAGTGACTATTGCCTTAATCTGAAGAAGTGCTTGATGGACTATGCCTTGAATCAGACTTCTTGAACCAGATTTAGAAAATTGCACACATAGTATGCTAGAGGTCCTTGGTCTATCGGGTGGCGCTTTTAAATGGCCATGCGCACTTTCCACATTCATGAGAGTTGTCTGGGATCGCCCTGTCCCATAGTCGCGGCCTTCACGACCTCTCATATAGGTAAGTCCTTAATGGTTGGTGATATGAATCAACCTAGCATTACAGCTTGGACCTATTAAGAGTTTAAACTCATCCTAACCATATCACACAGGAACACTGTCACCATAGGGATGGGGAGTCATTGTACACATGTACAGCCACTTGGGCTTTATTTTAATGAGATTTTAATCTCGAGTCAGTGTTTCATAAAGTCACCTAAGTTCAGCTTGTTTCTACCCATTGAACCGGCTTCTTGGGATCTCCAGTCAGACTCGGTTGGGTTGCCACTGCTGGTGACTAACTTATGGGCTTAACCCCATCCCCCTCGATGATTCTAGGATCAAAGTCCTAGACATACCCTTCGTCAAGTGATCTGCAAGGTTCTTTTCTGACTTTATATAGTCAAGAACCACATATTTGCCTAGTAGGCTTTTTATTGACTTGAAGCGCAGCTGCAGGTGCCTGTTGATCTTAGCATTCACAGAATCATGCTTTAGTAGTTCAATAACAGATTTATTATCACAATTTATAGAAATTGCAGGAACAGGACTAAGAGAAACAGGTATATGCATAATAAGATTTTTAAGCCATTCAGCTTCTGTGCAAGTTGTATCTAAAGCTATCATTTCGGAGTCCATTGTACTCCTAGCTATGATAGTTTGCTTACAAGAGCTCCAGGAGATCGCAGCTCCTCCTAGAGTAAATACATATCCAATAGTAGATTTTATATCATGTGAGTCGGTTACCCAGTTTGCATCTGAATAACCTTCTATGATATCAGGGTGCCTAGTAAAATGAAGTTTGTAGTCTAGGGTGCCCTTGAGATATCTAAATACCCTATCCAAGGCAGTCCAATGTGACTGATTTGGGTTACTGGTATATCTGCTTAGTCTCCCAATAGCAAATGCAATATCAGGTCTTGTCCTGTTGGTTATATACATAAGGGAGCCTATCATCTATGAATATTTATGTTGTTCCAAATGTGGTCCTTCATTCTTTTTCAGTACAATACTGCTGTCATAAGGAGTAAAGACATGTTTCTTATCAAATAACTCAAATCTTTTTAGCATTTTTTCAATTGAATGTGCTAAAGATAGAGTATAACCCTCTTTGTCTTTGGTCACTTGCATTCCTAAAATTAAGTTGGCTTCTCCTAGGTCTTTCATATTATAAATAGTTCTTTGTAATATTTATCAATTCCAGTGATGAACCTAGGATAAGGATGTCATCTACATACAAGCATAAAATGATACAACTTTTACACGTACCTTTAGAGTATATGCATTTGTCATACTCATTTGACAAGAAACCATATTCATAAATTACTTTGTCAAATTTATTGTGCCATTGTTTGGGAGCTTGTTTCAAGCCATAGAGGGATTTTACTAGTCTACAAACTTTCTTTTCTTGACCTTTAGAAATGAAACCTTCAGGTTGGTCCATATAAAGTTCTTCCTCTATATCTCCATTCAAAAATGCTGTCTTTACATCCATTTGATGGATTAGCATATCATGAATGGATGCTAAGGCCAAGAGAGTTCTAATGGATGTGATCCTAGCTACAGGAGAGTAGGTATCAAAATAATCTAACCCTTTCTTCTGAGTAAAACCCTTAGCAACTAATCTAGCTTTGTATTTCTCTATAGTACCATCGGCTCTGAGTTTCTTCTTGAAAATCCATTTACAGCCTATTGGTTTATTGCCTAAAGGTAGATCTGTTAGAAACCAAGTATTATTCTCCATGATGGAGTTGTATTCACTGTTAATGGCTTCTTTCCAGAAGGGAGCATCAGGAGACGACATTGCTTCTTCATAAGTTGAGGGATCACCCTCTATCAAAAAAGTGAAGAATCCTTCTCCTAAATTTTTCTCAATCCTATTCCTTTTACTCCGTCTTGGTTCTAAGTCTTGTTCAGAATGAGAGCTAGGTATTTGGACATGAGAACTAGTAGAGGGTATGGAGGAAGAGATTGAATTTCTATCCTTAAAGGGAAATATGTTTTCAAAGTAAACTGCTTCTCTTGCTTCTATAATGGTATTGTTAGAGATTTTATTTACTTCTGAGTGAGTCACTAGAAATCTATTATCATAGCTGTCTAAGGCATATCCTATGAAAACAGCGTCTACAGTCTTGGGACCAATCTTCCTCTTTTTAGGTTCGGGAATTCCGACTTTAGCAAGGCATCCCCAAACTCTAAGGTAATTAATCCTAGGTGCTCTACCTTTCCACAGCTCATAGGGAGTCTTATCTTTTGTCTTACTAGGAATCCTATTAAGAATGTAACAGGCAGTTAAAAGGGCTTCTCCCCACAAGTTATCAAGAGCACCAGAGCTGAGAAGCATGGCATTCACCATATCTAACAGAGTGCGGTTCTTGCGTTCAGCAACTCCGTTAGACTGAGGTGAATATGGAGCAGTTACCTCATGAATTATTCCATGTTCTTCACAGAAGTTAGTCATTTCGTTTGAGGTATATTCTCCACCACGATCAGATCTAAGGATCTTAATCTTCCTTTCTAATTGATTTTCAGCTTCAGATTTGTAGACCTTAAATCTATCTAGAACTTCATCTTTGGTTTTGAGAAGGTAGATATAACAATACTTTGAATAATCATCTATAAATGTAACAAAGTATTTTCTACCGCCTCTGGTCAAAATCCTATTTGAGTCACATACATCACTATGGATAAGTTCTAGAAGGTCAGAATTTCTTTCTACAGATTTGAATGGTAATCTAGTGTGTTTGGCTTGAACACAAATCTCACATTTGTGTTTGTCATCTATTGGAGTCTTGGAAATAAGGTCTAAGGTCATCATCCTTTTAATAGAGCCTAGGTTCACATGACCTAGTCTGCCATGCCAAACATTTGAAGATTCTATATTAGAGACAATGAGAGAACCATCATACATTTTATTCATTGTACTTAAAATGAAAAGACCGTCTTTTACAAAGCCTTTTCCTATAAAAGAGTCATGCTTAGAAAAAACTACTTTATTTGCCTCCATTACAATTTTGTATCCTGAGGCTACAAGAAGGGATCCACTAACTAGGTTTCTCCTGACAGACGGTACATGAAGAACATCATGAAGAGTTAAGATTTTTCCTGATGTCATCTTCAGGTTAGCTTTTCCTCTTCCAATAATTTTTGCCGTTGAGCCATCTCCTAGGGTCACACCTCCTCCATTTGATTCCTGATAGTTTGAAAAACAGGAGCGATCAAATGAAACGTGAACATTAGCTCCAGAATCCAACCACCAGTCATCAGAATAGTAAGAGAGGTTAATAAGGGGTTGAAAGCTTACAGACCTGAAGGAACTCGAGGAACCTTGGTGAAGCATGTTCGCTTCTGGTCTAACTGAGTCTGACTAAAGTTTCTAGGTTTTTGGTTTTGGTGATGATGGTTTTGGTGGTTAGGCTGAAAGTTTTTCTTCTTCTTGAAGAAATTCTTTTTGGATTTATAAGAAAAATTAGACTTGGGTTTTCCTTGGCCTTCTACAAGATAATAGTTTAGGTGGTCTTTGCTAAACAATCTTAAAATCTTTAGTTTTTCAAGTGTTGATCAACTCAGGTTAGCTGTAGGGGCCGGTTCCCAGCTAGCGGCGGTCCGAAGACTCTTAAGTACCGTGTCGCTTAGGGTTGTTTACACCCGGTTGACAGAATGACCCTTTCGGCTTGTGCCCGAGTTTGTCTCTACTTTGAAACTTTAGATTTGAAGATTTTATTTGCAATTTCCTTAAACTATTTTCTTTTGGTCCAAAATTGCTTTCAAAAATACTAAGTGATTAAAATGAAGCAAATTTTATTAGCTATCAATTAGAAGCAAATAGTGAGAAGCTAATAGTGAAAATCAATTCTAACAAATTTTTAGAAATCAATTGTAACAAATAAATTACTACAGTATGTTTAAGCAATTGTAACAATTTTTCGGGATTCTAACAAATTGCTAGAAGTAGCGGTAACAGTAACTATTGGTTAGAAATTTCAAAAATACTAAGTGCTATTTTGTTGTGAACAAAATATTTTATCAGTGTTGTGAACAAAAGTGTAACAAATTAGAAGTTTCGGGATTGTAACAAATTGCTTGAACAAATATTTGAGAATAAAACACTGTATACACTTACTGTTAGTTGTGAACAAAAGTAACAGTAACAGTGTTGTGAATAAAATGTTACAGTCAAATTCAACAGTAGCTATTTGGATCAAAATTTCTATTCTAACAAATTGCTACAGTATTACAAATTTCTACAATATTAAAAGATTGGTACAGTAACAAATTGCTAGAAGAATTTGCTTAAACAGACAATATAGTAAGACACTTTAGGCAAATTTAAGCAATTTGAATAATGACTCTGTAGAAAGAGTAATTTGTTATAAAATTGGTAGAAATATTTTCTAACAAAGGTTGCAAATTGTATGTTACAATTGAAATGAATTTTGTGAACAAATTGCTATAGAAACAGTATTAAAAAATTTCTAGAAGAATTATTACAGTATTAAAAATGGTTAGAAGAATTGCTATATAACCAACAGTATTAATTAAACAGTATTAAACAATTGTTAGAAGAATTGGTGAATAATGAAAGTTGATTCAAATTTTAACAATATTAGAATTGCTATAAGATTGCTATATAACTAACAATATTAACAACAGTATTAGACAACAGTATTAAAAGTTTTCTAACAGTATAGAAGTTTCCCAAATAAATTTTTTTTTTCTTAACAGTAAGCAAATTGTGATAAAAAGTATAGAAGTTTTCTAATCAATACTTTAAGCAAACAAACTTGCTTCAATAGTTACTAAGACAGTATAGAAGTTTTCCATTTTTTTTTTCTTCCGACAGTATAGAAATTGTTTAAAAATTGCTTCAATAGTTACTCTTGAAACAATTGTAAATTTAAACTAACAGTGAATCAATTCTAACAAAAAATTAAACTCTTAGATTGTTAGAAATTTTGTTATTTTTCTTTTTGAAAAATCAGAATAAAAATAAAATAAAACTGATTTACCGGCCTCTGGGGAAGTCGTGCACGAGGCACTGCCCTAAGAGTTTATTCGGGATCTGTGTGCAGACGTTCCCGACGCTCCTAGTGGTAAAACCCCCGCACTACCGGAATCTCGTTGCCGCACACGACTTGGAGAGAACGACCAGAACTTAGCTCTGCCCAGAGCTTGGAGACGATGGAGATTAAACAGAATGTTGACAGAGGTTTGGAGTAAGAAAAATTTCTGAATGATTTTACAAAGAATTCAGTCCGAATATATAATACAATAGTGTAACGGTCAGAATTAAATTTACGATTAATTCAGCCGTTACGAAATGAATCTGGACATGAAAAAATGTAACGTTCAAACAATTGTAACGTTCAGAAATTAATTCCAACGTTTAAGAAAAAATTAAATGAAAGAAAGAAGAGGAGCAAAAAGATTTTTAGGGTCCCAGCCCAAACCCGAAGAGGAAATCGGATCGGCATTCGGCGCCCGCAGATGTGGGCGCGTACCCGCACCCGTTACGCGCGCCGAGCCGGGCCGGGCCGGACGGCGGCGGCGGCGCGTGTGGCCCAAGGGGTTCCCCACACAACAACTTAATAGAGCAAAGAAGAGAAAGTAATATATGTACACAAGAGGGCTTTGCCCCATCCGATGTGGGACTAAAGAATGGAAGAGGGACTTGAGCTTTTGCAAGAAAAGCAAAAACAAAAACGAACAAAAAATATGTATGAAAAATAGTCGCTAAATCCGTCGATATGTCCGTCGTTGTTAGCGACGGATTAGCGACAAAAATTCAGCATGTGAGCTTCTGAAAATTTTGGTAAAAATGGCTCAAAGTTTCCGTAGCCAATCCGTCACCAAATACAACGACGTAAATAATATTCACTAATCCGTCTGTTTCTGTCGCTAATTCCATCGCTAATTCGTCGACATGGCGACAAATTAGCGACGTAAATTTGGCAGCGACACTTCAATTAGTGATGTCATATTTTCGTCACTAATCCGTCGCTATATATATGCATACGAAAATTTTCGTCGCTAAAACTCTGTATTTTTTAGTGATGTATGCATACGAATTTTAGGATATATACAATACACGTTAGTCAATTTTTTTTTTAATTTAATAGAGGATATACATACGGCTTGGACAACTCATTTTCGAACGATTTTCAAGCCGCATTATAATAGTAGAAATAGAGATATATGTTCTGAAAATAAAATTTAAATTTTATTATATGTGTATAGTGGTGTGGATATGTTTAACATTTATAAAATTGTATTTATTTGACTTTATTATATTTGTGTATTTTGTTACTTTATCTATACTTTGACTAATTTTTTTTTTTGTAAATTTTTTTTGTACATTCTAGACCGGTCTATTATGCAAATATAACCCTTAGTCTGATCTAGTATGCGCCTCGAATTTTTATAAATTCTGGTTCGGTTGACCAAATGCTCGACCCTAATATTTTTTTTGTGATGGTGGGTAAAGTTGGTTTTAGAACCATTTGGAATTTTGGCCTAATGTGGGATGTATTTTGGGAAGAATTTTTGTGTTGGAACATTGGAGTTATCACGTCGCGGTAGTATGTACCATTTGTCGGGATGGAAGTTTCTACTTCAAAAGAAGTTAGTAGAGATGGTGACAATTAATCATCTTGTTTGAATCGATTTCATGTAGCTTACTTCTGAGTTTTGATGGTATATCATAGTGTATCACATGCTGTGAGTATTTATTTTTCGCACTATATGATATTGCAGTACTTAAAGTACTAAAATAAATCCAGGACTCCTTAATTTAAGGTGGGTTTTTTTTTTAACATATTAAAGTCCAAGGTGTGTAATGAGTCAGATGGTTTTGAATTCTACCCACACTACAGGTCATGTCAAACCAGGACTTGGATGGCATGGGCATGGGCATGGTCAATAGTCCCATCCGACTCGATCCATGCTACTGTAAACGGATTTGGATTGAATTTGATTCCTATGACCTGTCCAACCCGTACTCCCTATAGGGTTCGGACTGGGTTTAGCTCATCAGGTCCATAGGCCCGATCCGACACTACCCGATTATAGGTTCGATAAGAACCTGGTCCATCCCCAACTAACCACTACATCCGCTTTATTTTGTGTTATAAATAATGTATACATACTAAATTTCAATATATAAATTAATTTTAGAAAAAAATGAGCGGCTCGTTGGCAGATCCGAACCTAGTTCCGATTTAGCCCGGACCCGGGCCGGCCCGAAGCTACCCGGATCTCGATCCTGGTTGGATTTGGATGTTAGATTTAAAAGTCCGATCCGATCATATACACAACTTGACTTATAGTGATTCTATTTATAAGTGGTAAATCAGGGATGTGTATTCGTTGGGTCGGTTCAACCAAACCGAAATGTATCATGAAAACCGAAGTTCAACTGGAGCTTTTTATTGAAAATCGAACCAAATTGAACCGCAAGTTGTGAAAAATGAACTGAACCGAACCAAACGGTTTGATTTTTCGGTTAATTCGATTTTAGCATACTAGGCCGGTCTAAAGGTAAACTTGGTTTTGACGGACCATTTGCATAATGGCCGGTCTAATATTTATAATACTTTTTTCATAACAAAAATTTTCAATCAAATTTTATAACAAAAAATTGACATAGATAAACTAATAAAATATAATAAAGTCCAATAAATACAAATATTAAACATAAGTAAAAGCCTACACCATAGATAAAAAGTTCATATTTTATTGCTTATATTGGTTCGATTTGGGTCTGAATAAAAAAAAAATCTATAGCTAATATCAGAAATAATTAAACCAAAATTGAAAAATCGAGCCGAATTACCTATATCGGTTCGATTTGAGTCGACTTTCAATTTTGGGCCGAGATACGTCTAGATCTCGTCACCACAAGTAGATCATGGGAGAAGGCAAAAGTCCTGAGCGTTTCCGTTGATGCAGTCCCGCTCTCACCTTGAGCCTTACAAGTTGGTCCTACTTACTTTTTGAACTCTTTGGTAGGGTTACTTTGGGCTCAGTTTTGAGCCATTGTTGTCATCTTGAATTCTGATCATGGTTTGTCCCTTTGGATTTAGTTTGGTTAAACCACGTGGTTGGACATGGTGTATTATGCTTGAACTGGTTGGAATTTGGCATCGAAATTTGTTAGTTTGTACGAGTCAACTAAGACTTGTACAACTAATCATGCTGCTCAGAGGAAGTCCCATCATAGGGAGGTTATTGAGAGAGAGGCCAAAAACTGACGTTGGGAAGGACATTGATGTCATGGTTCAAAGAGGGGGCATTCTGATGGAGAGGGGTGGGATCCATAGCCAGATGGCCTTCTGGAGTTGATTAGACACTACATCATTGACTAGATTCGATGTCGGTACTACAAATTTTGCTTTGGGAATCCGTGTGCTTACATAGCAATGGAGCAAACAAGCACTAATCGGAACAAAGTGTTAACTTTGCAAAGGCCGTCCATGGATTCTTGAACCGTTAGTTACGATAGAAAACTTTCGTAAGGTTAGACATTGTTTGAATTTTTTCTTAAAATTCTAGTATTAGTTTAGTTTATCGTAGTGGAATCGTAATAACGATTATGTTATTATTTTAATTCGAATGTTTGATTGAATAATAAAAAATTAGATACAATTAATTACGATTACAAATTTTATTATATTATATTAATTTTTTCTAAAAATAATTACGTTATAAAATTTATGTAATTGCGATTACATTATAACTTAAGAAAACGTTTGGTATTCGATAATTTTTTACAATTTTTGTCGTTTTTGTTCTTTTTTTGTTTGTTTTTATCGTTGTTTTTGTTTTTTTTTATTTTTTGTCGTTTTTGTCGTTTTTTTATTTGTTTTTTGTCGTTTTTGTAATTTTTTGTTTTTATCATATTTTGTCGTTTTTTTCCTTTTTGTTGGTTTTTTTATCTTTTTCGTTTTTTATCATTTTTCGATTTTTGACCTTTTTTTGACTTTTTTGTCGTTTTTATCATTTTTGTTATTTTTTTTCATTTTTATCTTTTTTGTCGGCTTTGCTCCTTTTTTTTCGTTTTTTGTTTTTTGTTTTTTTAAATTTTGGTCGTTTTTTTGTCAATTTTTTGTCGTTTTAGGTCGGTTTGTTTTATTCTTCTTTTTATCATTTTTTTAATCCCTTTTTGTCATTTTTTTTTTTGCCTTTTTTCCTCATTTTTGGTCATTTTTTGTCTTTTTTTTTGTCTATTTTTTATTTATCATTTTTTTCGCTTTTCGTCATTTTTTTGTCGGTTTTTGTTCATTTTTGTTCATTTATGTCGATTTTGGTCCATTTTGACCTTTTTTTGTCGTTTTAGATCGATTTTTGTTCTTTTTTTCTCGATTTTTATTTATCATTTTTTGTCTTTTTTTCATTCTTTTGTCATTTTGTGTAATTTTTTTTCATTTTGGGTCGTTTTTTATTTTTTTTTTCATTTTTTTGTTTTTTTACTTTTTTTTGTGGATTTTGTTTGGATTTTTTATCGTTTTTTGTCATTTTTGGTTTCTTTTATCAATTTTGGTTTTGTTTGCTCATTTTTTTTAATTGTTGGTATTTTTGTCTTTTTAGTCATTTTTATTCGTTTTTTATAAAAAGACAAAAAACGATAAAAAAATGAAAAAGAAAGAAAAAAATCGAAACAAAAAAAATTGACAAGAAGAGAAAAAATTGACAAAAAAAAAAAATCAAACAAGCCGACCGAAAACAAGAAAAAACGACAAAACAAACAAAACGAAAAAAAACGAAAAAATGACAAACATGACAAAAAAGAAAAAAAAAACGACCCAAAAAAAAATGAAAAAAATGACAAAAATGCAAAAAAAAAGCGACAACAAAAAATACAAAAATCGATAAAAAAGACAAAAAATAACAAAAAATGGTAAAAAAGAACAAAAATCGAACTAAAATGACAAACAATGAACAAAACCGATAAAAATGACAAAAAATAACGTCACAAAAGGAATAAAAATTGGCAAAAAACAAAAAAGAAGAAAAAAACCTGATAAAAAACGACAAAAGGGACAAAAAATGACAACAAAGATTAAAAAAAAACAAAAATCGATTAAAAAAACCCAAAAATGACAAAATAACAAAAAAATATTACATTACAAACTCAATTACATTACATGTTAAACCAAACACTTGAATATAATTGACATTATATTGCATGATTTAATTACAAGTTCCAATCAAACATGGGAATGCAATTGTAATTCTATTACATTACAAATCTAATTACATTACAAACCCAATTCAATTACGATTACGATTACATTACGGTGAACCAAACTGAATTCTAATCCAGTAAAAAAATATATATATATATATATATATATATATGAAAAAAAGGATATGAGCTATAGACTCGTATTCCTACATGAGCCAATACACATGTGGACGAATATGAATGGAGTATACTAGTGCACATGGGTACACATAAGATGTAAAAATTTATTTTTACGGAAAATTTTATTCAGAGCAGCAAAATTAAAACAAATCTCACTGAGAGCATAGAAAATTTTAAATTTTCACAGAAAATATCATAATGCCTATCAAAATGGCGTTTTACGATTTCCCAAAAATTTTCGGCTGTCTGCCGTTCATTCCGTTAAAAAAAATTATATAAAGAAAAACGTCATTTGAAAGAACATTTTTTTTCTAGGAAAAACGTCCTTCAAAGGGACGTTTTTATTTATATAATATTTTTTTTTTACGAAAATCTCTCTCTCTCACTCACTTGCTCTCTCTCTCTCTCTCTCTCTCTCTCTCTCTCTCTGCTCTTTCCCTCTCCCCCTCTCTCTATCTCTCTCCGCTCCCCGCTCCCTGCTCCCTCTCTCACTCAATCTCTGCTCTCTCACTCTCGCTCTCTCTCACCCTCGCTCTGTCTCTACTCTCTGTGCTCTCTCTCTCTCTCTCTCTCTCTCTCTCTCGTTCCTGCTCATCTCTTTATCTCTCTCTCTACTCTCTGTGCTCTCTCTCTCTCTCTCTCTCTCTCTCTCTTTATAGGCGTTATGATGCTTTCTGTGAAAATTTAAAATTTTATATGCTCTCAGTGGGATTTGTTTTAATTTTATTGCTCTGAATGAATTTTTTTCGTTATTTTTATTGGTCTACATGTGCATGATTCATATAGGAATATGAGCCCCCCCCCTCACACACACACACACACACACACACACACACACACACACACATATATATATATATATATATATATATATATATATATATATATATATATATATATATATATATATATATATATATATATATATATATATAACCTCATATGCAAATGATCTCTACCCTAACGGTTAAGAGTGATGCATGCGGACGAGGAGGTCTCGAGATCGAGACCCCTCGGCGCCATTTAATTCCTCCAAAGGAATTAAATGGTTGAGCGGTGGTTAGGGTGCGGCGTAGGCGTCTGTAGCGGTGAGGTGCGGTCCAGTCGGTGTGCGGATGCGGTGCGGGTGCTTGTGCGGCACGGTGCATCTACGACTGCGTGAGGCCTTCGGACTTGGTTGGTGGTACCTTTGGACTATGATTCATATATATATATATGGATAAACACATGAATGTCCACATTTACATGATTCATATAGGAATATGAGCTATGACCCATATTCCGTTTATATAGGACCTTCAGACTAGTATTGTTGTCTGAATAAAATTTACCTTCTTCCATAGGCTCATGTTGGAGTGTACTCATATTCCATTTATCCATATATATATGTTTATCTATATATATATATATATATATATATATATATATATATATATATATATATATATATATATAAATAAACTTTTTAATGGCCGAATCACTTATGAAAACCGGGTGCTTAATTACGAGGGGATGAATGCGAACCCAAGTGTTCACTTCGCAAGGGACTGAACTTTTGCGGGATGTCAGGAGCTCAATGGCAAAGGGATGAAGTCATTAATGATCAGAACCCAAGCGTTTACTAGGTGCAGGACCTATACACTTGACAGAAGTCGAGTGATCAATAGGGAGGGGACAATGCACTAATACAAAGGGAACCCAAAAATTTATTCTGGGAGGAGCCGAATCACTTGTGAGATGTCGAATACTCAATAGCGAGGGGACGAGTCACCAAAGTAATATAAATGTTCATTCCGCGACGCACCAACCCACTTACTGGAAGCTGGGTGCTCAATAACAAGGGGACGATTTACCAACGGAATGAACACACCAACAGTACTTTCTCCAAAGAAAAAAAATGTAATCTGACTATAATCCTGTGTTGCTTCTGTTCGTTGATTTTATACTCACCAGTACTTTCTCCAAAGTGATGACACACCAACAGTTTGCTTGTTCTCAGGTGCTGGATCGTCCGAGGAAGCGATAGCCGTGCCTCATCCCAAGGACCCAAAAATTTAGAGTCGATGCCTTGAACCGTATCGAGATTTGCTTTGAACTGCTTTTGTATAAAGGGATATAATGTATGAAACGATGTCATTATAATAGAGAGAAATAGAGCTTGAGCGAATTATAATCTCGGCCAAGCGCCGCTTGTAACACATTTTGATTATCAATAAAGAGCTTATTTTTTTATGCCATTGTGTTCTTTATTTTTCTATAATATTGTGTCGCTGCTCCCGTCTTGATTAGCTTACTTGCCCTTGTTCATGCTTTGTCCTTTTGCAAGCGCAACTTAGGCTTGCACGATATCACGTCCACACGGGGACGATCGGTCCCACAAGGACCCAAGCGAGGATGAACGGCCCCTCTGCGGGATCGATGCGTGACATAAACCAAATAAGGACCGGGGTTGCAGACCTTCACCCGAGCAGAATATAGCACACTAACCATGCGCCGGAAGAAAATGAAACTAAAAGAGCGAGCTACAATGAAAGTAACATCATTTATCGTACGGCCAAACAACTTTATGGCTTGCTACGATTAACTAGCTAGGGTTGTCACATACATTAATTACTAAATACATGCTTTAAGAATATTTCTACCACCGACACTGCAGTTAACCCGGAGCCAAGGGTATGCTTGTCTAGTAAACTAAATGCACATTCAACCATACAATAACATAACTTGTTACTTTTCATAAACAGAAATTGAACTTATAAGCATAAACTTAAACTTGTGATCATAAACTTGCTTTATAAACATAAATTTTTCTTGTAACATAAACTTGTATATAAACTTGTCTTGTAAGTGTCGTAGCACGCGTAAACTTGGTCAGTCATGGAGCCATCGCATAGCAGGGTTTTCCATGTTGCATGGGGCCCTTAGAGATCGGGGTAGCCAGTAGCGCAATATTCTTTCATTCCAATGATCTAGGTAAATCTTATCTTGTTTAATCATTAATAAATTATTTTAAGTTCTCGAGTCGTGGACACTTGAGAACTCCCTAGAATTACGAGTCACGAATACGAGATTTTCATGAGTTATCGTATTCACGACACGCGATACAGTGGATAATACTCACACTCGATTGCCCGATGCCAAATGAATGGATTTTATACACAACTATTTCCACGGTTTCATGAGGATTGTGAACTTGTACATAAACTTGTCTAGTGAACTTACATGAAAAACTTGTCTGGTAACATAAACTTGTATCGACATAAGGAAGCACACAACAATAATCACTAAAATGAATTACTAAATGAGCATAATTAAAGGGAACACAAAATGCACACAAGTATTCCTGGCCGCATGGACTCACTTGTCGCATGCACCTACTGGCCGCATGCACTCACTTACCGCTTGCATCCACTGGCCGCATGATTAGGCTTAAAGTCTACTCCTAGGGGCAAGTGCTGAGTGATGGGTCAATAAATGAAGTGTCAGTGAAGTGACATAAAGTGATTAATGGGACATGCCAAAAAGTGTGTCAGGAAAAAAAGACAAAAATTATAAAAAGATGTGCAAGGGTGAAGCAGAGTTATGCAGCAAAAGAGAAGAGGCACATAGTGCCAATGCCGCATAAGTACGCTTGCCGCATGCTCAGATTGTCGCATAGATGCCTCTCTTGGACTAGCAATTTTTTTATTCGTTCAGCGCATGAAAACACAAGTAGTTCAAGGATTAGCTCCAGAACACTTTGTGTAATGTACAGTCACGCATCCAACAAGATTGACGCATGTTGTTAATATGCCGCAAGGAGTTCAGGCCGCATAACCCTCTTGGTCCGTATAGCGCTCTTTGTCGCATAGGTCGCTGGCCGCATGAAGACTTCGTCTTCTCCAACAGCAGGTTCAGCCATGGCCGAAAGCTCTAAAAACCAAAATTTTATTTTTTTATCAAAACTTTATTTTAACTCCAAATCAAGTGAAACAAAAAGCTAAATTACACGAAATGGAATGCTCTAACATAAGGAATAACTAGTTTTCGAAAATACTAAGTTTTAATAAATCAACACCAAGGAAAACTCATGGAACTCATAAAAACCCTAAACTTAAAATTCAGCTCTACAAAAATCTATACATCAAAATCCAAAACTCCAAGAACTAAATATGGTCAGTAACTCAAGTAGAATATTTTTCATCAAATATATTTTAAAAATAACATGTATATAAAAACTTTGAATATTCATGACTTCACCATTGAGCAAGATGTACTTGCCTAAGAGTCTATTGACCTCTCCCTAGCAAGATCCGGTGCTAGGGTTTGACTAAGGGAGGTGTACGGGGGTGAGGGAGAAAGGAGCATGGAAGAAGGAAAATAAAAGTGAAGAAGAAGAAAGAGAGAAGAGAGAGAAAATCTCATATATATACTAAAAGGAGAGAAAAAATGGTTTAATCATGGGTTTAGTCAAATGAACCGAACCAGGTGTCCATTCTACATGTGGGTCCTAAATCGGGTCTATGGCAATGCCAATAGGTATTCTACTGGTCTCGGTAGTCTCTCTCAATAACAAATAAATAAATAAATAAAATGACAGGATCTAACAGGAGAAATACAGCATGAATACATTATAAGAAAAAATTAAATTCTAGAAATTCAAGAAATACCAAATCTGGAATCGGGTGTGACATCTCTACCCTCCTAAGAAATATTTTGTCCTCAAAATTTCACCAAGGCTAGTCGAGTTGGAACAACTAGAAAACTCAGAAAATCATAAGTCACTAATCAAAGAATTATACTAAGCAAATAACTGAAATATAAATGATAGATGCAGAAGTAACTAATGAATAAATGCAAAAAAAAATAACACACAGAGAAAATGGAGGCATATGGACACATATACTTCTGAGTTAGTCGATAGGAACTCGTCCTCCCTTGCCTCTGCTGACTCACACAAATGGACAAGAGCTAATCCTGAAGGTAAGTCGGTACCAACGACTATATCGAGGACATGACTTTAATCTAGGACATACCTTCACAGTCGGGACAAATGATAGATATCACGTACCACGAGATACAAAGGCAGAAGAGCGGGGGAAAAACTCACGTTTGCTCAATGAAAGGGTCGAAATGACTAGCGTATCTCGAACGGGTCAGAACACGAGATCGTTCGACAGGAACCCAAAAATAAAAAAAAGTTAAAGAGAGCTCAAAAAACTTATCCACAATTGTAGCACCTTCGGCTAACAACTGCTCTAGGTTGCCAAATATTTCGTCAGGCCAACATCTAGGGGCCGTGGCTCTAACTTGCTGTTGATTCTGTCTTGCAGGTTAGGCTTGCTGGACTTGCGCATATTGCGCCGGACGTTGCTGTCGGAACTGCCAAGTCTGCGTCGGGAGAGGACGCTGGGCTAGTGGTCAAACTGCTAACACCGGTCCTCACGGGCCTTCAATCGCTGCCCAAGGCAGAGATGGTAACTGTTGGACTGTAGAAGTCTTTGGGTACAGGATCGGACATGAACCAATCATGTGGTCGGATGCCACATCTGAGATACTGGCCATTGGCCCTCCTACACTGATTTTTGATGTGCCCTAGCATGACGCATGTAGCGCCCCGTTCTCCCGGTGCGGAGAGCGCGGCTAAGAAACACAAGACGGTATCGTTCGATCGGGATAGATTGAATTAAGAACTCGTCCTCGTTATGGATTTGTTTCTTCGGAATCGATTCCCATATTCAGTGGACCGTGCCCCAAGGATCGACTTAGCGGCAGAGTCAGGAGGGACCTCTCCGCTGCTATCTTTTATTGCCTCGGTTTTCGATGTCGCCTGTTGCTTTCGTGCTTTGAGTTGGTTTTAGGATTTGCTTGTTTTTCTTGAACGGTTTCGATGAGTTTTATTGTTTTCGTTCATTGAACTGCACTTCAATTTCGAGATTGGAAAGAGTGGAAGGAGTATTGATCGAGCTGTTCGTGATGCAGGTGAACGAGCAGTAGGCGGCTTGCGAGCGGAGTCGTGAAGCGCCTCTTTCCTTCTCCTTTTCTTCCAACCAAGTGAGTGGCTACCAACCCGATTAGCTAGCCCTGCTTCCAAGCTTCACACCCTAAAATCTTGCATTCTTCTTTGCCCCGATCAAACGATACCAAGTAATAATAAAAGAAACCAAGATTAAAAGGGAATAGACTTGGATTGTATTGCTTGTCAACCAACTGTGAACTGTTATCATACTGTATGCTAGTTTGTTTATAACTATTCTATGAATCGTGCTAAGTATGGAACACATTCTATGCCCTAAACTGTTCAAGGAGGCTATGCTAAATGAATCATGCAATACCGACTGTCCTGTACTCCTGTTTGCCTCAACTGCATGAACTGTTAACTTAGTAAACATACTGTTCGATCACGGACAACTTGTGCACAAGGTAACTGGTTCCTGCGGACGGTCGCTGGGGCACTGGCACCGATCCGGTCCGGACGGAACTCTACTGTATAGTCAACTGTACTAGACGAGATGGCTTGTGGCACCCATTGTACTTTCGCTGTAAACCATTCTCGTCTATGACTAGTGTCCTTTATGGCATACGCCAGTGATCTATTGTATATTTAAACCTGTTGCAAACTAACTTGTGTCTTCGTGGCAGGGAAGGCATGGTAAGTATTGTGCAGGTAATTCAGACGGGCAGGTAAAATCCACCGAACGGTGGCACGTTCATTTCAGTAAATTCTATATGCTGCTTACTTGTAAATGAACTAAGGCAAGATAGAAATCCACCAAAACATGCATGCTTCATTAAAACAACGTGTTGATTGATATAGTTCGGTTAGCTCGCCTTCACCAGTATGTTTCGACATGCTGACCCTCGTTGAAACAGGTTCTCCGCACTAAGGCGAACCGAGCGAGGAGCCGAAGTCGTCTTCCCGATCCAGTCCAGCTGTTGGCGCATCCTGATCGCGTCGTATTTTGAAGTACTTGAAGAAAGGAGCTTGCACTCTTCATACACAATACAGCTCTGTGGCAAAGCTGTCCTCCAGCCCGAAGGTCTATACATTTTGAAGTTATAAAGGAATCTAATGTACAAAACTGCTATCTCATTTTGAGTCAATACTTTTGTAAGCCCGTGCGGCATATTAACTGACTCGTTCAAGAGTTTGTAATAGATGTTCATTATCAATAAAGAGAACTTTTCCATGTTTCAACTTGTGTTCAATTTATCTGCGTACTCTGAATATGTGCTCGTTATGCAAAATACTTTAGCCTTGTGCGGGCGCAACCCCAGGCTCGCACGGCATCACGATTCGGGGGATGCCCCAACGATTCTACGAAATCGGGTCGTGACACCGCAGTGGCTGCATCCTGCTGATAAAGACTACCTGGTAGATTGTACTGAGGTTACCGTAGAGGCTGGAGGTGCTGGTGGGCGAGAAGTTCTGATTGCTGGTGCTAGAGGTGATGACCGAATACTGATGCCTCTCAGGGATGAGTGTAACCTCTTCTGGCCTCCGGTCCTTGCTACTAATCTCTGGCCGACAAGTTCTTGGGACCTAGCTGCCCTGAGTACTACATCATTGGTGGTATAATTATAATCCACCATAAACTGCTGAAGCTCTAGATGTAACCCTTGCTCAAATCTCTTGG
This sequence comes from Iris macrosiphon, assembly GCA_036927795.1. Classification (NCBI taxonomy): domain Eukaryota; kingdom Viridiplantae; phylum Streptophyta; class Magnoliopsida; order Asparagales; family Iridaceae; genus Iris; species Iris macrosiphon. The sequence continues at coordinate 140,636,336 of JAYESA010000014.1, forward strand.
CTCGATCTTCTTCGAAGCTACCATATGAGGAGCAATTTGGCTAAGTCGGCAAAACTCGGCCGCATACTGGTCGACCGGTCATGTGTTCTAGTGGAGTTTGATGAACTGCTGCTGGAGCTAGAACTTGGCAATTGTGTGAAAATACTTCTCCTGGAAGCGCTCCTTGTACGTTTGCCAGCCAACGGGCTTCAGAAGTGCCATTTTTTGTGCTGTCCACCAATCTTGGGCAAGATCCGATAGTTGTAACTTTACTACTACTACCTTCTCATCATATGGGGTCTTGGTTGCATCCAGGATGGCCTCAAAGTCCCGGAGCCAAGAATCTGCTGAAACTGCATCTTTCGTGCCGAGGAACTTGGTTGGACGTATGCGACTAACATTGGTCGCCAAGTTTTGAGTATAACGCCCATTGTTGTCGAGTGCTACTCTAACTCCCTGGCAAAGAGTAGTTTTGGTCTGTTCTTGTCCTTGCTGAAATTGCTGGTAGAGTTGGACTACTTGTTGCTGGAGCTGGATTTATTATTGTTATTATTGTTGTTGTACCATCATCACATGTTGGATCATCTCTAAGATGGCCTGCGAGCCTGCCTGCCCTGGTTGTACTGGAAAGCTGGTGGTATTGTCTGGGCTGGCTGGGCTGGTACGAATGACGGAGCAGGCTGAACTGGTCATTTCGGCAAGACTGGTGGTGCTGATTGTGCTGGTCGGACATGCGTGACTTGTGAAGATGGATGATGAAGGTCTACTAACGCTTGCCCTTGGTTCAGTGACAGAATTTGGCCTACTAATGTATCTGCTGGAGTTATCGGTACAACAGAACCCTCGGAAGGAAGAGCAGGTGGGGTGTCCCTGAAGGATAAGGACACAAGGATATCAACAAGGGGGCGAGAATAAAATAATCATGTCAAGGAAGTTTGAAGTTCAAGGAGAGCGAGAAGTACATGTTATAAGTGGAGTTCAATCGAAGAAAATAGAGGATTGAGATTCTATCAAGATGAGTCCTCCCACAAGTCTGAAAAATAGACCTGCATGGGCCACCAAGAAAATCTTGTCACGCCCCGCTCCCAGAATAGTAGGTAAATATGGGGACTGACAATTGCCAACCGCATATTGCAGAATACCGAAGTAAGCTCCAATGTGTTAAGGTTGTTTAAAAGACAGATGGATGAACTCTAGCATGCTATAACGTCAGTCCTATGGGCGACAAATCCTATTATCTCAATCCAGCAACACAAGTACAAGAGTATATCATATATGAAAGTAAAAAAGGGTCCCAAATTACATACCACATATGATCATGAAGCTAGTGAATACAAAATGCTGCACTAGCAGAGTATAAATATACATGATCAAATATACCAGCCATGGTATAATATATACATCATATTGACCGTAGTCTCAAACATATAGGGAGCTAACTCTGCCCCTTGCTAAATACCACAAAATAAAGTAATCAAGATGAGAGGTGGAAGAAGGAAACCCACGCGCGAACTTCGGCCATAGTCCTACGAGTGCAAGCCATCTTGCTGGAAGTACGGTGGATCCCGGTTCTCTTCCGGGTAACCTGGCCATGCAAAGCCAGTGGAGTCATAACCCCAAGCAATAAGTACCAAAAATGAGCTTGAGGTGATAGACCATACACATCACAACAAAGCAGAAAGAGACAGAAAAGAAATAAATGCTGATCGAGACTTGTACGGTACCGATGTACTTGTCTCAAGAATAATACAGGAAGAACTGATAACAAGTGCAAAAATGAAAGTAAGGTGACGAGCGGCAAGAGAGCATGAGAACTACTATGGATTGGGACCACAACCCTTAAACCAGAGAAGGACCGGGGTTGCAGACCTTCACCTGAGCAGAACTTAGCACCCTAACCATGTGTCGTGATAAAATAAAACTAAAAGAGCGAGCTACAATAAAAGTAACATTATTCATCATTTACGGCTTGCTACGATTAACTAGCTAGGGTTGTTACAAACATTAATTACTAAATACATGGTTTAAGAATATTGCTACCATCGACACTGTAGTTAACCCGGATGGCCAAGGGTACACTTGTCTAGTAAACTAAATGCACATTCAACCATAAAATAACATAACTTGTTACTTGTCATAAACAGAAATAGAACTTATAAGCATAACTTAAACTTGTGATCATAAACTTGATTTATAAACATAAACTTGGCTTGTAACATAAACTTGTATATAAACTTGTCTTGTAAGTGCCGTAGCACGCATAAATTTGGTCAGTCATGGAGCCCTTGTCTAGTAGGGTTGTCCATGGGGTCCTTAGAGTTCGGGGTAGCCGGTAGCGCAGTATTCTTTCCTCCCAATAATCTAGGTAAATCTTATCTTGTTTAATCATAACTAAATTATTTCAAGTTCTCGAGTCGTGGACACTTGAGAACTCCCTAGAATGACGAGTCACGAATACGAGCTTTTCAGGAGTTATCGTATTCGCGACATGCGATACTTTGGACAATACTCACACTCGATTGCCCGATGCCAAATGCAATAGATTTTATACAAAACCATTTCCACGGTGTCATGATGATTATGAACTTGTACATAAACTTGTCTCGTGAACTTACATACAAAACTTGTCTGGTAACATAAACTTGTATTGACATAAGGACGCACACAACAATAATCACTAAAAGGAATTACTAAATAAACATAATTAAAGGAAACACAAAATACACATAAGAATTCCTGGCCGCATGCGCCCACTGGCCGCATGGACTCACTTGCCGCATGCACCAACTGGCCGCATGTACTCACTTGCCGCATGCACCCACTGGACGCATGCTCAGGGTTAAAGTCTACTCCTAGGGGCAAGTGGTGAGTGATGGGTCAATAAATGAAGTGTCAGTGAAGTGGCATAAAGTGATTGATGTGACATACAAAAAAGTGTGTCAAGAAGAAAAGACAAGAATCATAAAAAGATGTGCAATGGTGAAGCAGAGTTATGCGGCAAAAGAGAAGAGGCACATACTGCCAATGCCACATAAGTCTGCTTGCCGCATGCTCAGATTGCCGCATAGGTGCCCCTCTTGGACTAGCGAATTTTTCATCCGTTCAGCGTGTGAAAACACAAGCAGTTCAAGGATTAGCTCCAGAACACTTTGTGTAATGTACAGTCATGCATCCAACAAGATTGACGCATGTTGTCAATATGCGGCAAGGAGTTCAGGCCGCATAACCCTCTCGGTCCGCATAGCGCTCTCTGTAGCATAGGTCACTGGCCGTATGAAGATTTTGTCTTCTCCAACAGCAGGTTCAGCCATGGCGGAAAGCTCCAAAAACCAAAAATTTATTTTCTTCATAATTTTTTTATTTTAACTCCAAATCAAGTGAAATAAAAAGCCAAATTGTACGAAATGGAATGCTTTAACATATGGAACAACTAGTTTTCAAAAATCCTAAGTTTTAATAGATCAAAACAATGAAAAACTTATGAAACCCATAAAAACCCTAAACTCAAAACTCATATCTACAAAAATCTATACATCAAAATCCAAAACTCCAAGAACTAAATATGATCAGTAACTCAAGGAGAATATTTTTTATCAAATACATTTTTAAAACAATATGTATATAAAAAAATCTAAAAATTATGATTTCACCATTGAGCAAGATGTGCTTGCCTAAGAGTCTAACGACCTCTTCCTAGCTAGGGGAGGCGCACGGGGGTGAGGGAGAAAGGAGCAAGGAAGAAGGAAAATGAAAGTGAAGAAGAAGAAAGAGAGAAGAGAGAGAGAGAGAGAAGATCATATATATACTAAGAGGAGAGAAAAAATGGTTTAGTCATGGGTTCAGTCAAATGAACCGAACCAGCTGTCCATTCTACATGTGGGTCCTAAACCAGATCTATGGCAATGCCAATAGGTGTTCTATTGATCTCGGGTAGTCTCTCTCAACAACAGAAAAAATAATAAATAAAATGACAGGAACCAACATGAGAAATACAACAGGAATACATTATCATGAAAAATTAAATTCTAGAAATTAAAGAAATACCAAATCTGGAATCGGGTGTGACACACCGACCAGGTGTAGTCCTCAAGTTTCTCACTCTTCATGAAGCAAAAAGCAATTGAAAATATTTTTCCAGTAGAGGTGAAGCCAACAACCTGAAAGAGAGGCATCTTGAACTTATTTGTCTTATATGTACAATCAAGACCTAATACGTCAGCGAAGGACTGAGCCAAATGTGTGCAATCGGGATGAGCCCAAAATATTGAAAGGACTTTATTACTCTTTGGATGTCCTCTATGGTACTCCACATAATGATTATCGGTAAGCAACTTCAATACTTGTTGCATCGCCATTCTTGTTTTCTTACTATTGGCGTTTGAGTTCGATATTGCGTTGTAGATTGACTTCATTGTTGACTTGTTATTCTGGTCTTTGTATCGTATGATGGAATAAATATGTCTGGGTGCAACTCCTGAACTGGACAAATATTCAACTATCTTTCGCTCAACATTGTTCAACCGTCCGATATATGGATGACCCTTAAGTGTTTCGCCAATAGAATGATTGTGGATTCCATTCTTTACTTGGACTATCCACTTCACATATTTTATTTTTACAATAGAGATCTTGAACGGACAATCACATTTTCTCGTACCAACGCTTATGTTTGGAACTTTTCTTTTTGGAACTATATCTTTCTTTCCATGATACCTGAATAAACCATCTCTTTCACATCCAAGCTCTATAGTTTTGCGTCCTGGACAGTTTCGGCCCGATCTTGATATCACAATGACTATATTATTTTCCAGACCAACTTCTCTGCTCCAATGTAACACTTGTTCGTCTGATTGAAAGCAAATATCAGTCGAGAATAAATTGCATACATCAATGAAATTTGGCGGAGGTACCACAATATCGGAAGACGATAACCCTTACAATAGACATTAAATTTAATAAAACTGTTTAAAATTGAAGTGACAACAGGGCATTAGGACTGCAGAAAATTCTGACAGTTCTCAAAATAATTAGGACTGTAGGAAATGTAAGAGTCCTATTGTTTGTCAGGACTGTAACCTTACTTACAGTCCTAAGAAAAATAAGGACTGTCAGTGGTTTGATAGTCCTAATTATTTATAGGACTGTCAAATAGTCCCACAGTCCGACTGCCACAATTCTCGAAAGTAAATTGTCATATTATTTACCGAGCGTGCTTCGAAAGAACCGAGAAGTTCTTCGGCCGTAACGGAAAGATGATTAAGTTTATTAGATGACCCGATTTCTTCGAGATACATTTCTCCTACATTAAACACATATAATTCATTATTTATATGTGGACATAATGTTTGAAAAATCTAACCGTCATAGTTAATTGATGACATACCAAATAATGGTTGAATGTTGTAACTTTTTTTTGTAGTGAGACTAGGATTTTGATCTCCAATATTCACTTTAGTGTCTAGGGTTTTGAGAATTGTTAGAAATTAAGTTTTGGAAGAAGGAAGCATAGGGAGAAGAGAGAATGGGGAGAAGAGAGGTTGGAATACAAAATTTCATTGACTTCTATATGAACATATGAACTGCCCTAAAAAAAAAATATTAATTGCAAACTTCTAATTAATTTAAAAAAATTGGACTGTCCTAAGAAAACATTGTAGTGTCTATAGAATTTACCAAAGAGAACCCACCCCAACAACATTCCCATATACTTACTTGATAGATGCATTTGGGTCCGTCCTACACCTACATTTTGTCCTTAGTTAACAGAAAGTTGTAGGCCTCGATAACAAGGCTAATGATAAAGGCACTACAAAATACACTCAGGCTGGTCCATTTTTTTTTTTCTAAATTTTTCACTTAAAATTTTACTTAAAATTTTGGTTCGCGACTAGTCCAAAAATTTATTTAGGACTGTCAAAAATTTGATATTCTTTTCAATTGTTTGGACTGTAAAAATTTTGACAGTCCTTCCAATAGTTTGCACTGTCAAACTTTTGATAGTTCTTAGTTTGGACTGTTAAAATTTTAACGGTCCTAAATAAATTTTTAGGTCCGTCCTGAATAAAATTTTAAGTAATAAATTTACAAAAAAGTTTAGGACATACGGAGTTATCTCTGCAGTACGTTTATCAATTTAACGATAACAATACATCAACTAACTAATTCTGTTCGTCTTGTAAACAGTTGGCAACACACGGTCCTTTCCCTTCTTCTTCTTGTGGTAAGAGTGGGTCCACTGAACATATCCACACATTCAGCGACCGACCACCATTGCCGGAGCCGGGTCAAAAGCCGCAGCGGTCCAGGTTGGTGAGAACATGCTGAGCAATGGCGGTTCCCATGGCCGCCACTGCCTTCTTCTTCTTCTTCCCAAATCCTAGCCCCCGTTTCCCGCCAAAAATTCTCCTCCGTGCCCCCCTCCGCAGCCGAACCCTGACTCTATCGCTAGGGTTTGATCGGAGCAGGAGGAGGAGAGAGAGAGGCGGAGGGGTTCTGGAGGCGAGGAGGAGGAAGGAGGAGGAGGAGGATGCGTTCTCGGCGCTGGAGGCCGAGGTTCTCGATTTCATGGAGGGGTCGGAGAACCCCGGCGCCTTCCCGACCAGGGATGTGCTCGTGAAGGCCGGGAGGCCGGACCTGGCTGAGGCGATCGCCAGAAGAGGCGGCTGGCTCGCCTTCGGCTGGGACTCCAAGGACCCGACCTCTTCTTCTTCTCTTCCTCCTCCTCCTCCTCCTCTGTGAGTGTAAGAAATAAGGGTTTCTTTAGTTGTTTCTTTCTTCTTTTGGCTTATGTTTTGTTGATTTTGAAGGGGGGAGGAAGAGGGTATCAAGGAGGAGGCTCCTTCCGGTACCGGCGGATCGACGTGAGTGGACGACAAATTAGGGTTTCTTTGCGTGTTTCTGTGTGTTTTTGCTAATGGTTTCTTTTTGATTGGTATATTCTGAAGGGAGAAGGATGGAGGAGAGGAAGTGGGGATCGAGGGGATACTGAGCAGGCTGGAGAAGGAGAGGAGTTTGTCTTTTGGAGTTGGCTACAAGAGTCGGGAGGAGGAGGTTAATGGAGAAGTGCCGTGGGGGGAGGTCAAAATTGCTCAAGGGGATGCAGGTGAGACTGGTTCTTCATTATTGCCCTTTCACGAGTTTATGTTCTTGATTGTTGATTTCAGTGAAACCATACCTTAAGTTTTGATTATTCGAGAATTGGTTATTTACTTGATAACCAATTCTATGTTGTCATGGACAGTTATACGGCATGGCACAATACGGATATGGCGGCATAAACACAATACACGTTTTGGTATGTTCTAGTGTTGGAGGGTCTGTGTCGTGCCCAAGACATGTCTGACATGGGACATCACGAGCATGAACATGGTACACAGTGCCTTTGCTTCCTAGCTTTCATGAAGAAGTGTTGTTGAAAAAGATCAAGATTGGTCGAGGGTATACATGAGATTGTTTCTTGATTGCGCTTTTGTCAATTATGTTCTTGATTGTCAATTTCTGTTACGATGCTAAAGAGCCACACATCGGTTATATGGGAAAGTCGATGTGGGTTGGTATAATCTTGGGCTCTCTCCACATAACAACTAAGCTTTTAGGATGAGTTCTCCCAAGGTTCATATCAATTTTAGTGAAACCATTACCTCAAGTTTTGATCATTTGAGAAATTGATTATGGACTTAGTAATCAGTGACAAAATACGGACATGGCGGCATGGAGACGCACATAATACATGTTTTTGCATGTTGTAGTGTATTTGGACTGTTTGTCGAGCCCATATGTGTTTAACCGATTTGTAATGTCTGTACTTCATAGCTTACCGTATAGCCTTTTAGAGGCAGATATAATTTACACGACTCTTAGTCAAATAGTTATGAGTTTGTTGGTTGCACGGGTAAGAATAGACACTGCACATCACTGATTTGGGTATATGCAAAACAGATACGATAAGACACCATTTTTTGAGTATTTGTTCTTCCTACATTTATTGGCTTTTGAAAGTTTTATAGTGCATAACCTGATACCAAAACTCATGTCATTGGACCATGATTGGAGATGCTGTGGATTAAAAGGGTTACCAGTTTATGTATAATGCTGAATGTGCTGTAGATTAAAAGGGATTACTGGTTTATGTACAATGCTGGGTGTTGTCATAGATTAAAAGGGATTGCCAGTTATGTATAAAACTTCTATGATCAAGAGAGGATAATGCCCTAGAATCTTGACAGAAGGTTGGTAACATGTTTTTGGTTTTTAAACTCATGCAACCAAGGAGCACCCTCCAAATTCCCCTAAAGAGTCTAGACGAAGCGGTAAGATAATACAATTTGCTATAGGCAATTGCATTCATTTCTATGACACATTAGGCAAAGAAGTGAATGAGAATGAGATTCCCATGTAAGCTGTGACAAAATGCGAACAGTGAATGAGATTGCATTCATAGGTTTGATCCTTAATGGTATGTCCTGGATCATCAGGATGTAACTTAAACTATGTTACTTAAACTACCTTATTTTTGGCCTTATAGCCTTGTTTCCCTTAACTGCTATTTTTTTCGATTTGTAGTTCACTTAAACTTGCTTGTTGACCTTATAGTGTTATGTGTCCTTGTTAATTACAAATTATATAAATATTCTTTTTATGCTTGCTTAATCTCTGGTTGCATGTGGCCGGGCAATGCCAATTTTTGGTTTTCATTAAGCTGTCTCATGTTTGAAGTAGTTAGTACAGTGATCCAAACTTTGTAAGGAATTGTTATTGCAAGCGTCCAGCTCCAGTTGTGTATTTGTCTTATTAGTATAGTGATATTACCTCCTTTGTAGTCATTTACTCTACCTTGCCTCCCTTTTGAACTGAAAAGCTGCTATGTAACTAGCATTTTCTGATTGTTTGTGAAAAGACAGTTGGAGGCATTGAAAAAAGTTATGTATCCACGTCTTCTGATTTTGGCTCATCACGTCAGTCTGGGCAAGTGTGTTCTTGGGATGGTACTGCTGAGGATGTCAATGTCAAGAATTCAGCACCACACATGTGGAGAACATGGAGTCTTGAGAGGGCATGCAATCATGTCACTGAGTTTGAAGGTAGTGATAGTCTTCTTTGGCTTATATATTTTTTTTCGAAGAAGGTAAATTTTATTGATAATCACCAAAATTAAAAAAATATAACCCAACCCAGATCACAAAAGCAAATCATCTGGGGTCAAAGATTTCCATGTCAGCTTATATATTTCTTTGTACAACATATATACTGCGAGAAATGCCCTCGAAGATATGTTGATTACGTTTCCGCCAAACGTGCCAGACCACCAAGCCAAAGATTAGATGTATCCATCGGTACCCTCCTGCTCACTTTCCTTTTTGCGCTTTGACATCATTCAAAACAGAGGGTAGGTCTCTATTCTGCATATTAGGAAGTCTAAACTTAGAGCGTTGGGTGCTTCAGATACCCCAGACAAAGTCACAACCGAAATACATGTGATCCCTGGACTCATCCCCATCTCTGCACATGCACATGATATCCCAAACATGGTAAGAAGCTTGTTCCGAATCATTTTGTAGAGGCATAAGGGTGTCTTGACCGCCGCTCCCTTCGTCAACACCACCTCCATCCATTCAACCTTCTCAGCAGCAGTCCGAATTTGGTTCAGGGCCGTCCGAAAACTGAAGGTGCATTTCTCTCTGTCTTCCCAAACCCAATAGTCCTCCCTCTGCTCCCGATCAATCTCCACCGCGTATATATCTTTATCGTGAGCATCCTCAATCATACGATCATGAAGCTTCCACTCCCTCTCCTGAATGAGACAACTGACCGACTTAGTAGATCCCATAAGCTCATATACTTGCCAGCCCTTCTTCTCAATCAAGCTAGAGTGCTTGATCAACGGGTCATGCCAAATGCTGGTTTGATTTTCGGAGCATATCACGCTAGTCAGCTTGGCTTTAGTCCTGCTCCTCATAGCCAGAAGCAATTTAACCTTAACCAAGAAGTTGTTATTGATTCTATTCGGCCAGAAGTCTCCCTTCAGAAAGTATCTCCCCTACACATTCCGCCCAAAGAGGCTTATCATTGATAAATCTCCAGAATAATTTGTAGAAAGTCGTACCTCTGAGAAGCGTCAGGGATCTCAGACCAACTCCTCCATCATTTTTAGGCTGGCACAACTCCTCCATCATTTTTAGGCTGGCACAACTCCTCCCAACTAATAGCATGCATACCTCTCTACAGAAAGTCTGTACACATTCGTTCAATCTTTTTGATCGTGCCTTTGGAAAGCATGATAGCTTACAACCAGTACATAGCAATAGCCGATATGACAACTCTAATAAGTTCTTTGCGCTCCCCTAAAAGACAATCTGAGTCTGCCATGCCTACCGTCTCTATTGCGTATAGTTGAGAAGACCCTCGTAGTCCGCATATGTGGCATAGTTAATAGAGAGGTAAGTCCAAGTATTTAACCGGAAGCGTTCCCTCCACAATGTCCATCTTGGCAAGCTAAACCTTCTTATGTCCACAAGTGCAATTCATGAACATCTAGCTCATGTTTTTATTTAGTTGTAAATCCGACCACCTTTCCAAAGTATCAAATATGGTCTTAAGTGTATCAAGAGATATATTGGACGGCTTCACGAACACAAGCAGATCATCCACATAAATAAGATGAGAGACGATCGGGTCCGTTTTCTGAAACAACGGGTAGTAAGTTCATCCATAACCGCATCATCCAACAGACATGTGAGGAGCTCTATCACAATAGCAAACAGATAGGAGGAGAGGGTCCCTTTGTCTTAGGCCTCTAGTGCTATTGAAAACTCCCTTCGGCTGGCCTCTCACCAGGATGGAGAAAGAGGGAGAGCAGATACACTCCCTCACCCTGTCCACCCACCATTTATCAAATTCCATATAAAACATAATGTGACATGAAGTTACGATTCACCATATCATAAGCTTTCTGGAAATCCAGTTTCAAGCACGCTTTTTTTCTGCTTGTAAAAGTCTCTCACAAGTTCGTGAGCTAACAAGCAGTTCTCCAAGATAGAGCGACCTTTTATAAAAGCCATTTGATTAGGAGAGATAAGCTCCTTGATAACCTCCCTCATCTGGTCACACATCAGGTGTGTTATGATCTTGTATAAGAAATTACAGCACACAATAGGCCTAAAGTCTCCTAACGAGGTAGCTCCCTCCACTTTTGCAATCAAAACTACAAAAGTATGATTAAACTCCTTAAGCAGCTTATCAGTCAAAGAACTTTCTGACTGCCTCCAGGACGTTCGTCCTGAACAGATTCCAGTGTTTCTTGAAGAAGACAGCTCCAAAACCATCTGGATATAGGGATTTGTTAGGATCTACATTCTTGACAATAAGCTCTATCTCCACCAAAGAAATCGGGACATGCACTACTAGTTTACCCTCCCTCGAAACTAGCTTCTTAAACTCAAAATGAGAAAAAAAAATGAACGGATAGGAGTTCTAGTTGTAAAGCTCTTGGTAGTAATGAACCGCTTTATCACGAATTTTGTCAGCACCGGTAATGAGGACACCATTAGAATCAAATAACCCATGAATGACATTCCGATGTTGCCTAGCTTCCACTGTGATGTGGAAGAATTTAGAGCACCTATCACTGTCTTTGAGTCAATTACATTTAGCACGTTGTTTAACTTGGACCTCATCTAAGAACCTCTCCCTGCGCAGCAAATCCTGAAGAGCAACTTCCTCTTCCGTGAGAGGAGGGTTAAGCGGATCTAACTGGACTCTATGTTGAATGCCAACAAGTTTGGCCTCAAGATCCTGGAGCAGAAGTGGAGGTATCACCTTATTCCATGATGAGGTACTTCACTAGTCACGCATTGTCCGGATCCTGAGAAATGATTTGCCCGAAGCTACTATAGGATCAGCAGAAGGGCGGGACCCATTTTTACTCGACTTTCTGGAAAATTATATCTTCGGTCGGAAGCTCAATCTCCAAATTGTCAGGCAACGTGTCTTCCGCATTAATCTTAACAAACACCCTCGCAAATGTCAACCGTTCCCTCAGTGCATAAGGGCTTTCCGACTGCACTTGCCATCTTCATTATAGTCGGGGTACTCCAAAGTTGTGGTGAAAGCCACGGTAGCGTAATCCATATAGGCATGGTAGCCAGACTATTTCTTTCAAAGTTGGAGGACATATTCTATCGTCTCATGACTACCAGCCTTCCATCAAACGTCCATGGCCAATTTTGAATCATCCGCTCTAGGTCTTTCGTCATGTCGAACTTGATGAAGTAGAAGTTGTTCTCCCTGAAGAATATGTCCATACTTCTTTTCGGCCTCCACATCCGGAGCGCGAAGCCCTTAAGTATTGCCTAGACCCATGACATAGAGGACGATCGTATTCTTCCAATATTCCTCCGTTTCGGCTAGATCATCCTTCGTAATCGCTATGACTTTTCTACCTTGGACGTTCTTCGGTGTCACATATCTCATTTCAATATTTTCCCTACACCTATCAACCCAAGAGATTGGGGCTTTATTGGAAGGTTAAAAGGGGTAGGCGGCCTCAGAGGCTTATTACCGAACACCTTAGGGGCAGAGCTGCCCGTTGGGCCGACAGACACAACCGGAGAACGGGTAGGCTGCACAGTCGGCTGCCTCGAGGGTCCCCATCCTCCCTTCATCAGCACACGGGAATGGGAGGCACCCTTCCTGGCCGCACTCAAGTTCCCGTGAAGGGTTTTCCCTCTCGACCTTCTCTCAACGGTAGTCCTGCCATCCTCATAGGCGCTAGCAATCGCGGCGGTAGGAGGAGGAGGGGCAGAGGGGGGGGGGGGGGGGGGGGGGGGGCGACGGGAAGGGGGTCTCCTGGTTTTTTGGGCTGCATCTCAAAGCTATATAACTTTGGCTTATATATATATCAGTATAAAGGTTGTCATATCTTGGTTACATGTTTGTCTCTGTGCAGCTGCTGAAATTGTTCCAGATGAAGAGAAAATTAAGTCAAACATCGATTTCACAAGTGGGGATTCTCTGAAGGAGAAGAGCAAAGAATCTCAAAATGTAAGCAAAGTTGGTGATAGAAGGCTGTGTTGTAGCTATGATGCTAAAGAAAATGGCCAAAACCAGTTACAGGTGCGACTCAAGCATTTGGAGTCAGGGGTTTCCTCAACACTCGACTTACTAAGGTCTGGAGCTATTGGTGGTATTCATCATAAGGTATGCGATATTATTTACATATGTTTTTATTTATGGGTATACTATTGTTGTGGGGTTACATTGTATTTCCTCCATAGCCGACCCCCAAATTTGGGATAACGGCTTTGTTGTTTTATTTCCTCATTAGCGACCAAGAAGAGACTACTTTGAGTTGCTGTGATCTATATTTACGAGGGATATTGAAATTTGTGGTAGATGAGTTATTTCTTTGGTAATCAAGGGTTAAAAGTGGATAGTTTCATATATGCTATATATAGTTCCTCCTGACTGGTTCCAACGACAGTAAAGAGGCATTGCATTTGCTCCTTTCTATGTTTGGTCTAGGGGTGTTACAAGTTATTTTATATGCTGGCTAATTTGTAATTTTGTACATAGCCTTGCACATGAGCGCGTACAAGAGATGCAATAGATAGAGAGAAAAATGGTCATCAAAATCTCTCATCCTGACCTACATATCCTCAAACCTATGTAAATTAAACCCCGATTGGTAGTCAAGTGTTCTGTATACTTATAAAGTACTCCAAAATGATTGTATATCAAGTCGTCGTAAAAAATGTTCACTTTGTTTCATTTTAATGCATAGGGTCCTGATATCTAAACCACTTTCATTTATCTACATTTGTTTGATGACTTGTAGAGTAATAGTGGACTGGCGATGATTCATCACCACTTTGGATTACTGATTGTGCCATTTCATGATAATATTCCATTATACCATCTCATGTAATCATTCGTCTACACACACAAGAAAACATGGATCCTGCTATGGCATTTTAGGAACTTCTGACTAAACGGGACACCTTGCTTTCTCAATTAGTCAATCTAGCATTACTCGATTAAAGGAGAAAGGCTCAGCGTAGCAAGACATTCCTACTCAGTTGTGTGTGCATGCATTATTGCATGCATTAGGTTGTCAAGTTTCATGTTTTACTAAATCACCCCTGTGATGAGTAAGCGTACTTCATGCTTTGTACATATTAGTGGATCTGAAAACTTGAAAATAACCTTCTCTTTCATCGTTCTCTGTGAGCAATGACGTGCTTCAACTGGAACGTGCATCTGTCTCTGCCTATACACTAATCGGATGACAATGTTTTTGAATTCTCTATTGCTGTATTCTTATATGAACTTTCTTCTACTTTTTTTTGTCAAATGAGTTTAATAGTTTCAAGTATGAAAGTAAATATTTAATATTCAATATGCGGTTCTTTAGGGTCAAGATAGCCGACTGGAGGAGCTGCAGATGCTTTCTGATGCTTGGGAATTCAAAGAGATTGAAATAATGAGAGCCCGTGATAAACTGCGTTCTACTCGAGCAAAATTGGCAGTGCTAGAAGCAAAGATGGCACTTGAGATTATGTATGTATTTGTTGTAGAAATGTAACAATTGTGAACCTAATGTCTTTAGTGGCCATAATTTTCAATTTCCCCCCATTCTTCTCTCAGAGAGGCACAAAAGATAATGGGAGAGAACAGGAAGAGGGTTCATGCTGCCAAAAAAGCTCTACGCTTGCTTCGTTCTGTCTGCATAGTGTGGCCTAATTCTGCTTCAGAAGTTCTGTTAGCTGGTTCTTTTGATGGATGGACTAGCCAGGTTGGTTCTTTTAGTGGCTTTAATGGTAGATCACTTAATTCTTTCATCGAAAATTTAGTTAATTAGCTTTGATAGAAGAGTTTGAAATTGTCTGGTTTTCAAAATTGCAGGTTTATGTTAACCCAATCATCAAAATTGCTGCTGTATATTGTCCTAGTTTATAGTGATACTGTTAGATAGTAAATAAATCTCTGCCAATTGAGTGCGAGTAATTGTAGCAAGTTTATACATGTTGTTGAGGAATATTTTAAGGAAACACACATTAATGTGGTATGTAAGCCTTTCTTGTGTATAAGTATGTTATTAGCATAATGACATTTCTATATTTGAGCAGTACTTATGCTAGATACTTATTAACTGATATTTATCAAATTAGGAATGCATATTATTTGGCCGTTTTGACTTATATCCGCCTTTGACCCAAAACTCAAGAACTAATCATATTATCTTTTCCTCTTCATCTAAGCCGTTTCTTGAACTAATCATAGTAGGCCTTTGTTGTGTATAAGTAGGTTATTACCATAATGACATTTCCATATTTGAGCAGTACTTATGCTAGATACTTATTAACTAATATTTATCAAATTAGGAATGGCCGTTTTGACTTATATCCGCCTTTGACCCAAAACTCAAGAACTAATCATATTAACTTTTCCTCTTCATCTAAGCCTTTTCTTCACCTAGGTAATTTGTTTAGTTATTGTATATTGCATGAGCTTAATCTTCCTGATCATAAGTCATGATTGTTACCGGCCAATGTGGACAGTTTATGGTTTGCTTTTCTTTTGTCCATACTTTCATGGACAAGGCATTTGTGTTAAACCCTAATAATTGTGAAGCAGGACGAATCCGAAGGAAGTATGATCTGTCTATGTGGGTTAAGAAAATTAGGAATTTTACGGATTTTCAGTAGCTTTAGCTTTTGTGAACAATTATCATATAATTTTATCACAATTATTATTATTATTATTTTTTTTTTGCAAAACTAATAACAAGTTAATTGTAGAGAATGATGTTACCAAACCGGATGAAACTAAATTGCAACGACGATGATGGTGGTGATGATGATCTCATGTGATCACAATTTTAGCAAACGGCCGGGCTGTCGACGAGAACAATCTCTACGAGGTCTCTGCGATGATGGTCACGTTCAGTGAAGTTAAACAGTGTTGAACTGTGAACTCTCGATCCAACATTAAATTATCACAAAATTATGAGGATTTTGGGTCTTCTCTCTCAACTCATTTTTATTTCTCCATAAATCAATTCTATAAAATATAACCTGCTTTACATGTGTATTTGTAGGAAAAAAAAATCCTAGTCTAACTACGACTCTAGAAAATAAAACCCTAGCCTAAGTAGGACTCAAGATTAGGTCCAGAAAGTAAACCCAATCATAATAAAATTAAATAACAGAATTCTGATTTAGTACATAAATAAAGGAAGTAACAATTCCAAAACTCGACTAGGACTCGAACTTGGAAATTGACTCGGGCCTGGACTTGGACTTGGACAGATGGCCCTACATCAAGTGCCCACAAAATTGACAGGTTGAATCATATATGATCTGGTTAAGTTGGATGAACCTGATTACTGATTAGTTGCATGTTGGTAACTATTCTTATGTAAATATTGAGCTGTACTTGGGTTTAAATCTTGGTAAAACATACCTCACACAAGTTTTTTTTTATCCAATTAGTATTTTGCATTTAGTTATGTTTCATTAAAGTATTGGACAAAATCGAGTTATTGGTCTCGCTAAATGAAGCCATATAGACCAATATCTATGTTCTTAAGGGGTGCGCGCACAAGCACACAAATAGTACATCTTATTCCTCCTTTTGTCTGACTATTCCCTGTCTAGGCTTGTGTTTGGTTCCCTAACATGCCGTGTGTGTATATATATTAGAGAGAGAGAGAGAGAGAGAGAGAGAGAGAGAGAGAGAGGAACATTTTTGGCATATTGGCAAAAAGGTTCCTAAGTGACAACCTTAGGAAGTTAACTAAGGGAGTGTCCACATGTCAAAACCCTACTGGATACGAATACATGTGTGCATTACACCAAATCCCCAACTAAATATATGGAAGCAATCATAGCTATTGGAGGATATGATGGGCAGTGCATTACCCCAAATCCCCAACTAAATATATGGAAGCAATCATTAGCTATTGGAGGATATGATGGGCAGCTGGGATTTTCACATGTGGACTCCACCTTAGGAAATATTCTAAGGGGTACCTTATGGGATGGATGGATGGGATGGAAAAGAGAGGGAGTCCTCGGACTATGCCCTTTCTCATTACAAACGGCTCTTGCTGGCCTAGGGCCGAGCGGGAGAGGGCTATGCCCTGCCCTGTTTTATTACATACTGGCTCTCCCTGGTTCCTTTACCTGCTGATCCTTTATATTTGCGTATGATGGTCCTTGTCCTCCAACAGTCCAACCACCACTCAGACTAATCTCCACCGCAGTGTGTGTTCTAGATCATGTAAAACAATAAGTTTGGGTGCCTAACCTGTCTGGAGCATAGTTTAGGCAGCGTCTTGTCGGTTTGGTTGAAAACTCATTCTAGAAAACTAAACAGATCGTAGATACATGTTTCTCAATTCCTGTTAGGAAAAGCAGAGAAGGTATTTTTGGTTAGGATTTAGAAAGAGTGGATGAATGGAGTAGTCCAGAAATCCAGCCTTACATACATGGAGAAAACTGAACATCCCTTCCACTGTGTCTTCCAATAATAGCTGACTAAAAGATAATATGCATAGTAGAGTTTATTTTCCTTGTCCATGGATAGGACTTAACAAGTGCCATGTGGTGCCCTCATTGTCTGGAAGCCTCTTTCTTGGTTTCCTGACAGAAAGTAGGACACCTATTGTTCCTTCATGATATAATACTTGAAACATATCATAGCTTTGTTGGGCTTCAATTGACTCCTTTCCTCTCCATATGATATTTGTTAAATAAACTGATTCAATCATCACATACATAATAGACTAAAGATATACTCCATTTGACTTCAGCAGCTATAACATGAAGCAAAGCCTGGATAGACCAACTGAACCACAACTTTCCTAACTTGAAAGACAGTTATTAATTAATTTCTGTTAAGTAAACTAATACAGCACAAAATAGAGTAAGCAAGGAGTCCATTTGAAATGAAGAACTAGTACAAGAACTAAAACTGAGTGGATCAACTTAACCAAGACTAGTTAATCCGACTGATCCATGTTGAGGAAATATATCAGCTAATCAAGCCTGACCCTGTTTGTTGCCTACATCCCAGTTAAAGCATTATACAATATCCTATTTGATAAAATGCTTTAGACGTGTTGACAGTGAAGGGAACTTGACGCTGCATCACTTAGAAGTTGACTTAAGACTTGATCTAATAACCGAAAAGACTTGACTCAATGTTCCGCCTATCTGGTATGGTACTACGGTACTACCTTATCAGATACACCAACTATTTTACCTGTTAAGATGGCTTTTGGTTTTGGTTGTTTCTTCAATGGATAAGTATAAAAGGACCCATTGTCGATATTTCTTTTGAAGGCTATGACCAAAATCTTTTGACCTTTCTAAATAGAAACATGTCGCATCTGTTACGCATATATCATGAACGTGGTATTATGTTCGTTATAGAATTGTGTTATTTGATGCTTGATGTTTTTCATGGTGAAGTTTTAAATACACAGATTCTGTTCATAAAGGAAATTGAGAGTCAAGAGAGTGCAATTCCTTTCACCAGTGGATTTAAAACATTGTTCTACGCCTGAGGAACTCAGGAAAGCGGCTTTAGACTCCTGAAACATTCAACTATTTTTGGAATGAATTTGACAATTCTGGCAATCAGTTTGGCTGAACTTTGAGCTGACCATGTATTCTTGCGGTACCCAATATGCCTCTGCTGTCAATTACTAAATTCAGGCTCACATGAGGGCATGTTTGACAACATGATAATGGAATCAGGGGAGGGCATTGCAGGAAACGTATGGAGGTTTTGAGACCTGTTTGATAACATGAAACTTGGTGAAACTCATGTCGATACAGAAGATAAAGGTTAACTATTTAAGTTTTGTTGAGTTGCAAGACATGATTGGAACTTCCAATTCATTGAAACCTTGAGAGAGAATGAAATACGTTGGAATCCGTCTTAAAATTAGAATATATATGGGCTTCTTGACTTACTGAAAATAGTGAGCCCTAGTTAACAAAGAGCAAAACAAGAGAACTGGTATATTGCACGGTTCAAAAACTTGTTTTAGGTATCTGTTTCGGACCCATCCTATGATACCGGTTTCGGTAGTTTCAGAGGTTTCAGTGGTTTAGCGTCAGTTTGGGCTGATACTTATATATGGTAGCTGGCATGAGGTTTCATGCTGCAAACAGATAGAATGATTAGTACCTTGATAATATAAAATTATGAAAAGGATTCACGGTATAATGGTGGGTTTCTTGTTGCTAAACATCTGTCAAGATTTATTTCTCCTGGTGCAACATAAGATTAATTTGAGAGTAATTTCAGTTAACTTTTCTTGCTTTAATTTAACAGCAGCATTTGTCGTCTATCTCCTTTACTAACATGGCTTCTAGTCTTGGTTAATCATGGGATCTTATTCTACTTTTTTTTTGGGCACTAGTTACTTGGGACTAAATTTACTTTGTTAACAAGCTTGCCTTACAAGTATGTTACTTATATGCGAGTCAGTTGAATAGTTGGAGATCGTTTGCATACCTACATTCACCCTTGCTGTAACTTATATGCGACTGAGTTGAATAGTTGGAGATCATTTGCACACCCACATGCAGACACTTATCTAGTGTTTTTATGTGTGTGTGACGATGATACACACCCTTGGTTGCATGAGCAGTTCTTGCATTGTATAATATTTGGCATTTAAAGTGTTTTTCAATATGATTATTTAATGAAGATGTTTCAGTATCATAAAGTTTGCATAAAAGTGGTAACTAGGTAATGCATCAAATTATTGGTCCTTCCAATAATTTCTATATTCAACAGACTTGCACTCTGGAGTAGTCACAGCTGTAACTATCCTGGACTTTGTCATCAAGTATCTCATGCAAAATCTGGCTGGTTTTCGTAATCATTAGTTCATTTATTGCTTTATATCATTATCTTTTTATTACTTTGCAAATCAAAATGGATTTGGACACATTATACTGCGTTGAGCTTAAACAGGAACCTCCTAATTTTGTAAAGTCGGTCCTAAATTTGTATTTAATTTTTTGGAATAATATTTTTCTTAGGCTGTGTTTGTTATGGTCATTATGGTGGAAAGGAAAAGAAAAGAAAACAGGTGTTTTATGTAGAATTAGGATCACATTTAGATGGGATAAATATCATTTTCCTTTCCTTTCCATAACTTCGTTAGAAACCAAACACAGCCTTAACAAATAATCAGTTTAAACCACTTGATCCGTAAGCTTTACTTCCCCTAGACGTAAAATGTGATATCATCATTAATCCATGATTTCGGAACTTGATACTCCACCAGATTATCATAGCCCCGTAGTGGTTTTTAGCGCCTGATGGCCTTCAGCGACGGAAAAGGTTCGGTTTAAGTTGTCTGGTAATACTCGCTTTACTATCTCATGTGCAGATATGAGAATTCACTTTGTTCGGGCTCCATTTGCCTGTTGTCTTAGTAGGGTCTTGTGTATCGTTCAAAGTTTCTTGCTATACCATTATTTTCCTTAGATAGTACACTCCTTGTTTCTGTGGAAGCATTCATTAATGTCTGTATTTGAAACTGTTAGAAGTGGCAAATAAATGATTTAGTCAAGTGCTACGTGCAATTGTCATATTTGTTT
The DNA here is from genome assembly GCA_036927795.1 of Iris macrosiphon. Taxonomy (NCBI): domain Eukaryota; kingdom Viridiplantae; phylum Streptophyta; class Magnoliopsida; order Asparagales; family Iridaceae; genus Iris; species Iris macrosiphon. Next base: position 140,656,936 of record JAYESA010000014.1, read on the forward strand.
AATTTTTGGAACTTTTGAAGGCTTTTATTTTATGTACTGCTCAATGGAATGCATTTCAAAGTAATGCTAGAGACCATGATGCATTATTATTCTCCCTACAGAGAAGGATGGAAAGATCAAAAACTGGCATATTTTCCTTGCAGCTGAAATTGTATCCGGGCCGCTATGAGGTGGGAAGTGAATCATCTATATCTTGATGATATATATATATATATATATATATATATATATATATATATACTTATTTTTATTTACAATGGTGCAGATTAAGTTCATTGTTGATGGTGAATGGAGAATCGACCCGCTGCGCCCTGTTGTGCACAACAATGGCCATCGAAACAACCTCCTCATCTTATCCTGAATGCAAAACATCAACAAATACAGGTGATACAGATTTGTAGACTAATTGTAGACCGAGACTGAGATTAGTTGATTCACATTCTTTACATTCGTCAACAGTTTTTTCTAGACCTAGAGAAATAAATGTTGTATGGCTAGATGTAAGTAGGCCACTCAGTGTTACCACTACGTTTCCACCCCCGCGAAATAGTGTTTTCTTCCCCCCTTTTCTTGTTCCTGGCCTTGTGATTGTGCTATTCTTGCATGTACCCTGAATTTTGATACATAGCTTATACGAAGAATATGCTTAGTTTTGGAAGGTGGCCAAGTGCCATCATCGTTGAGCAATTGAATCTCCATTTCCCGTCATTTAAATGACCACTCCAGTATGTCAAGGGGCTGTGCCATATCAATACCAAGTTCCAGTAGTATTTCGGGCAAGACTGGAACATCAGAGTAAAAAGACTTGTGGCTAAAGCAGTGGGAAAATAGAAATGGAAACATATTATGGGATCTAGAAGAAATAATTCTCCTCGTTGGCACTTGGACTAAATTTTATACTCGTGAGCTAAATGATTTAGTTATTCTTGGTATGATGGATCGAGGATAGTTTTGTCATCCTACTAACGGTAGGACATCCTGTCTGGTTGGTTGATGAACCTTGTAATAACACTATCATGGCTTGTAAGCAAAATGTTGTTTCCTCTTCTTTTCTTGTCTTTGTCGTCTAGTTTTCCGAATCAAACTGGTGCCATATTCGGATGGATTTCAACACTAAAAGATGAAAATATATTAAAGGATGGCCAAGCTTGTGATCGATATCTTTGGTATTCCACTTGTTGAAATTAATCTTCCTCATACGATTAAAGTAAAATTGTAACTTACAAGTAATTTACTTGGAAGTTACATCCGTCCACACATTCAATGACTAGCATGCAATTGCAAAACTCAGTTTCGGATGTGTGGATATTTTATTGTTTATTTCTCTCACTTTCTAGTTTCACATCTCTGCTTCTACTAGTTACATACATAATACTCTGCAATCACATACCTTAAACCCACACTTGTCACTTCTCATGGGCTGATAACCTTCATTTCCTTGCTACCTGGTTTCACTTGTGGTGCACCCTTGTATCGATAGAAGTGAGCACAGACCAGGAAGTAGAGAAAATTTACCATCCCCATTGCCGCTATGATGTAATAGAAATAGTCGAGCCGACCCAAATTTATGTTATTGTTCAACCAAGCCGTGTTGTTCTGGATGATGGTCACCATAAAGCTACTTACGTAGCTAGCCCCGGCCACACTGCAGTAGAAGAGCGAATTCGCCAGGGTCTGCATCTGTTCCGGGAACTGCCTGTTGTAGAACTCGATCTGCCCAACTGCGTTGAAAGCCTCCCCGATCCCCATCAGTATCAGCTGTGGCGCGAGCCACATTGCTGACAGCGGTGATACCCCATCCCCCGTGCCTCCGTTCACCCAGCAAGAGTTGCGCCGCTTCTTTTCGACCACTCCGGCTACTACCATCGAACTGGCCGCGATGACCATCCCAACGCCTTGTCTCTGGAGGAGGGTGATCCCGCTCTCGATCCCTGTGACCCTTCTGGCCAACGGGATTATGATCTGGTCGTAGATGGGTATGAAGAGGGTGAGGGCGAGCAATGAGATCGCACCGATGGTGCCGGCTGGAACTTCGAAGTGGGAGCCGATGTGGCGGTCCATTCGCAAGGACTGGAGCACGGAGAAGGTCCACTGCTGAGCAATAGCGATGAAGCAGATGATGCCGGAGGCCCAGATGGGCACGATGCGGAGGAGACACTTGAGCTCTTCGACCTGCTGGACTGTGCAGAGCCTCCATGGGTTTGCGATGGAGCCGTCCTCTTTAAGTTCCCCATCACATGTAATTGCAGCTTTGTTCAAAATGCTGAGGGAGGGGAACCACATTTATTAGATCATGCTTCTACTAATCACAACTCAAAACTAAAGCTTCCATTACCTGAACTGTAGAGTGAGAGGAAGTTGTGTAATCCGATCACTCTTGATGGGAGGGTTGTAAAGCGCCTCCTCCTGCAACAGAACATCCTCTGGTTCCGGCAACGGAAGCGACCTCTTCCGAGCAGCAGCGGCAAACACCTGGGCAATGCTGGAGAACACGCTCCCCTCGGGGGGCACGTAGACATATAGCCTCGTCCCCAAGAAGAAGAAGATTATTGCGAGGAGCATAAGTGCGGAAGGTATGGCGAAGCCGATGGCCCAGCTGACATTGCTCTGGATGTAGACCAGCACAACCAGGGCTACGAGGACTCCCGCAGTGGAGGTGCAGTAGTACCAGTTGAAGAAGCTGTTGATGCCACATCGGCCCCGTTCGGTGCTCAGGTCGAACTGGTCGACGCCGAAGGGCAAGCTGCATGGGCGGACCCCGGCAGCACCTATTGTCAGGAAGGCAAGGGAGAGGATGAGGACCCCCATTTGGGGCTTGGTGGGTCCAATGCACCGTCCGGCCATCTGGTCTGCAGTACTACAGCTCGGTGGCTGGAGTTGGGAAAGGACAGTGGTCATCGTCATGAGTATCATCCCCTAATTATTCAAACAATGATAATTTAGTGTCTTGATCCGCTGATACCAATTTTTCGTGCTCTCAACAATTGATATGAACTATATGTTCTTTTATTATTTTTATTTTTTTGACGTAAACTTGGATCGAATATGATATGTGTAGTTACTATCTGGTACTAAAAAATTACAATGGAAATAACATTTGGCATATAGTTTTGAAGAAAACGCAGAGGAAATTATTCATATACTAGTTGGTTATTTTCCATGCAGTTCAAATATACTAAATGAAAAAGAAAATTATGTCGTCGTAGGTGTATCCACACTACTACACTAGACTCCAGAGAGCTTGTTGTTTGATTTTAAGTAGGGATGAAGAGAGGAAATATTTATTGTGTTTCGGCTACGCAGGAGAGATCCATGTATCGGATACTTGATGACATCAGGGATACCAAAAATTTGGGCAGCATATATAAGAATGCATTATTGTCACATCTTTTTCTTTTAATGGACCTCATACTTTTTCTTTTAATGTTTGATAATTATTGTCACATCTTTTTTTTTCCTGCATACACACACTGTTGGATGACAATCATTTCTTGCATTGCAATTATCACATCTTCACCAACTACCATGAGACTAACTTCAACAAAAATGTTGAAATAGTTGGCTGACTTTTGTACTACAAAACAATTTCCAATCAGCCACTACACAACATACTTTATGTAAATACTTTTTATATAGCATATTGATGAGTATATTATCATATCTCTAGTAAAAAAATGTCCTCGCTTTTTGGATGATTGAGAAAAGTGTGTATGTGGAAGGTCACCTACATCTACATTGGCTATTATATATTTTGCTTTTGCACAAGCATAGAATATGTTCATCACCTAATTCTAATAAAGATTTTTGTATAGTAAACAAAATCATGCTTGAAATATGCATGCTGCAGTTTAATATACTAACGTGACCAATACTTTATACTTATGTTGACCTACTTCCATGTACAATAATTATTACCGAACCGTCCTAAATCATTGAAATATTGACTTGTTAGAGATTTTGGAAATGCACCGAACAACAACACGTGAAATTAGCAACAAAAGTATACATTAACATTTTGAGCTTGTTATAGCGTAACTTGAATTTGACTCCTCTCATATACATAGTAATAAACTTGAATCGGCTTCAAAAATGCATGGATGCACAAAATGTGTAGCAAAAGTTAAGAATGCACATACAAGTTAGAGATGATTAGGGATTGATAGAAGTTAGTGTTTGATGCATCAAATGAAGCCTCTGAAGTGCATTAATTGTACACACAACTTAAGAACTCTTAAAGTAATATTCTAGCATAAACTTTGCAACATGGTAACTTCTTTTCCTCTTCCTCTTGAATTAGATCTGAATTTTGGGAATTCCTATTATCATATCTTCACCATCTATCAGACTTGGACAACCCCATACTATTTAATCTTCTTAGAACCTATCCAACCAAAACTCAACTTAAACTTATATTTACATCAATCAATAAGAATCATGAGTAAACCAAAATTATCTCCAGTTAGACCAACCCAACCTTCTGGATCCGCCTTGAATCTATCATAATTATCTCCAGTTAAACCATGGCTCATATTCCTATATGAGCCATGCACATGTGACCAATAGGAATGGATTCCTACATCCCATGTGCACCCATGTGCACTAGTATACATTCCTATTAGTCCACATGTACATTGGTTCATATAAGAATATGAGCCTATAGCTCATATCCCTTTTTTTCATATATAATTTGTTAGAAGAATTAGAGTGACTAATTACCAGGAAACTAGCGAGAGAGGAATAAGCAAGAGTCCGAAATCTGCCAAAGTAGGCATCGGAGAGGAACGCTCCGATGAGCGGGGCGAAGTTGGCCGTCCCGTTGAAGATGTTGGCCGCATTGGCCGCGACGACCTGCTCCATGTTGAAGTGGGTCACTAGGTACACGGTGAAGTTTGCCGTCAGTCCGGTGGTCGCCACCTTCTCGAATGTCTCGTTTCCTGCATGCACGCACACACGCATGTGCATGTCGAATTAATTTTTTAGATTAAAATTTATCATATCAGTTGTATGTTAATATAATATTATTTAACATACTACGTCAACTGTCACATAATGAAAGAATGATTTAGAAAAATAATTTGAAAGTACAAAAAGCATTACTCTATTATCCATACGTACAACTAGCTAGCTACTCTTCTTCTGTCAAAACTCACTTTAGTACCATAAATATACCTATGATGAAAGGAATGCATTTCCATCCTCCGGGCTTTCTTTGATCCTCTTTTGCACATTCTTCGCTATTCTCTTTCTCTCTCTCTTTGGACCGGAAGAACCGGATGCAGATGAAGTTATCCACCGCCCACGACCCTTTTTTAGTCCCCATGGCCATTATTTGTTGATATCTTAACTTTCACTAGGGTTCGAGAAGAGCATTGGAGTTTTGGAGGAGTATATATAGATATATGGCCTAATAATAATAATAATATATGTATGGCCTGTGAAGGAGATTAGGGACAATAAGTAGGTAAGGTAATGGTGATTGGTCTAGCTAGAGGTGGTGGGTTGGTGCATGAGAGTCAATGCTGCTCTATTAAAAGACTGAAGAGAGAGAGAGAGAGAGAGAGAGAGAGAGAGTGTGTTTGTGGGTAGCCCCTATTATTTAATGAAATTTTCATATAGAGAACTACAATTTAACGTTATTTTTATTAGAAAAATAAATTTGTAGAAATGATGAAAAGAGAAACCAAACGTCTATAGTAAGGTCGTTCGACTCAATTTATTTTTTTTTTTTTTTTTTTTGGCACTAAACTTTCTTATTAAGGACGCTCACGATCGTTGTTTTTTTATATTCGTAAAATAAAGAAAAAAAAAAAGTTCTGAAAAAGAGCAGACGATCTTGCTATGGACGTTTGCAATATTTTTTATTTTCTAAAAATATTTTGCGTACTTGCTATGTACGTTTGACATTAATTTTTTCTACTCCATTTAGTTGTTTAATTTCTTTCTGTTTAGTTGATGTTTAATGTTAATTTTACTTTTAAACTAAGGATATTATATATAAACATAACTTTTCCTCCTTAAAAAAAAAAAAAAAATTACAAATATGGCAAACGTCCATACTACCAAGGACGTGGGTTATTTAAAGAAAAATATGTGCCAAGCGTCCATAGCAAGGGCGTCGGGAATTTTTAGGTTTTTTTTTTCTTTTTATTTTTACAGATTAAAAAAAACAGCAAATATTCTTACTAAGGACGTTTGGTAGATTTTTTTTTTTTGAAAAGAAACGGACATCCTTACTAAGGACTTTGGTTTCCTATTTTACAATTTATACAAACTTATTTCTCTGACAAAAATATCGATAAACTGTAGTTCTGTACAAAAAAATTTCTATATTATTTAAGTAGCCCATAATTTTATTATGCTATATATATCTACTGTTATTTAGGGGACATTCGTATCTTGATACTCCTGGCCCTCCTATGTCTCTTTCGGTATCTCCGTTTTTAAGTTTTATGCATATTTTCTGAAATAGTTACGAGATTAGATCAAAATCTCGTTTAAATTCTTGTTTTTAATATTTTCCAGTATAGCTTCCGTATAAACCTCCCTCACTCTCTCCCTCTCTGCTACATCGTCCACTATTTCTCTGTCAAAAAGTTTTGGACAACTTGTGAATGGCTATTTCTACACCATCGAAACTATTTGTGATTAGTTATTATGTAGGCACCATGTAAGCAGTTATCCAGCCAAGGCTCCACAGATCCAATGAATAATCATCATAATTCAACAGATCAACTAGCAGTTTGAAGTGTACCTAAAAAAATTGAAAATTTTAAGTTCCGCTTAGTGGCATACTGTAGAGAAAAAATAATTTATTGATTTACTTCCAAGAAATATATATATATATATATATATATATATATATATATGTATATATATATATATATGAGGAGGCTAGTCTACTTATTTTCTATCCGGTATGGGACTAAATAAGTCTCCCATAACTCAACACTTCCTCTCAAGATGGACGATAGATACAATCATCCCTATCTTGTCACAAAAGGTATCTAACTCTCTAGGACATAAATCTTTAGTTAAACAATCAGCTAACTGCTCCGCTGATTTTCACATAGCTCAAAGTCAAAACTTTTCTATTCTACTGCTCTTTGACGAAGAACCAATCAATCTCCACATGTTTGGTATGATCATTCTGAACTGGATTATTTGTAATATCAATTGCTGATTTGTTGTAACACCAAAGTTGCAGGAAATCTCCTCTAAAGATATGTATCTCAGCCAACAAGCTCTTTACCTACATCATCTCGTACATGATAACTGTCATAGCCCTGTACCCAGCCTCAACTGTAGACCTAGCAACTATATCTTGCTTCTTACTGCGCCAAGATATAAGATTGCCTCCAACAAAAATACAGTAACCTGTAGTGGACATGCGATCGTCCATACAACCCACCCAATCGGCATCACAGTAGCCTTCAACTCTCAGATGTCCAGAACTTCTGAACCATAACCTCTTTCCAGGGCTTCCTTTAATATACCTGAGAATTCTGCGAACTGCCTCCATATTCTGCTCTCTGGGATCATGCATATATCTACTCACCACACTCACGTCATAAGTAATATAAGGTCTCATATGACAGAGATATATGAGCCGACCAACTAATCTTTGATATTGCTCCTTACTCACCGGATTACCACCCTCAGCACACAACTTGTGATTCTGCTCGATAGGAGTAGAAGCAACCCTGCAACCCAGCATTCCTGTCTCTGAAAGAAGGTCCAGAGCGTACTTTCGCTGAGAAAGTACTATATCCTTTCGTGACCTTGCAATTTTAATTTCAAGAAAGTACTTCAACTACCTCATATCCTTAACTTCAAATTTCTCTCAAAGCATTTTCTTCAGCCGTAGGATCTCCTCAGTATAGTCTCCAATAATTACAATATCATCAACATAAATAGCAAGAACAGTGATACGAGTCTTAGAGTGCCTATAAAATACAATATGATCTCCATTGCACTGCCTGTACCCCATACGACAGACTGTAAGCCTGAATCTATCAAACCATGCTCTCTGAGGCTGCTTTAGCCCATACAAAGACTTCTTCAATTTGTATACCCTTTTCGTTGTTTGTGAATTAGCAAAGCCTGGTGGAATCTCCATATACACCTCATCGTGGAGATTCCCGTGCAAAAAGGCGTTCTTGACATCTAGCTGATGTAGTTGCCAATTGAAGTTGGCAACACATGACACCAACACTCGCACAGTGCTTATCTTTGTGACCGGAGCAAATGTCTCATCATAGTCGATACCATAAGTTTGGCTATAGACTTTAACAACCAATCTGGCCTTGTACCTGTCAATCTTGTCCTCTGGAGTCTACATAACAATATAAACCTATTTACATCCAACAACATGCTTTCCAGCTGGTAGTGGTACCAGCTCCCATTTGTCGTTCTTCTTCAAGGCCTGATGTTCCTCCTGCATGGCACTCAACCACCTAGGATCTTGCTTAGCTACCTTCCTGTTGTTAGGTACAAGCACTGAATCTAATGATGCAATGAAGGACTTATATACAGGTGGAGTGGATGCATATAAAATGTAATGTGCAATGTCAGTATCCCAACTGCCAAACTTAGCTGGAGATTTTTCGGCAATGACTCTAGAAGTTCTACAAAGCAAGACATGAGGATTAGAAGTATCAGTGGAGAAATTGTTACCAAGTGACACAGATGGAAGGGCCGAAGAAGGTCCTGTAGAAGAGGGACTTGGAACATCAGCATTTGTGGGTACTGGCATAAGGACATCAGGAGGAAGCTCATGCTACTCCTGTTGCTGCTGCTCATGCTGCTGCTGCTGTTGCTGCTGTTGCTGCTCATGCTCCCTATATACTCTCAGCTCCCCCTGAATATTGGCTCCCCATGAGACACCATCACTCCTTGGTGACTCAAGGACATGGAATCATACCAACCACGATGTCCTCTCTACTAGCATTAGTAGAGCCATTGTCATGCCCCGGTCCCGCCCGGGCCGCCGCTCCGCCCTGCCCCGCGCCCGTGCGGCCGGGAATTAACGAACCGGACACGTATCACCGTGCCTCGGCGCGCCGGACGCGAATCACCGCGCCCGTCCCGCGGGTGTGAGGGAGGAAGGGAGCCAAGCGAATGGCCCGTTCGAGCTTTCGGGGGACGTGATGCCGCACGGGCCTGGGGTTGCGCCCGTGCAAGGCCAATCGTTTAAGTTGATAGTTGGCTATCATCGCATCAATCGAGTAAGCAGCGGAAAGGGACTTGTTGCAATGCAATGCATTTAGCCAACTGAGCGTTCGGGACAATCGAGGCAACTTGGGTTTCCTTTAGCAAAGGCACACGTTCGTTCCATACATTATGCCCCCTTATACGATATCATTCTCGGGGCAACAATCGAAACCAGGATTCCGGGTCTTCGGGACTGTGGCACGCCTATCGCTTCCTCGGACGATCCAGTACCTGCGAACAAGTAAACTGTTGGTGGGTCAGCACTTTATATAAGTACTGGTGAGATAAATCAACTGAACAGAAACAAGCATTCACTCAAACAGGCACTAAGTAATCATGTTATAAAATATTACATTACTAGTGATCTTTCTAGTTTTACCTAGGTTCGTTTCATGCAGTTCTAGCAGAGTCGATTTACTTGTTTAGAAACATGTTTGGAAACAGAGTTTCATATTGAATATGCAAGCAAGCAAACCGTTCATGTTTCAGGGTGTGCGCAGCGTGTCTCGTGCGACTCGAGGGTCTGATGCAAAGCTAGACACACAATACACATTCTTAGGGGCAGTCACTATCCAAGCCAACACAATGACTTAGCTATATTCAGGGCGGTCCCCGAGTATCTCAGGATCGGCAGCTGGTGGAACAGCATACCAATGACTCATTTCTCTGATGCTAATGGCAGCTGTGACCCATGGTGGTTATAACGCATGCAGTTCAGCTCTCCACCAAAAGCCATTGTCCGACCGCGTGCGAATGCATGGAACACTATCAAATAAACTCTAGTATGCAGACGAGACGAACCATCAGAATACACTCATTGTTGCGGGGCAATCCGACTTATCACTTGAACACGTTCAGGCACAGTATGGTTCTCTCGAAGCATAGACGATAGTGAACATATTCATGCACTCTAAGCAGGCGATTCAGGATTCTCGTTAAGCAGGCATTGTTTCAAAGACAAGCTAGGTGAGTTCGTTCATTAACATGCAAGGCAGGTTCTATCATTCTCTTAAGAAAACATTGCAAGCAAAAACACAGGTTATTATTAAGGCGTGCAAGAATCAGAGAACGAAGTTCTGCCCACTCACCTTGATATATAACGCCGGCGCGGAGCGGGGCGTTACATACTTACCAACCAACAAAAAGTTTCGTCCTCGAAACTTCAAGGATAAACTTCTCGATATCCCGAGTAGCGATAGTGCCGTCCCTCGCCGTACTCAATCGAAACAATCAAGCAATTCAAGTTCAGGAAACATTTTGTACTTTGAGAATATCTATGGACTTAATGTATGGAACGCTCTTTGCAAAACCATATCGATAATATCTCAGAGTCATAGCAACGGTTTGGGCCAGAGAATCGATTCCGCTCTGATACCATTCTGTCACGCCCCGGTCCCGCCCGGGCCTCCGCTCCGCCCTGCCCCGCGCCCGTGCGGCCGGGAATTAACGAACCGGACACGTATCATCGTGCCTCGGCGCGCCGGACGCGAATCACCGCGCCCGTCCCGCGGGTGCGAGGGAGGAAGGAAGCCAAGCGAATGTCCCGTTCGAGCTTTCGGGGGACGTGATGCCGCACGGGCCTGGGGTTGCGCCCGTGCAAGGCCAATCGTTTAAGTTGATAGTTGGCTATCATCGCATCAATCGAGTAAGCAGCGGAAAGGGACTTGTTGCAATGCAATGCATTTAGCCAACTGAGCGTTCGGGACAATCGAGGCAACTTAGATTTCCTTTAGCAAAGGCACACGTTCGTTCCATACATTATGCCCCCTTATACGATAGCATTCTCGGGGCAACAATCGAAACCAGGATTCCGGGTCTTCGGGACTGTGGCACGCCTATCGCTTCCTCGGACGATCCAGTACCTGCGAACAAGTAAACTGTTGGTGGGTCAGCACTTTATATAAGTACTGGTGAGATAAATTAACTGAACAGAAACAAGCATTCACTCAAACAGGCACTAAGTAATCATGTTATAAAACATTACATTACTAGTGATCTTTCTAGTTTTACCTAGGTTCGTTTCATGCAGTTCTAGTAGAGTCGATTTACTTGTTTAGAAACATGTTTGGAAACAGAGTTTCATATTGAATATGCAAGCAAGCAAACCGTTCATGTTTCAGGGTGTGCGCAGCGTGTCTCGTGCGACTCGAGGGTCTGATGCAAAGCTAGACACACAATGCACATTCTTAGGGGCAGTCACTATCCAAGCCAACACAATGACTTAGCTATATGCAGGGCGGTCCCTGAGTATCTCAGGATCGGCAGCTGGTGGAACAGCATACCAATGACTCATTTCTCTGATGCTAATGGCAGCTGTGACCCATGGTGGTTATAACGCATGCAGTTCAGCTCTCCACCAAAAGCCATTGTCCGACCGCGTGCGAATGCATGGAACACTATCAAATAAACTCTAGTATGCAGACGAGACGAACCATCAGAATACACTCATTGTTGCGGGGCAATCCGACTTATCACTTGAACACGTTCAGGCACAGTATGGTTCTCTCGAAGCATAGACGATAGTGAACATATTCATGCACTCTAAGCAGGCGATTCAGGATTCTCGTTAAGCAGGCATTGTTTCAAAGACAAGCTAGGTGAGTTCGCTCATTAACATGCAAGGCAGGTTCTATCATTCTCTTAAGAAAATATTGCAAGCAAAAATACAGGTTATTATTAAGGCGTGCAAGAATCAGAGAACGAAGTTCTGCCCACTCACCTTGATATATAACGCCGGCGCGGAGCGGGGCGTTACATACTTACCAACCAACAAAAAGTTTCGTCCTCGAAACTTTAAGGATAAACTTCTCGATATCCCGAGTAGCGATAGTGCCATCCCTCGCCGTACTCAATCGAAACAATCAAGCAATTCAAGTTCAGGAAATATTTTGTACTTTGAGAATATCTATGGACTTATTGTATGGAACGCTCTTTGCAAAACCATATCGATAATATCTTAGAGTCATAGCAACGGTTTGGGCCAGAGAATCGATTCCGCTCTGATACCATTCTGTCACGCCCCGGTCCCGCCCGGGCCGCCGCTCCGCCCTGCCCCGCGTCCGTGCGGCCGGAAATTAACGAACCGGACACGTATCACCGTGCCTCGGCGCGCCGGACGCGAATCACCGCGCCCGTCCCGCGGGTGCGAGGGAGGAAGGGAGCCAAGCAAATGGCCCGTTCGAGCTTTCGGGGGACGTGATGCCGCACGGGCCTGGGGTTGCGCCCGTGCAAGGCCAATCGTTTAAGTTGATAGTTGGCTATCATCGCATCAATCGAGTAAGCAGCGGAAAGGGACTTGTTGCAATGCAATGCATTTAGCCAACTGAGCGTTCGGGACAATCGAGGCAACTTGGGTTTCCTTTAGCAAAGGCACACATTCGTTCCATACATTATGCCCCCTTATATGATAGCATTCTCGGGGCAAAAATCGAAACCAGGATTCCGGGTCTTCGGGACTGTGGCACGCCTATCGCTTCCTCGGACGATCCAGTACCTGCGAACAAGTAAACTGTTGGTGGGTCAGCACTTTATATAAGTACTGGTGAGATAAATCAACTGAACAGAAACAAGCATTCACTCAAACAGGCACTAAGTAATTGTCATGCCCCAGTCCCAAAATACCGAGGGACCAGACGCGTGATAATGGCCAGCAGTACGCACCGATGGATAAACCCAATTTAATGGATCCATCAGGGCATACTTAAGCTGTAATATAACAATAAGCAGGTCCAATAATACCTAATCACAGTCTATACTAATCTCATCCACAACAGATAATCACAGATCAAATGCCAGAGTAAAAGCAAGTAAAAAGAATCTAGCATATCTCAATAAAGAGTCTCGGAGAACAATCCGAGAACAAGTCTAATACAATGATGCAATAGACTGGAAGTAAAGTAAATAGGAACAGAAGTAAATGAGTATCTCAAACCAATACCCAGGAGAAGTCCTCTGGTACGATCCCGTCCTCTGGTCCTGGTACTGCTCCAATGTAGGCACCTGCTTCTGCTCCTGCTCCTGTGCTGTACAACTCTGTGGAGATCTCGTCTGCAGTATCTGGGGACATAATCCGGATCCAGGTCCTCAGGGGATATAGCAAGGTACAAGAAAGCTCATGCCAATAAATAATAATGCAGTGCAGCAAATAATGAAATAAGCAGGGTGAGTATGTAAACGTCTGTGCAAAATGCCAGAGAGAATATCAAAAGTACTCAGGTTGAAACGACTACAAGCTCTGTGTAGGGGAGCTGGTAGCAGTGATATCATGAGATGGTCTAGCTCAGCGGGAGACTGAGTAGCCGACATAATATAGTCAACCTGTAGCCTGTGGGTCTCTCCAGCAATCGATGGAACAATAAGGGAACACTAAATAACCAGCTAAGTGATATGCAAGATGAGAGCAGCACTAGAACTCAGGCTGAAGCATACTACAAGCTCTGTGTAGGGGAGCCGGGTAGCAGCAGTAATATGAGTAATGGGCCAAGCTCGGGCTTCAGAGTCTTGTGCCTCACCATAATAGGGGGTGTATATATATATGATCAGCCTGTAGTCTGTGTGTCTCTCCCCACCCAATGTAATCACACGTCTCATGTCCATGATGCCTCATGTCCATGTTACGCACGATCGTATCTAATGCAGAAGTCATAGAGTATCTAGGAATATAATGTCAATGCCATAAAGTCTGTATCCTATACAGAATCACCATGAATATCTCAGGAAGATCCTGTCTCATGAATAGTGTCAAGTGTCCTGGGTTATAATGTACTTGGTAAGACAAGTACGAGAATGTAAAGTGTCACGAATGTCCATCTCTAGATGACCGTACCCAACATTGCGTACAGTGTCGGCACCCGACTGATAATCGGACGCTAAGTACGTCACACGGTCCTAGGTCAAACATGCACAGCAATATAATGAATCAAGGAAATGCAACAAGAATTGTAAAGTTGGCAAGGTATACTTGCCCACTGATGCATAACTAAGTCAAGGAAATAAGTAGCAAAGACTGCAAGATTTGGCAAGGTACACTTGCCTGGGGTCCTGGCTCCAACTGTAGCTCTGGTCTCAGTGTGATCCGCAGATACTGCTCCGGTTGCTGAAATAAACATCACCATTAGATTCAGAAAATATCAAATAGCTAAAAACGCCTGTCCTTGAGTCCAATTTGGATACAAGGGCAAAAATGACATTTCCTGGGCCAAAGCGGGGTCCACATGTGGGCCGCTTTGCACCGAAAAGCGTGTCAGGGTCAAAGGTCTCTAAATCAGTCAAACTTAGTGTTAACAGGTCAGGAACGATGATACGAACCCAACGGAACTTCCAGAATTGGATTCCGATGAGCCGATCACAAAATCGCCCGTCAAGTGGAGCCTGTGGGGCCTACGATACGCGATTCTGTCAACCTTCTCAGAATCGAACCAAACTTGGGTCACAGGACCAGCGTATCTCTACGAGTCCGATGGCGCAAGTTTCGTCTCGATCCGACTTGTGTACACAAAGTTACAGCGTGTTCCAGAATCGACGGATACGGGGCGGTGTCGGCGGATACGCGTTGATTCCGGTGTGCACGCACATCCGAATCGACTTCTGCGAAATCCTACACGACCGTATCAACGTCGCGCACAGTTCGGTAAAGACCGCGTGCGACCAAGTCGTCCCGTTTGGCGGGACGTACTCAGTTCCGGGGTGAAACATGGCATTGTTTTTCCTGTTTTTGGATCGCGGTGTGCGATCACCACAGGACGCGATGCCCCGAGCGGGTTGCACGGGCACCGAGAGGGTTATACAGTCTTCGCAACGCAATTTACAGAATCAAAATCGGGGATACAGGGTGCAAGATACGAGTACCTGAACAAGGCCTTTCGAAATGGGGTTTCCGGTGTCCGACACGCGAGTTCGTGTCCTGGACGCTGTGTCCACGCTGTGTCCGGCCTAGGGTTTCCGCTGTGTCCGGGTCTGGGGATGTTGTGTCTGGGTCAGAGCTGCTCGACGGACACGGCGGCGGCGGAGTCGTCTTGGCTAGGTCTCCGGCGAGGGCTTCGTCGACCCAGGCTGCTCGGGCGGCGGGTTCAACTGGAGGCGGCTCTGGGGAGGGTCGTGGTGAGGCGGTGACGTGCTGGTGATCGAGGAAGGGAGGCTGAGGGGAGGCGATCGTCGAGGGGTCATCGGCTAGGGTTCAGACGAGGGCAGCGTGGCCGAGGGGGAGAGGGAAGGTGGAAGAATTAGGGTTCCGGCCAGGTGATCGAACTCGTCGGGCTGGGGCGGCTTCGGGCGGAGGTCGATAGGGGCTGTGCTCGGTGTTCGATGGTGGATGGGGAAGACAGGGAAGAAGGAGGCGAGGTGATGGCGGCCGGGGCGGAGTCGGGTGCTGCGGAGGGCGGTGGTCTGGCGGCTCGAGGCAGCGGCGCGGGGGAAAAGGAGCAGGAGGCAAAGGAGTTTGGGGAGGACGAGGGAGGTCGACGACGGCTGCACAGGTGGCGGAGCGGGGTCGTCGTGGCGGAGCGGCGCGGAGGAAGAGGGCGACGAGGGGGCTGGGAGGCCGACTAGGGCAGGGCAGGCAGTGGCGGTCGGGTGGCTCGGCGGCGGAGAGAAGGGGCGGAGGAGCTGGTGATGATGGCGGTGGGTGTCGGAGGAGGTCGGCTGCTCCGGCGGGGGGGTAGCCGGCGACTAGATTAGGGTTAGGGTTAGGGTAGAATTAGGATTTGGGGGAAAAATTGGGGATTTAGGGTTTCCTTTTTCTTTTTCTTTTTCTTTTCTTTTTCTTGTGGAGAAAACTAGAAAATAAGTAGGTATTTATACATGCAGAAATTAGAATAGGGTTAGACCTAGGATTCGGGCTGGGTCAACGGGTCAACGCTCCTTGGGCTGGGCTCTCATGGGGATGTCGGGCGTTGGCACGGATTTAAATTCGGTTTAAATTCTAAATTGGTTTCTAGGGCTTAAACGGGTTTCCGGAGTCCAATAAATTCACCGAAAATTACCACATGTCCGGTTTTCCGTTTTACACCCTAAAATATTATTTCCATAATATTTTAATAAAGATTGACCGAAATTAAAAATCCTTAAATCACCAACGCCTAGGGTTTAATTCCCGAAAATACCAGAAAATTGGGGAAAATCCGAAATTAAAATTCTGAAAAATCAGGGGGCTTACAATCTACCCAACTTATAAAAATTTCGTCCTCGAAATTAAAATAGGGTAGGGTTCTCTCTTTCAAGTCTCACTTGATTACAGTCTAAGGGATTCCTCTCAAGTGAACATTGCGGTCTCTACCCAACTTAGATTTTACCCATCTCTCATCTAAGGCTATACATCTAATAAAGCTATGCCTCAACTTATTTAATCATGTTATTGAATCCTCAAAGTCTTTAACACTATCAACGCCATCTATGATATGCCCTTAATCATTTATAAAAGGTCATCAACAATGCGACCGGCCTGTGGGGTACATCTAGTACTGTCTATATTTCCATCTTATACCAAGCATGAGGTTTTGTCTTTCCGAAGTAAGGGAAGACGAAGATCAATGATAAAGAGTTCAAGGGTGAGTTAGTAGAACAGAAGTATCAGGATCAAGGCGTTTAATGAAGTCCAATGGGAATTGTCAAGTTGTTGTGGATTGAAATCCTATTGGTAAATTCCTATTCGTATGCTCGTATTAGTACAGTTATGTAACTGATACGATATGCTCAGACATATCTAGAGGGCAAGTATACTAGTCAACTATATATCCCAATCCACGTAAAGTAGTCGTGCGAAGAGGCGAACCAAAATGCACTAAGGTTGATCAGACCGTAATACACTGATTCTGAATAGACAACTGTATTAGTGTACGCGTCCAATAATACAGATGTCATGATCAAGCTCGATAAAAGGATAAGCTTGCAAAACTAGGCTATATTAGCAGCATAAGTCAAGGTAGTACAACAATTAGAAGTACGCTAGATGATGATGAAAGAAGGTACAACTTAATTCAAGTTCTTAAAACAATCACAAGATAAGCACAATCACAAAAGACTCTATAATCTCTACTGTTATCAATTATAAGTAAGTTCAAAATTACATAGGTTAAGTCTGAGGTCACGAACCAATATGCACGAGATAAGACAAATCTAGAAACAGAAAACTACGAAGAATTACGCGCATTAGCTACTCCATTGGTCTGCGCGTCTTCCAAAGTCATCGCGAAAGCTTGTTCACGTTCTTGTAGTTGATTCCTCTGCTGCTGTTGAGCCTGCTGAAAGAGTGTTGTTTGTGGTGCCAAGGGTGGCCTCGGCTGATTCCCTCCTGGGGCTGGTGGTCTGGTTCCTTCAACTTCCGTTTGCGGTGCTCCCAATGCTGGATGGGCTGGCCTTGGTACTGGTAACGCTTGTTGGTTATCCACTGGTGCTCTTTCTCGACGCTCAGGGCATTCTCTTAAAAAATGCTGATTGGATCCGCAAACTATGCATAACCTCTTCTTTCGTCTGCACTCGTCCTCAGTATGGCCTCGCTTGCGATAATATGGACAGACAGGTATTGCCTGTGGAGTTGCTTCTGGTGGCTGGTGTACTTGAGGTCTTTGTGTAGCTTCTTCTTGTGGTGCTCCGGCTGGTGCTGATGTGGCTGGTTGTTGAATCATCAATGCTTTCTCTCGATGCTGAAGACAATCCTTGGCTAAGTGTTGACTGTTTCCGCAAATCAAGCATAATCCTAACTTGCGTCTGCATTCTTTTTGAATATGGCCTATCTTGCCACAGTAGTGACAAGTTGGAAGAACTAAGGCTCTTGGTGCTGCTCTCGGTGGTGGATTCATCTGTGGTCGCTTTGCAGCTCTTTCCTGTTGTGCTTGGTCCGGTGCTGATGCATACGGCCGCTTCTGGCTGGACTCTATCCTTGTGTTGCACTCCATGGGTCGTGCTGTAGCAAGAACATTCTCGTCTAAGGTAGTTGTAGAGGGGCTGATTAATCTCCGTAGCTCCGAGCTAAATCTGTCGATGAACTTCTCCGCTTGGATCTGCTGGGCTTCTTCCTGAACCTTCTGTTGGGCTTGCATCATCGCATAGAACATGCGAAACATCTGTTGTTCGTCTATAGCCTGCCCTTGTGGAATGGTAGGCGTCGGTGGAGCCAACTGCGTCGATGGTGGGACGTCATCTTCCGGGATTCTCGAGGCATGCTGACTTGCTTGCTGTGATGATGGACCTTCACTAACTGGTGTCACTTTATCTCCGTTGGTTACCACATCATCTCGTGGTGATCTGGCAAGAGTCTCGTTGTTTGTTCGTGAATCCATAACTCTGCAACCAAAATAAACAATAAGAGGCGCACAAGAATCGGCAGGATGCGAGTCAAGAATTTAAATTCGAATCTGATATAGATATCAAGAACGTTTCAAGCAAGTGGATGAGATCCTAGAAACTTATCCTATTCTTATTGCAGGCTTGCTCGGTCCCTAAGTTGAAACCGAACAATTTAGTCGTTGACCTGCATGGGCCACCACAAAAACCATGTCACGCCCCAGTCCCAAAATACCGAGGGACCAGACGCGTGATAATGGCCAGCAGTACGCACCGATGGATAAACCCAATTTAATGGATCCATCAGGGCATACTTAAGCTGTAATATAACAATAAGCAGGTCCAATAATACCTAATCACAGTCTATACTAATCTCATCCACAACAGATAATCACAGATCAAATGCCAGAGTAAAAGCAAGTAAAAAGAATCTAGCATATCTCAATAAAGAGTCTCGGAGAACAATCCGAGAACAAGTCTAATACAATGATGCAATAGACTGGAAGTAAAGTAAATAGGAACATAAGTAAATGAGTATCTCAAACCAATACCCAGGAGAAGTCCTCTGGTACGATCCCGTCCTCTGGTCCTGGTACTGCTCCAATGTAGGCACCAGCTTCTGCTCCTGTGCTGTACAACTCTGTGGAGATCTCGTCTGCAGTATCTGGGGACATAATCTGGATCCAGGTCCTCAGGGGACATAGCAAGGTACAAGAAAGCTCATGCCAATAAATAATAATGCAGTGCAGCAAATAATGAAATAAGCAGGGTGAGTATGTAAACGTCTGTGCAAAATGCCAGAGAAAATATCAAAAGTACTCAGGTTGAAACGACTACAAGCTCTGTGTAGGGGAGCCGGTAGCAGTGATATCATGAGATGGTCTAGCTCAGCGGGAGACTGAGTAGCCGACATAATATAGTCAACCTGTAGCCTGTGGGTCTCTCCAGCAATCGATGGAACAATAAGGGAACACTAAATAACCAGCTAAGTGATATGCAAGATGAGAGCAGCACTAGAACTCAGGCTGAAGCATACTACAAGCTCTGTGTAGGGGAGCCGGTAGCAGCAGTAATATGAGTAATGGGCCAAGCTCGGGCTTCAGAGTCTTGTGCCTCACCATAATAGGGGGTGTATATATATATGATCAGCCTGTAGTCTGTGTGTCTCTCCCCACCCAATGTAATCACACGTCTCATGTCCATGATGTCTCATGTCCATGTTACGCACGATCGTATCTAATGCAGAAGTCATAGAGTATCTAGGAATATAATGTCAATGCCATAAAGTCTGTATCCTATACAGAATCACCATGAATATCTCAGGAAGATCCTGTCTCATGAATAGTGTCAAGTGTCCTGGGTTATAATGTACTTGGTAAGACAAGTACGAGAATGTAAAGTGTCACGAATGTCCATCTCTAGATGACCGTACCCAACATTGCGTACAGTGTCGGCACCCGACTGATAATCGGACGCTAAGTACGTCACACGGTCCTAGGTCAAACATGCACAGCAATATAATGAATCAAGGAAATGCAACAAGAATTGTAAAGTTGGCAAGGTATACTTGCCCACTGATGCATAACTAAGTCAAGGAAATAAGTAGCAAAGACTGCAAGATTTGGCAAGGTACACTTGCCTGGGGTCCTGGCTCCAACTGTAGCTCTGGTCTCAGTGTGATCCGCAGATACTGCTCCGGTTGCTGAAATAAACATCACCATTAGATTCAGAAAATATCAAATAGCTAAAAACGCCTGTCCTTGAGTCCAATTTGGACACAAGGGCAAAAATGATATTTCCTGGGCCAAAGCGGGGTCCACATGTGGGCCGCTTTGCACCGAAAAGCGTGTCAGGGTCAAAGGTCTCTAAATCAGTCAAACTTAGTGTTAACAGGTCAGGAACGATGATACGAACCCAACGGAACTTCCAGAATTGGATTCCGATGAGCCGATCACAAAATCGCCCGTCAAGTGGAGCCTGTGGGGCCTACGATACGCGATTCTGTCAACCTTCTCAGAATCGAACCAAACTTGGGTCACAGGACCAGCGTATCGCTACGAGTCCGATGGCGCAAGTTTCGTCTCGATCCGACTTGTGTACACAAAGTTACAGCGTGTTCCAGAATCGACGGATACGGGGCGGTGTCGGCGGATACGCGTTGATTCCGGTGTGCACGCACATCCGAATCGACTTCTGCGAAATCCTACACGACCGTATCAACATCGTGCACAGTTCGGTAAAGACCGCGTGCGACCAAGTCGTCCCGTTTGGCGGGGCGTACTCAGTTCCGGGGTGAAACATGGCGTTGTTTTTCCTGTTTTTGGATCGCGGTGTGCGATCACCACAGGACGCGATGCCCCGAGCGGGTTGCACGGGCACCGAGAGGGTTATACAGTCTTCGCAACGCAATTTACAGAATCAAAATCGGGGATACAGGGTGCAAGATACGAGTACCTGAACAAGGCCCTTCGAAATGGGGTTTCCGGTGTCCGACACGCGAGTTCGTGTCCTGGACGCTGTGTCCACGCTGTGTCCGGCCTAGGGTTTCCGCTGTGTCCGGGTCTGGGGATGTTGTGTCTGGGTCAGAGCTGCTCGACGGACACGGCGGCGGCGGAGTCGTCTTGGCTAGGGCTCCGGCGAGGGCTTC
This sequence comes from Iris macrosiphon, assembly GCA_036927795.1. Lineage (NCBI taxonomy): Eukaryota > Viridiplantae > Streptophyta > Magnoliopsida > Asparagales > Iridaceae > Iris > Iris macrosiphon. Next base: position 140,678,072 of record JAYESA010000014.1, read on the forward strand.
GTCGACCCAGGCTGCTCGGGCGGCGGGTTCAACTGGAGGCGGCTCTGGGGAGGGTCGTGGTGAGGCGGTGACGTGCTGGTGATCGAGGAAGGGAGGCTGAGGGGAGGCGATCGTCGAGGGGTCATCGGCTAGGGTTCAGACGAGGGCAGCGTGGCCGAGGGGGAGAGGGAAGGTGGAAGAATTAGGGTTCCGGCCAGGTGATCGAACTCGTCGGGCTGGGGCGGCTTCGGGCGGAGGTCGATAGGGGCTGTGCTCGGTGTTCGATGGTGGATGGGGAAGACAGGGAAGAAGGAGGCGAGGTGATGGCGGCCGGGGCGGAGTCGGGCGCTGCGGAGGGCGGTGGTCTGGCGGCTCGAGGCAGCGGCGCGGGGGAAAAGGAGCAGGAGGCAGAGGAGTTTGGGGAGGACGAGGGAGGTCGACGACGGCTGCACAGGTGGCGGAGCGGGGTCGTCGTGGCGGAGCGGCGCGGAGGAAGAGGGCGACGAGGGGGCTGGGAGGCCGACTAGGGCAGGGCAGGCAGTGGCGGTCGGGTGGCTCGGCGGCGGAGAGAAGGGGCGGAGGAGCTGGTGATGATGGCGGTGGGTGTCGGAGGAGGTCGGCTGCTCCGGCGGGGGGGGTAGCCGGCGACTAGATTAGGGTTAGGGTTAGGGTAGAATTAGGATTTGGGGGAAAAATTGGGGATTTAGGGTTTCCTTTTTCTTTTTCTTTTTCTTTTCTTTTTCTTATGGAGAAAACTAGAAAATAAGTAGGTATTTATACATGCAGAAATTAGAATAGGGTTAGACCTAGGATTCGGGCTGGGTCAACGGGTCAACGCTCCTTGGGCTGGGCTCTCATGGGGATGTCGGGCGTTGGCACGGATTTAAATTCGGTTTAAATTCTAAATTGGTTTCTAGGGCTTTAAACGGGTTTCCGGAGTTCAATAAATTCACCAAAAATTACCACATGTCCGGTTTTCCGTTTTACACCCTAAAATATTATTTCCATAATATTTTAATAAAGATTGACCGAAATTAAAAATCCTTAAATCACCAATGCCTAGGGTTTAAATCCCGAAAATACCAGAAAATTGGGGAAAATCCGAAATTAAAATTCTGAAAAATCAGGGGGCTTACAATCTACCCAACTTATAAAAATTTCGTCCTCGAAATTAAAATAGGGTAGGGTTCTCTCTTTCAAGTCTCACTTGATTATAGTCTAAGGGATTCCTCTCAAGTGAACATTGCGGTCTCTACCCAACTTAGATTTTACCCATCTCTCATCTAAGGCTATACATATAATAAAGCTATGCCCCAACTTATTTAATCATGTTATTGAATCCTCAAAGTCTTTAACACTATCAACGCCATCTATGATATGCCCTTAATCATTTATAAAAGGTCATCAACAATGCGACCGGCCTGTGGGGTACATCTAGTACTGTCTATATTTCCATCTTATACCAAGCATGAGGTTTTGTCTTTCCGAAGTAAGGGAAGACGAAGATCAATGATAAAGAGTTCAAGGGTGAGTTAGTAGAACAGAAGTATCAGGATTAAGGCGTTTAATGAAGTCCAATGGGAATTGTCAAGTTGTTGTGGATTGAAATCCTATTGGTAAATTCCTATTCGTATGCTCGTATTAGTACAGTTATGTAACTGATACGATATGCTCAGACATATCTAGAGGGCAAGTATACTAGTCAACTATATATCCCAATCCACGTAAAGTAGTCGTGCGAAGAGGCGAACCAAAATGCACTAAGGTTGATCAGACCGTAATACACTGATTCTGAATAGACAACTGTATTAGTGTACGCGTCCAATAATACAGATGTCATGATCAAGCTCGATAAAAGGATAAGCTTGCAAAACTAGGCTATATTAGCAGCATAAGTCAAGGTAGTACAACAATTAGAAGTACGCTAGATGATGATGAAAGAAGGTACAACTTAATTCAAGTTCTCAAAACAATCACAAGATAAGCACAATCACAAAAGACTCTATAATCTCTACTGTTATCAATTATAAGTAAGTTCAAAATTACATAGGTTAAGTCTGAGGTCACGAACCAATATGCACGAGATAAGACAAATCTAGAAACAGAAAACTACGAAGAATTACGCGCATTAGCTACTCCATTGGTCTGCGCGTCTTCCAAAGTCATCGCGAAAGCTTGTTCACGTTCTTGTAGTTGATTCCTCTGCTGCTGTTGAGCCTGCTGAAAGAGTGTTGTTTGTGGTGCCAAGGGTGGCCTCGGCTGATTCCCTCCTGGGGCTGGTGGTCTGGTTCCTTCAACTTCCGTTTGCGGTGCTCCCAATGCTGGATGGGCTGGCCTTGGTACTGGTAACGCTTGTTGGTTATCCACTGGTGCTCTTTCTCGACGCTCAGGGCATTCTCTTAATAAATGCTGATTGGATCCGCAAACTATGCATAACCTCTTCTTTCGTCTGCACTCGTCCTCAGTATGGCCTCGCTTGCGACAATATGGACAGACAGGTATTGCCTGTGGAGTTGCTTCTGGTGGCTGGTGTACTTGAGGTCTTTGTGTAGCTTCTTCTTGTGGTGCTCCGGCTGGTGCTGATGTGGCTGGTTGTTGAATCATCAATGCTTTCTCTCGATGCTGAAGACAATCCTTGGCTAAGTGTTGACTGTTTCCGCAAATCAAGCATAATCCTAACTTGCGTCTGCATTCTTTTTGAATATGGCCTATCTTGCCACAGTAGTGACAAGTTGGAAGAACTAAGGCTCTTGGTGCTGCTCTCGGTGGTGGATTCATCTGTGGTCGCTTTGCAGCTCTTTTCTGTTGTGCTTGGTCCGGTGCTGATGCATACGGCCGCTTCTGGCTGGACTCTATCCTTGTGTTGCACTCCATGGGTCGTGCTGTAGCAAGAACATTCTCGTCTAAGGTAGTTGTAGAGGGGCTGATTAATCTCCGTAGCTCCGAGCTAAATCTGTCGATGAACTTCTCCGCTTGGATCTGCTAGGCTTCTTCCTGAACCTTCTGTTGGGCTTGCATCATCGCATAGAACATGCGAAACATCTGTTGTTCGTCCATAGCCTGCCCTTGTGGAATGGTAGGCGTCGGTGGAGCCAACTGCGTCGATGGTGGGACGTCATCTTCCGGGATTCTCGAGGCATGCTGACTTGCTTGCTGTGATGATGGACCTTCACTAACTGGTGTCACTTCATCTCCGTTGGTTACCACATCATCTCGTGGTGATCTGGCAAGAGTCTCGTTGTTTGTTCGTGAATCCATAACTCTGCAACAAAAATAAACAATAAGAGGCGCACAAGAATCGGCAGGATGCGAGTCAAGAATTTAAATTCGAATCTGATATAGATATCAAGAACGTTTCAAGCAAGTGGATGAGATCCTAGAAACTTATCCTATTCTTATTGCAGGCTTGCTCGGTCCCTAAGTTGAAACCGAACAATTTAGTCGTTGACCTGCATGGGCCACCACAAAAACCATGTCACGCCCCAGTCCCAAAATACCGAGGGACCAGACGCGTGATAATGGCCAGCAGTACGCACCGATGGATAAACCCAATTTAATGGATCCATCAGGGCATACTTAAGCTGTAATATAACAATAAGCAGGTCCAATAATACCTAATCACAGTCTATACTAATCTCATCCACAACAGATAATCACAGATCAAATGCCAGAGTAAAAGCAAGTAAAAAGAATCTAGCATATCTCAATAAAGAGTCTCGGAGAACAATCCGAGAACAAGTCTAATACAATGATGCAATAGACTGGAAGTAAAGTAAATAGGAACAGAAGTAAATGAGTATCTCAAACCAATACCCAGGAGAAGTCCTCTGGTACGATCCCATCCTCTGGTCCTGGTACTGCTCCAATGTAGGCACCAGCTTCTGCTCCTGTGCTGTACAACTCTGTGGAGATCTCGTCTGCAGTATCTGGGGACATAATCCGGATCCAGGTCCTCAGGGGACATAGCAAGGTACAAGAAAGCTCATGCCAATAAATAATAATGCAGTGCAGCAAATAATGAAATAAGCAGGGTGAGTATGTAAACGTCTGTGCAAAATGCCAGAGAAAATATCAAAAGTACTCAGGTTGAAACGACTACAAGCTCTGTGTAGGGGAGCCGGTAGCAGTGATATCATGAGATGGTCTAGCTCAGCGGGAGACTGAGTAGCCGACATAATATAGTCAACCTGTAGCCTGTGGGTCTCTCCAGCAATCGATGGAACAATAAGGGAACACTAAATAACCAGCTAAGTGATATGCAAGATGAGAGCAGCACTAGAACTCAGGCTGAAGCATACTACAAGCTTTGTGTAGGGGAGCCGGTAGCAGCAGTAATATGAGTAATGGGCCAAGCTCGGGCTTCAGAGTCTTGTGCCTCACCATAATAGGGGGTGTATATATATATGATCAGCCTGTAGTCTGTGTGTCTCTCCCCACCCAATGTAATCACACGTCTCATGTCCATGATGCCTCATGTCCATGTTACGCACGATCGTATCTAATGCAGAAGTCATAGAGTATCTAGGAATATAATGTCAATGCCATAAAGTCTGTATCCTATACAGAATCACCATGAATATCTCAGGAAGATCCTGTCTCATGAATAGTGTCAAGTGTCCTGGGTTATAATGTACTTGGTAAGACAAGTACGAGAATATAAAGTGTCACGAATGTCCATCTCTTGATGACCGTACCCAACACTGCGTACAGTGTCGGCACCCGACTGATAATCGGACGCTAAGTACGTCACACGGTCCTAGGTCAAACATGCACAGCAATATAATGAATCAAGGAAATGCAACAAGAATTGTAAAGTTGGCAAGGTATACTTGCCCACTGATGCATAAATAAGTCAAGGAAATAAGTAGCAAAGACTGCAGGATTTGGCAAGGTACACTTGCCTGGGGTCCTGGCTCCAACTGTAGCTCTGGTCTCAGTGTGATCCGCAGATACTGCTCCGGTTGCTGAAATAAACATCACCATTAGATTCAGAAAATATCAAATAGCTAAAAACGCCTGTCCTTGAGTCCAATTTGGACACAAGGGCAAAAATGACATTTCCTGGGCCAAAGCGGGGTCCACATGTGGGCCGCTTTGCACCGAAAAGCGTGTCAGGGTCAAAGGTCTCTAAATCGGGCAAACTTAGTGTTAACAGGTCAGGAACGATGATACGAACCCAACGAAACTTCCAGAATTGGATTCCGATGAGCCGATCACAAAATCGCCCGTCAAGTGGAGCCTGTGGGGCCCACGATACGCGATTCTGTCAACGTTCTCAGAATCGAACCAAACTTGGGTCACAGGACCAGCGTATCGCTACGAGTCCGATGGCGCAAGTTTCGTCTCGATCCGACGTGTGTACACAAAGTTACAGCGTGTTCCAGAATCGACGGATATGGGGCGGTGTCGGCGGATACGCGTTAATTCCGGTGTGCACGCACATCCGAATCGACTTCTGCGAAATCCTACACGACCGTATCAACGTCGCGCACAGTTCGGTAAAGACCGCGTGCGACAAAGTCGTCCCGTTTGGCGGGGCGTACTCAGTTCCGGGGTGAAACATGGCGTTATTTTTCCTGTTTTTGGATCGCGGTGTGCGATCACCACAGGACGCGATGCCCCGAGCGGGTTGCACGGGCACCGAGAGGGTTATACAGTCTTCGCAACGCAATTTACAGAATCAAAATCGGGGATACAGGGTGCAAGATACGAGTACCTGAACAAGGCCCTTCGAAATAGGGTTTCCGGTGTCCGACACGCGAGTTCGTGTCCTGGACGCTGTGTCCACGCTGTGTCCGGCCTAGGGTTTCCGCTGTGTCCGGGTCTGGGGATGTTGTGTCTGGGTCAGAGCTGCTCGACGGACACGGCGGCGGCGGAGTCGTCTTGGCTAGGGCTCCGGCGAGGGCTTCGTCGACCCAGGCTGCTCGGGCGGCGGGTTCAACTGGAGGCGGCTCTGGGGAGGGTCGTGGTGAGGCGGTGACGTGCTGGTGATCGAGGAAGGGAGGCTGAGGGGAGGCGATCGTCGAGGGGTCGTCGGCTAGGGTTCAGACGAGGGCAGCGTGGCCGAGGGGGAGAGGGAAGGTGGAAGAATTAGGGTTCCGGCCAGGAGATCGAACTCGTCGGGCTGGGGCGGCTTCGGGCGGAGGTCGATAGGGGCTGTGCTCGGTGTTCGATGGTGGATGGGGAAGACAGGGAAGAAGGAGGCGAGGTGATGGCGGCCGGGGCGGAGTCGGGCGCTGCGGAGGGCGGTGGTCTGGCGGCTCGAGGCAGCGGCGCGGGGGAAAAGGAGAGGAGGCAGAGGAGTTTGGGGAGGACGAGGGAGGTCGACGACGGCTTCACAGGTGGCGGAGCGGGGTCGTCGTGGCGGAGCGGCGCGGAGGAAGAGGGCGACGAGGGGGCTGGGAGGCCGACTAGGGCAGGGCAGGCAGTGGAGGTCGGGTGGCTCGGCGGCGGAGAGAAGGGGCGGAGGAGCTGGTGATGATGGCGGTGGGTGTCGGAGGAGGTCGGCTGCTCCGGCGGGGGGGGGGGGTAGCCGGCGACTAGATTAGGGTTAGGGTTAGGGTAGAATTAGGATTTGGGGGAAAAATTGGGGATTTAGGGTTTCCTTTTTCTTTTTCTTTTTCTTTTCTTTTTCTTGTGGAGAAAACTAGAAAATAAGTAGGTATTTATACATGCAGAAATTAGAATAGGGTTAGACCTAGGATTCGGGCTGGGTCAACGGGTCAACGCTCCTTGGGCTGGGCTCTCATGGGGATGTTGGGCGTTGGCACGGATTTAAATTCGGTTTAAATTCTAAATTGGTTTCTAGGGCTTTAAACGGGTTTCCGGAGTCCAATAAATTCACCGAAAATTACCACATGTTCGGTTTTCCGTTTTACACCCTAAAATATTATTTCCATAATATTTTAATAAAGATTGACCAAAATTAAAAATCCTTAAATCACCAACGCCTAGGGTTTAAATCCCGAAAATACCAGAAAATTGGGGAAAAATCCGAAATTAAAATTCTGAAAAATCAGGGGGCTTACAGTAATCATGTTATAAAACATTACATTACTAGTGATCTTTCTAGTTTTACCTAGGTTTGTTTCATGCAGTTTTAACAGAGTCGATTTACTTGTTTAGAAACATGTTTGGAAACAGAGTTTCATATTGAATATGCAAGCAAGCAAACCGTTCATGTTTCAGGGTGTGCGCAGCGTGTCTCGTGCGACTCGAGGGTCTGATGCAAAGCTAGACACACAATGCACATTCTTAGGGGCAGTCACTATCCAAGCCAACACAATGACTTAGCTATATGCAGGGCGGTCCCCGAGTATCTCAGGATCGGCAGCTGGTGGAACAGCATACCAATGACTCATTTCTCTGATGCTAATGGCAGCTGTGACCCATGGTGGTTATAACGCATGCAGTTCAGCTCTCCACCAAAAGCCATTGTCCGACCGCGTGCGAATGCATGGAACACTATCAAATAAACTCTAGTATGCAGACGAGACGAACCATCAGAATACACTCATTGTTGCGGGGCAATCCGACTTATCACTTGAACACGTTCAGGCACAGTATGGTTCTCTCGAAGCATAGACGATAGTGAACATATTCATGCACTCTAAGCAGGCGATTCAGGATTCTTGTTAAGCAGGCATTGTTTCAAAGACAAGCTAGGTGAGTTCGTTCATTAACATGCAAGGCAGGTTCTATCATTCTCTTAAGAAAATATTGCAAGCAAAAACACAGGTTATTATTAAGGCGTGCAAGAATCAGAGAACGAAGTTCTGCCCACTCACCTTGATATATAACGCCGGCGCGGAGCGGGGCGTTACAGTATGCCTCATCTAAATCTGGAAGGGAACCAGGTCCTCAGTGGGACATAACAAGATACATAAAAATATGCCATATGTAAATACTGAATAAAATAAATATAGGGTGAGCTAACCATCTAAGTGAATGCAATGTGAAGACCTCATAGTACTTATGGGAAAGTGTAGGCTAGACATATGCTGACTTAATTTACCAATCGTCGTGACTGGCTAGTATATGCCACATATGCCCCCAGACACATGGGAACTCTGCAATCGTCCATCTCCGAGGAGCATGGTATCCGAAAGTATAACGTCAAGGAGGTGGGTGTCCCATACGCCTACTAGTTATCTTCCCCGCCCAATGCGGGTATACAAGTCGAATATACAACGTGCATACCACGTAGCTAAATGCCAAGTCTTAACTTTCCTAAATATTCCTGAATTCGTGCTAAGCCGTGATGCACGTCATACGTACCGGTAGCTAATCGAGTACGCAACTCACATCCCAAAATGAATTACAATGGGTTACGTGTACAAGTGTCAGGGTCTAGGAGAATATTAGGATACCCTTGTAACGCCTGTAACCGCACGGTGCGTTACGCTGAGTCGAATTGAATGAAACAAATGCTGGTTATATTTGATTTATTAGATTTTGGAAAGAAGTATTAATTGAGTTGTTTCATGTACAGATGGCTAGCGGGTTCGATGGAAAACAGGTTTTCGTTCAGAGCAATACTGAGATAGTTGAGTTGGAATGATAATGCCATCTTCCTTAGTCCGATCGGTCGGATGATTTATAGAGCACGACCTGCTCACACGGTCATACCAGTTGAGTAGATCGTGCTTGCATCGGACCACGGGTTCAAGGGATTGGCCGTATCGGCAGGACATGATGCTTAACGGAATCAACATTGTGAGTGGGCTATTTTCCTTCTCCTCTACTCCTTTATGCCTAATAATATGAAAAGTACGTAAAAGGCTTGAATACTTGGACTAAAATATTGGGAATCACTACACTGAGGCGTGCATAGAGTGTACGTCGATTGGCTTGGTAGGATTGTGGCTTGAATTGATTTACGCGTTGGATAGTTGGAGCTAGAGTTGGAATATTACATTTGAAGCAGTTGGTTGAATAATTAGGATTATGCTTGGACAGTTGGAATGATACATTGAGGCATTGGGA